>JAAALK010000283.1:82700514-83255916 GCA_019279435.1 Zizania palustris | reverse complement strand
GGAGGACATGATTGATTGGATATTCAGCTTATCCATCTACCCTGCAGCACTTTACCGTGTATAACCTTGTTTATAATACCGAATAGATTCTACTATGTCAGTTGTAATTTAAGGGTAAATAGGTCTTTTCCTTATGTTTTTTTCCCTATAAATACCCCCCATTGTACCTTGTAAAAGGGATCCAGAGTTAATTGTTCAAACACACACAGTCGGACCACTTGAGCTATTATCCTTTACGGAGGCTCGAGTTAGTCCTGAAGCGCAAACTTCTTGTTTGTTCGTTCTTGATTACCGAGAACCTGTTGGTGTAACTTTTGCACCAACAGTTGGCGCCGTCCGTGGGGAACCAAGTTCTAAAAGCTTGTTCTCTACTGCTGACTGCACTCCGAAGAGCACTTACGGAGGGAGCCTCGGAGTCCCGAGACTCCGCGCACCCTTCAGTTGAGGGCTTCTTAGTGCAGCCCGAAGGCCTTCTCTCGACCCCTCGAGTCGTTCGAAGTCCTTCATCTCCAAGACATCTCAACGGCTAGCCATGCCTCCGAAGCGTGGTCAAGCTTCGGGTCCTCTTCGAAGGTCCCCTCGGACCAATGGAGCCGGGCCCTCAGCTAATCCGGCGATTCCTGCAGAGACCACTGGGCGTCGAGTGCCCCGGGGCCCTCTGCCTCCTCCTACAATGCTTCAGACCGACTACGCAGCAAGCCGGGATCCAGAAGTGCCCTCCGACGAAGACGAAGACCCTCCCGAAACCAAGGCTACGCAGCTAGCCAGGCTTCAAGAAGAGGTATCCAGATGGAGGCAAGAGGCCGCCGATCGCCTCCGCACTCAAGCTTCCACCGAAACTCCAAGGGGGCCTCAAGACGATGGAGCCCGCAATCCCCCAGAAGTTATACAAGTCCCGGAGGAGGCTGAAAATGCCTCCTTCGATAATGAGTCTCCGCTGCACCCTGATCTACAGAGAGTGCCTTTCGACCCCAAGTTCAAGGCCTCGAAGCTGCACAAATACTCCGGGGGGTCAGACCCCGGAGAATTCGCCCGCTCTTACGCCCTAGCAATAGAAGCAAGTGGAGGGGTGCGAAGCACCATGGCAAAATGCTTCCCCCTCGCTCTCGAAGGTGTGGCGCTCCGCTGGTTCTGGTCCCTAAAGCCAGGATCGATCAGTTCATGGGAGCAGCTCAAAAAGAAATTCGTGAGCAACTTCCAAGGTACCTTCGTGGCCCCAATGTCCACAGGAAGTTTGTTTCAGGTGAAGCAGCGGGTGGGAGAAACCCTCCGGGAGTACTTCACACGCTTCGCCCACACCAAGTCACAGATCAAGGGCCTCTCTACCTCCTCGGTAGTTGATGATGCCCGCGAAGGGGTGCTGAACCCCGACCTCCTCAGCAAACTCCATCGGAAGCCGGTAACGTCTATGGCACAGCTCATGGCATACTTCGAACAATATGCCAAGGCAGAGGAAGGATGTCTTCGGCGAGTTGAAGCAACATTGCCCACCCTCCGGGAAGTCAAAAGGGAGCCTGAAGCCACCGTTACACTGCAACCTCCACAGGACAACCGCTCCAACGAGTACAAGCGAGGGAAGAAGCATTTCCGCTCAGAGGTGCTAAACATTGCACCTTCAGCCTCGAAGGCACCTGCCAATTTCCAGCAGGTAAAAAGTTTCAAGGCTGGGCCACCAAGGCCTCAAGAAAGGATGCCTGGTAGGCGCCAGAGTTATTTCTGTTGCGTGCATGGCGACAATAGAAGCCATGACACGAAGGATTGCAAGTCGGTGTTAACCCTTCGGGTGAATACCTTGAGCAAAATACCGGGCGGGGTACTTCAGATCGAGCTCCACCGACGGCACGCTCGGAGCCTGTTCAAACTGTGGCCCGAGCTGGTGCCCTCGAAGCCCCCATACGGCTACCAGTGGCTAGTATTATGCCGCCACCAAAGCAAGAAGACCCGCAAGACCGCGGCAAGAGAGTGGTCCTGCCCATCTCCAGAGGGGGGACCCTCGGAAGTATGTCCAAGAGACAGCGCCGCGAGTACGTCCGCGAGGTCGGGCACATTGGGACCTCAAGTTCCGCCGAAGGGATGCCAGAGTGGTCCCGTGTGCCCATCTCGTTCACAGCCAGCGACGCGGTAGGGGTGAAGTTTCCCCATGCTGACCCATTAGTCATCTCTGCCGATATAGCAGGAGCAGATGTTCGGAGGATCCTGGTAGACGGCGGAAGCTCCGCAGACATACTCTTCGTCCAGGCCTTCGACCAGATGTGCATACCTCGGAAGCATCTACTTCCAGCAGCCTGGCCGCTTCAAGGGTTCTCAGGACCGCCTCTCGATGCCCTCGGCCAAATAGGCCTCAAGGTAGCCTTCGGAGAGGGGCCTCTGGCCCGAGTGGAAGAGGTGATCTTCAATGTGGTGGATGCCCCTTACGCTTACAATGCCATCTTCGGTCGAGGGATGTTGAACCAATTCGGGGCTATAGCACATCACAACTACCTTTGTCTCAAAATGCCCACGCAAGGTGGGGTGCTTACTATTTCAGGAGACCAAGCTGTAGCCAGAAGGACAGAGTATGGCCATGGGCAGCCATTGGACCCCCGACAAGTGCATAATGTGGCGGAAAGCGCCGAGGGAGTACCGGAAGCCTTAAACCCTCCGAAGGGATCTACGCTTAAGCCAAGCCCGGAGGGTGATGTCGAGACAAGAATAATCTCAGAAGACGGCAAAGAGTACCCAGTGAAATTCGGCAAGGGGCTGTCTCCAGAAATAACCGCCTCGTTAGAAGAAGTCATCAAGAAAAATCTATACATATTTGCTTGGACCGACGAAGACATCACTGGGGTCGACCGAAGCATCATCGAGCATAGTCTGCTCGTCAATCCGAAGGCCAAGCCGGTGCGCCAGGGGCTCCGAAAGCTATCAGCAGAAAGAGCAAGCTTAGCCAAGGCCGAAGTAGAAAAATTGTTAAAAGCTGGCATTATCAGGGAGGTAGCCCATACTGAGTGGTTGGCTAACCCTGTTTTTGTAAGAAAAAAGGACTCGAGCAAGTGGCGCATGTGTATCGACTTCACTTCGTTAAATAAAGCATGCCCGCGAGACCCCTACCCAATGCCCCGAATAGATCAATTGATAGATTCCACAGCCGGCTCCGAATTATTAAGCTTCCTCGACGCCTATTCCGGCTACCATCAAGTATGGCTGAAGCGAGAAGATGAAGCCAAGACAAGCTTTATAACTCCTTCTGGAGTATTCTGCTATGTACGAATGCCTTTTGGTTTGCGGAATGCCGGAGCCACTTTTTCTCGCTTAATAGCTAAGGCTCTAGGTCATCAGATAGGCCGCAATGTCGAGGCCTACATGGACGATATTGTAATAAAAAGTGCTCAAAAGCACCAGCATAGCATAGATCTAGCTGAAACTTTCGAGAGCCTCCGAGCATGTGGAGTGCGCCTCAACCCCGAAAAATGTATATTCGGGGCACAAGCAGGAAAGCTGCTAGGGTACTTAGTTTCGAGCAGGGGGATCGAAGCCAGCCCAACACAAATAAGTGCGCTGCAAAGAATGGCTCCACCCGAGAATTTGAAACAAGTGCATAAGCTAGCAGGAAGGCTGGCAGCACTTAGCAGGTTCCTGTCCAGGTCGGCAGAGCGAAGCCTCCCAATTTTCAAGGCGCTAAAGGGCTCTGAAAGCTTCAGTTGGACGCCGGAGTGCCAGAAGAGCTTCGAAGATATAAAAGCATACCTCGGAACATTATCAACCTTAACTGTTCCCCTTCCAGGGAAAGCATTGCTTTTATACCTTGCAGCAACAGGTTCAGCAGTAAGCGCAGTGCTGGTCCGAGAGGTCGAGCTTAAAGGGAAGCTGGTGCAAAACCCAATTTATTTTGTGTCGGAGGCATTATCCGGAGCCAAGATCAGATACTCCGAGCTCGAAAAATTTGCTTATGCCCTAGTAATGGCCTCGCGAAAGCTAAGGCATTATTTCTTGGCGCATAACCTCATTGTCCCTACATCGTATCCTCTTGGAGATATGCTCCGAAACAAAGATTCCACAGGCAGGGTTGGAAAATGGGCAGTCGAGCTGGCACCCTTCGAAATCTCCTTCACGGCAAGGACGGCTGTTAAATCTCAAATTATAGCAGATTTCATAGCAGAGTGGACTCCATCTGCGGTATGGACCCCGGAAGAACCCTCCGACGTCTTCTGGACAATATTCTCTGACGGAGCCTATCAAGCATCAGGTGCCGGGGCAGGGGCAGTCATCCTGTCACCATCAGGGCAAAAGGCAATGTATTCCGCAAGACTCAACTTCCGAACCACTAATAACATTGTCGAGTATGAAGGAATCTTGCTAGGTCTCAGAAAGGCTAAAGCACTCGGAGCTACAAGAATAGTGATCAAGACAGATTCCCAAGTCGTCGCGGGGCATATTGACAAAAGCTTCCAAGCAAAAAACCCACATCTCGCATAATACCTTCAAGAAATCCGCAAGGCCGAAGCAGCATTCAAAGGGTTTACAGTTCGAAGCATTCCTCGGGCAGATAATCAACTTGCCGATATTCTTGCAAAAGCTGCAGCAGGAGCGGTGGACCTCCCGGAGGGTGCTTTCTATGAAGAATTAGAGCAGCCAGCAGCTGACCAAATACCCTCATCAGAAGTAATGTGCATCCCAACTACAGATTGGCGAGCTCCGATAATAACCATGTTGCAAAGTAGCAAAGACCCTCCGGAAGGCCCAGAAGCTCGAAGATTGAAAGCAAGAGGTCGAAATTACAAACTTATTGGGAAAGTGCTGTACAAAGCCGGAGTATGCTCACCACTGCTTCGATGCATCTCCCAGCCTGAAGGTCAAGACATACTTCGAGGCATCCACGAAGGACTGTGCGGAGGTCATCTAGCCCCTCGAGCACTAGCAGGCAAGACGCTCCGGCAAGGGTTTTATTGGCCAACAATCGTCACAGACGCTGAAGACCTGGTTCGAACATGCCAAGGCTGCCAATGGATGGGCAGACGGAGCCATCGCCCGCCAGCTCAGCTTCAAGTTATTGCCCCAGTATGGCCAATGGCTAGATGGGGCATGGACCTCATAGGCCCTTTCCCACCAGCGAAAGGCAGGTTGAAATTTGCGGTGGTAGCAATCGAATACTTCTCAAAATGGGTGGAAGCGGAGCCACTAACAGCTATCACCTCGAGGAACGTGCAAAGATTCTTCTGGCAAAATATTATATGCAGGTTCGGAGTCCCCAGAGAATTAACGGTGGATAATGGAACCCAGTTCGAAGCTGATACCTTTCAAACATTTTGTGAAGAACTGGGCATTAAGCTATGTTTCGCAGCAGTGCGACATCCGCAATCCAACGGAAGCCGTCGAACGAGCCAACGGGAACATCCTCTCCGGGTTAAATCGCCGAATTGTAGGATTAGCCAAGGGGCTATGGGTCGAAGAACTACCTAAAATCTTATGGTCCATCCGAACCACTCAAACTAGATCAACCGGTTTCACACCATTCAGATTGCTCTTTGGAGATGAAGCCATGACCCCTACGGAGCTCAAAGGGGAGTCGCTTCGCGTAATTCAACACGGAGACGAAGGTGATCGGAGTACTTCAATAGATTTGTCAGAAGAGACAAGGCTTCGAGCTGTCGCCAACCTGACTAAGTACCAAGAGCACACAAAAACGTGGTATGACCCGAAAGTCAGATTAAGTGAGTTAAAACCAGGTCATCTAGTATTGCGAAGTGTAATAGCTCCTGGGAAGCTAGGAAACAAATTGGAAGGACCATATGTTATCTTACGCTCAGGACGCCTCGGATCGTTTAAGTTAGCTAATTTATAAGGGGAAGAGTTGAAACATGCATGGCATGCGGAGCACCTTAAGAGATATTACGCTTAAGGCTTCCTTGTAATCACTTGTAGAACTTTTTTTCTATAAATAAAGATAAGGGTTGAAACTTGTTTTGCCCTTCGAACATCCCCTCCTCCTGATGGACGCATTAGGAGATCGGTGATGCTAGTAGAGCCAAGGATTTTTCGCAAAGACCCAAGGGGCTGACTGCGAACCATTGGTTCAGTGGCTCCGCCAACCTACGGATTCCAGGCTCCGGCTTGTTAGGATCCGTAGAAGAGTCTAAGGACTTTAAATAAAACAGAATTTCAAGCCTCCGGGTGCGAAGTGTCTGTAAAAGAGCCGAAGGTGGCCAACCTACGGATTCCAGGCTCCGACTTGTTAGGATCCGTAGAAGAGTCTAAGGACTTTAAATAAAACAGAATTTCAAGCCTCCGGGTGCGAAGTGTCTGTAAAAGAGCCTAAGGTGGCCAACCTACGGATTCCAGGCTCCGGCTTGTTAGGATCCGTAGAAGAGTCTAAGGACTTTAAATAAAACAGAATTTCAAGCCTCCGGGTGCGAAGTGTCTGTAAAAGAGCCGAAGGTGGCCAACCTACGGATTCCAGGCTCCGGCTTGTTAGGATCCGTAGAAGAGTCTAAGGACTTTAAATAAAACAGAATTTCAAGCCTCCGGGTGCGAAGTATCTGTAAAAGAGCCGAAGGTGGCCACCCTACAGATTCCAAGCTCCGGCTTGTTAGGATACGTGAAAAAATCTAAAAACTTTGATGATGAGATATGCAAATTCGAAGCATGCAGGTGTTCAGACAATCATTGTGCCTAGCGAACCCTTTTGTATGATAAAGGCTCCGCCACCCACAAGGGGGGTAGGAGGGTAGGAGTCACACGACATACTGTCGAAGCATTCCACATTAAAATATTATACTCATACATCAAGAAAAATTGTTATCTAAACCCAAATAAAAACGGAGACCCTTTCGACCCCTAGAGCTACCCCTGCGACTACTTTGCCCTTCGGAGCTTGAAGTCGTCCTTTTAGGCCGGGTACTTCTCTTTTTTCTCGAGGCTCGCAGTTTCTTCTGCTCCTCCTGAAGTTCAGCCCATGTCAAGAGCCTTTCGGAGTCTGCCTCTGTAGGGTTTTCGGCTTGGTACTCCGAGTCGGACCAGTCAATAGGTTCGGAAGATGAAGACCCCTCCGCCTTCTCTTCCTCTTTAATATAAGACAAAACGTCCCTTCGTACTTCAAGGGTAACCTCCCCCCGTCTCCGCGAGGAACAGAGAAGCGGGAACGTCGGTAAGGTCTCAAACTCTCAAGGACTGCCCACTCCTTTCGAAGCTCGACGGTAGTTTCCAGAAGTTCGAAGTCAGGGCTCGAAGGGCATGACAAAACCTAAAAAAGAGCAGAACACCCAAGACGAGTACTGTTTATAACTTTTTCATTAATAAAACAAGGTTTACAAGGCCACAGGTACACAGCGATCCTAAGCGGCTAGACCTGCGGGTCGGCTGGCGGAGCAGGAACCGGAGGGGCTGGCGAAGCAGGGAGTGGTGGCTTCATTTGAGCTTGCTTCTACCGGCGAGCCTCGTCGATCCAGGCCTTAGCAGCGACCTTATGGTCCGTCTTCCAGGCTGACCGGAAGGCTTCCCAAGCCAAAGCCACCTCCGAAGATGGCCGCAGCAAGTCATCATCCGCGAAGCCTCCAGGGGATGAGCTTCCAACTGAGCCAAGAGGGATCCGAAGAGATTCAAGGTGACGAAGACCCCCTATGCCAGCACACTGTCCGGAGATCTCCCCGTACCGAATACCGGAGTTCTTCATCAGCGACAAAGCAACCTGGATCCTCGTCAGCTTTCGGTCGAGTGGCTCGTAGGCTGTGGCGGAGGACGAAGGGCACATAGTGCCGAAGTACTCCAACGTACCCTGAAGAGCTTCCAAGGTACGATCATCAGTACTGGAATTTTTCCTCTCTGCCGCTTCCAGGTTCGCAACAGTCGCGTCCACCGCGGCCACCCGGAGCATCAAAGAACTTTTGTGGGCCATCGCCTGGCTAAGAGCCCCTTGAAGCTCCACCAACTGTGCGCTCGAGGTAGCTGCATCCTGACGGAGCTTTTCGACCTCCGCGCGGAGGACAACGCGTTCGGCCTCAGCCTCCTGGGCTGACGAACGGAGGGCTTCGAGGGCTTCGTCAGATGCTGCCCTAGCCTTCCGTTCCTCCAAAACTTCTTCCTCCAGCCTGAGGGACCTCCCGGTGGAGTCGTTAAGGGCCGTCTGGAGGGTAGTGACCTTCCGGTTGAGTCGATTAATTTCTACCTCGTTGGAAGTCGCTACCGCTCTAGCAAGGGCAAATTGCTGCAAGAAGAACTAGGTAAGCACTAAAGAAGTTATGACCATTAATATATAGCAACTGTGGTATCTTTTTCATACCTGAAGGGCAGCCCTTTCGAGGGCCGTGTTGAGGGTCGAAGCCCTAGTCTCGCTCAAGACGGAGATCAACTCCGAGTTAGCAATGTCTTGGCTTCTCTCGGCCAGGGGCTCCATGAGTCTTCGAAGGCCGCTCCGGTGCTCCACGAAAGGAGCCAGTAGAGGAAGCCAAGACAAAGCTCGGGCGTCGTCCGCTGCGGCCTCGTCCTCCGAATTGCCGACGGAGGGTGCGGTTTGGCCAGGACGAAGGCCAAGGCTAGAAATGCTCTTACCCCTCCCCGGCACGAAGGAGGGAGAAGCAAGAGCACTCCGACCCCCGGCCACCACCTCTCCGGCCGGAACCACATTGTCGGAGGCGACTTCGGTGGTCGAGGTGGCCGTGGCCGGAGGCAACTCTGTCCTGGGAAGCACGTCGTCCGCCCCGAAGGACGCGTTCTCTGCCACCAGGCTCGGAGCCCCCAGAGGAGCAGAAGGGTCTGCTCGGATAACCGTCTCCGAAGAAGCGGGGACTTCGGGCGCCACCAAAGCTTCGGTACCCGAAGAGGTACCTACTTCAATAGCAAGATTAATAAGCATGTTTTACAGATAGCAAGCGAGTATTGACAAAAGGGAGGAGCTTCGGAAAAATACCTCTGAGAGATTCTTGAGGAAGGATCGCTGGATCCTCCAAGACCTCGTACATCTGGAGGATGTTGGCAAAGTCATCCCCTGAGGTCTTGCCCTCGGTATCCTCCGTCGGAGTCATGGTTTCCGCAGGGACCGCTTCAGGTGCGGGAGGAGTCGTTGGAGTTACGCTAACCCCCTCCCTGACGGAGGTGTTTGGGGGGACCTCCCCCATATCTTCGTCAACCAGGAGGTAGGCCTCGAAGGCCGCCGCCGTCGCGCCTTCGGAGTCTTCTACCTCTTCGGGAGTTGGGCTCCGCTCGTCTGGCGATGAAGAAGACGAAGCAGGCGTCAAGTGAGGAGGTTATTTCGCTGCCTTCTTCTGAAGCGGCTGCTTACTGGCTTTCTTGGAGGGCTCGGCCGCTGCTTTCCTCTTGCGGCCAGCCGCTCCGGTTGGGGCGAAGTCGGGAAGCTGCGGGGGCTCCATGCTGAGGGCTCTCCACACCCTGTTGGATCGCTCCCAACTCCCCACCAACTCCAGCCTTCTCTGCCTCTCGGCCACCGAAGGGGCTCCGAGAATTCGTTCGGTGGCCCGAACTATGTCATCCGGAGCTAATGCCAGAGGCGCTGCTGAAAGAAAGAGGTATAAAGTATGAGTATAATTAATTTGTTCATATAATATGATGCAACAGGAAGAAGGTGTACCTAAGTTTCGGAGGTCCCCCTCTGAGGCTTGTGGGACTACGATCGGCCAGTTGGCTCCGAGGGGAGGGATTCGAAGCCCGACGAACTCCTCGGCCAGGTCGCGCATGCTCATGCGGCGGGCCACTGAAGCAAGCAACCCTAGCCTCGTCGTGAGCAAGCTAGGGTTCGGGGAGATGTCAGCCTCCTTCCGGAACCAGATCTCTTGGAGAGGACCCGAGAGAGGGGAGTCCTCTCCTACTTCGGCGTAGAACCACCGAAGTATCCAGTTCGTGTACCACCAGTCGTTTATGGCTTTGGCAGGGAAATGGAGAGCATGCTCCCTCCGCAGCTGGAAGTTGACGCTGCCGAAGGCTATCGTCACCTTGGAGTCCCCTGGCCCATCTTGAGGCTTCGGTTGGCAGATGGCCTCGTGGGTCGCCGCGAAGATTTCGGAGCGGCCTTCGCATCCCTCTGCCCGAAGCGCCCATTCGAAGACAGCCAGACGGACGATCGCGTTGGGGGACAGCTGAGGCAGGGTTATGTGGAACAAGTCCAACACCTTTGCCAGGAAATCCACAGCTGGCAGTCCCAGACCTGCCTCGAAAAAAGCTTCGAAGACCACCACCTCTCTGCTTCGTGGTCGTGGAGTTGATTCTGTCCCAGGAACTCGGGTCCTCATTCCAGCTCCAAGCTTCCCCTCCACGGCTTCCTCTATGGATTCAACGGTGCTCAAGGATTGGCCGATGATGAAGCTTTGCGCAATCTTCTTCTTGGAAGGCGGGCGGAGCGCCCGAGGATTCCTGGGCCAAGCACCGCTCGGACCTCCCGCCATTACCGCTGCTGCTGAAGCAGCCCACGCCTGTCTCTGCGCCAAGGTATTGGCCGCTGCGGGAGTGGTGTGGCTAGTTCTCGCCATCGCTCTCAAACGTTCGAGGAGTTTGGAAGATTGGGGGAAAAGTGAATTGCAGGTGGTGAATGCAGTAAAAACTCTCGGTTAATCTTCGTTTTCCCCTTTTTATAACCATGCGACCAGTACTACTCTTCGGTTGGTTTCACATTGCAGGTCCTGCCTCCGTCACCGACAAGTGGGTCCGGTCACTGGAACGGCGTATAAACCGCTGAAGAAATCGACCGTTACCTTTTTTACAGAGGGTAACGACTATTTGCGCCGTAACAGTCACATTGACGGAACCCCACGACGTTTGCCCTCTAGAACCGTCTCCACGATGAGGATACTCCGTAACCGTCGTCACGACGCTCACACTCTGAAACCGTTCCATTCCCAGGGAGTTCTCTTACTGTATCGAAAACTTGAAGACAAAGGTTCAAAAGTATTGGGTCCAAAATCCTGGGCTAAGTCACAGCATCTTCGAATCCTCTTTAAGCCTCAGAAATTAGAAATGTTCTTTTCGTATACTGCCTTCTTTATAAAACAGGTTAACTACAGAAAGGCGTATTCGAGGGGCTACTGTTGGGGGAAATTACTCTATTTCCCAGACTTAAAGAGTAACCCTTCTCGGGCTGAGCAAGGATCCCGAAGGTGGCGAACTGCTGTTCGGAGCACACGTCGCCACGACCGGAGGGTGCCACGGTGCGAAGTCCTAGAGAACCCTCCGAAAGGAAGATGGAGGCCTCGAAGCTGATGGACATGATTGATTGGATATTCAGCTTATCCGTCTACCCTGCAGCACTTTACCGTGTATAACCTTGTTTATAATACCGAATAGATTCTACTATGTCGGTTGTAATTTAAGGGTAAATAGGTCTTTTCCTTATGTTTTTTTCCCTATAGAGATAGAGGTGGTTTTCGGTTGATTTTTATCTCCAAGCAAAATCCCAGCTAATTTGGCCGAATCCTATTTGATGTAGGCGTCGCGGAGTCTAAGTCCAGCCCTATAAATGTAGGGGTGAGGCCGATTCATAGATCATATACACAGATCAATACTTCAAAAACCTAGTTTTGAATCGTACATCTACTTTTCATCTACTTTCCGCATTAGTTCAGTCCATCTTCGTGGGTTTGGGCTGAAAGCCTTCCGTGCATCATGTCATAACCGTGGTAAGCTTTTTTGATTCGCCTGTGAATCACCCATTTAATCCACGTAACAGATTTTTATCGTCTTTACCAGTTTTCTTGCTACTCTTGGGAATTCGGTCTCTAGACCGAATTGCATTTGATTTCTTTCTATTTTGCAGAGGAATCATCTTCAAAATCATTGCCAAGAAGTTTGGGGGTGGTTGATATTCATCTAAAGGGTTGCCGAAGCCCTTAGGCGATTGGACTAGAGCTTGTCGGTCCGACCGACAGGGCTTCGCCGGTCTGACCGGGCGTTAACTGTGCCGGGCCGTCAGGCTGTTACCGGCATGGTCCTCACAGCCCTTGGCACCGTGCGCGCCAAGGCCGCACGCCCAAAGCCATCCTTCTGTCCGACCGAGGGGTCTTTGCCGGTCCGACCGGACTCCTTCGTGCCAGCCTTCGAAAGGTTCCTTGTACATCCTCGGTCTGACAGGAGGGCTACCCTCGGTCCGACCGCCTGCAACCTGAAGCCCCCTTTTGGATACTTCGAATTATCCTGCACCGAACGCCGAAGGGCATCCCTTCGGCGATACTTCGCATCGCCAGTTCTAGGACCGAAAGTAGCGACCAGAGGGGGGGTGAATGGGCGCCTAAAAAATTCTTTCGAATCAATGGCCTTCTCCCAACACCCAACACACCTCAAAAGACTAAGCAGCAGAGTGTGAACAGGAAGCCTAAGTCTAAAAGTATCTAGCCTAGAAACAACAGGTGTCAAAATAAGAGAAACACCAATGCAGTGCTAGTAGGCAGATAAACAAAATATTCAAGACATGGTAGAATAAACTTCTAAGTAAAATAATCTAAGTATACATGGAATGAGATGAGAAGTTACTATTCAAAATTTGTCTCCTGTTCGAAACTTGGCGAAGCCTGCTTCACTGTGACGAAGCCTGCTTCGCAGTGTCGAAGCCTGCTTTGCTGTGTCAAAGTTTAGTGAAGGTTGCCATTGGCGTGCCGAAGGTTTGTTTAGTCAAGCCTAGTTTGAGTGTGATAGAGAGCGAGGTATGCTTCGAAGCGAAGTATGAGAGTATCGAAGCTTGCTTCGAACAGTGTACTTCGAAGCCTAGACTTCGATCAGAAAGTTTCGAACAAGCTCACAGAATAGCAACCTCCGAAAGAGAAGCGAAGCCCGACACACGGCAGAAAGACCAAATCGAAGCCTACCCTCTACCTTCGAAGCTAGCTAAATCAAAGAAGGATTGTTGGAGTGATGACCTTCGACACACAGACCAACTCCGAACCGAAGAATGCAAGAGTGGTCACACAAGAAATCGAAGGTCACAAACACACTTCGAACAACAAGCTTCGAACTCACAAGCTGTGACAACCAAGACGGCAGTAGAAATACCTTAGAAACACATACTCTGAGCAGAGTATATCAGAGAGACATACTTCGGTGGTCACTTCGAAGCCTGTCGAAGTATTAACTTCGTAACACTCAAGTCAGAGTACCCCTTCACAAGAACTGTCGAAGTATGCTAACAGAACAGAAGCGAAGCATAGAACAAACTTCGAAGCTAGGTTCACTGTTCAAAATCGAAGCTGAAGGTTCTAATGAAGCTCTCGAGAATGTCAGATCGAAGCCAGCCTCACGGAGCTGAGGGGCTTCGAACAAAGTGAAGAGGCTTTGCCAGAAACAACCAGAAAAGGGACTTGGCCCTGTCAACTCGATCAAAAAGCTACACAGGAAAAGCAAGTCTAGAGAACTAGCACACTGTAGCTACAGAAGTAGTACTACTTGCTACAGCATGCTAGAACTAGTACTCTACTCGTGAAGAACACACACGAAGCAGCCAGAGAAGCATTAACTCAGGAATAAAATGGACGCACACAAAACAAAACTTTATAGCAGCGCACAAGATTCTTCGCCCAAAAACAGCAGGAATAAATTCTTCCAGAACAGTGAACAGTTTGAATCTCAGGAAGAACAGAAGCACTGCTTGGCGGCGCACACACAAGAGAGAGAATGCAGGGAACAAAAATGACCCAATAGAATAGAAAATGATTTCAGCAAAAGGGTGTCCTAACCCTAGGGATTGGGGCCCTATTTATAGGCTGCCCAACACTTAGGAATATTCCACCAGCCCCTTAGGGTTTTTTACAGACGATGAAATAAAGGAAAAGACTAAACTGCCCTTAGGATTTTTTACAGACTCGACTAACTGACTGTGGGCCTAGAGATACAGATGACTTATCCGGAAGCTAAGCTTTCGTAGCGACTACGACTTCTCTTCTGGACAGTCCGATACAAGATCAGCGGTTGTCAATTTTGCGCCGAAACTGACAAAGCCTCCACCGACTTTGCACCAGGTACCTGGATTGGGCCGGCCCGACTCCGCAGCTCTCTCAGCCCGGCAATCGCTCACCGCCCGTGTACCTGAGTCAATCCTGGTCAATAGCCCAGTGGGCCAGCCCGACTTCACAGCTCTCTCAGCCCGACCGTCGCTCGCTGCCCGTCTACCTGAGTCACACGCGGCCCATGAAACAGCAGATCTCCTCTCTCCTTCATTCCTCTTTGACTATCGTTGACAATGACTCATCACATCTGGAGCCATGAGGCCCACGCTATTCAGCATGGCTCCTCACCGGTCTGACCGGAAGTATACCTCTGGTCCAATCGTCATTTTATTGCAGATCAGAATTAACCTCGGCTTGGCCGATTTAGGTATTTTTTGTATAACACTTTGGCTAATTGAACTTTATTTCTTAATATTTGTTTGATTACCTGGCGACTCCATTTTCCCCTTACCACTTATTTAGGGTTGTCGGAATGCGACGTCAACGTCTTGCGATGTTTTTGGATCATCGAACCGACCCAAGTGTGGGGGAACATTTTCGTGTCAACACACTTTTTGGCGACTCCGCTGGGGACAATCGCCAACATGACGAGTACATCTACATCTGTTGCGAGTACCTCTACAATGACTGCTACGTCTGCAATGCTGGTTGATACCATGGGGGCACAAAGATCGACAACCGCAACATGATGGCACCCACCCTCACAAATATCCCCGAGGAAGGTCAGGCGGAGATCGAGGAAAAGATGAAAGAATTCCAAGATCGCATGCTTAAGAGCTACGTCAAGACACACGTGAGCTTCATCAAGCGCGACATCAACATCCCTGACCTTCCCGGACTCAGGTAACAAAAGTGTTGCCTCCTTTATCTTCCTTAGAGATTGAGCAGAATATAGACATGTATGTAGACCAAGCCGTTAGTCCTTCACTAGCCAACCGTCTAGAGTCGGTAGTTAGCTCTCAGGTAGAGGCAACTGTTCCTCCGACTCCAATCACTAGCATACCACCGGTAAATCGCATTTATAGTAGAACCGATGGTAGTACTAGCAAAGCTATCGTGTCTCTGGCCTTGACATCTACAGCCGAGACCAATCACTACACTTTATGGCCAAGCTAGCCCAACTTATTATACGCCGCCTCCACCCATGTCTGCACCGGCTTTTCCCGTGCTGCCTGCGCCGCTTGCTCCTATGCACCCACATAGACCTGAGCACATCATATACCCTGAGCCAGCACGAGAGGAGGAGCCCCGCGGCTGACACGCTAACATACCACCATGTGTCGTGCCCATGCATCAAAGACGCGCACAGGAAGGAGGCCAGGACAACATTGAGGAGTGGATCCGCACGCTGTTTAGAGAGTGTACTGGCTTCACGCCCCAGGATTAGGCTAAGATTTACCAAAAGTCATATCCCAATCACTTCGACACCATACCCTACCCTCACGGCTATAGAGTCCCTGAATTTACCAAATTCGATGGCGAGGGTAACAAGACCACACTAGACCATGTCAGCAATTCTTAGCATAGTGTGGATAAGCTAGTGGGTCGGACGCTTTAAAACTTAGATTATTTTCTCTTTCGCTATCTGGCACTACTTTCACTTGGATTTCGGCACTGCCACCGAACTCCGTCCAAACATGGGCCCAATTAGAACATAAGTTCCATGACTATTTTTATACATGCGAGACAAAACTCAGGCTTTCACACTTGACGTCGGTCAAACAAAAATCTAGTGAGAGTGGCTCTGAGTACGTCAAGCGCTTTAGCGACACTGGGAACCGATGCTTTAGTCTCAACATTTCATAAAAACATTTGGCAGATCTAGCTTTTAACAAATTGCATTCCGAAATTAAAGAGAGGCTAGACAACCAAAACTTTTTAGAGGTCAGCCAATTCTTGCAGCAGGCTCTAATCCAAGAAGGCCGAGCCAAGGATAAAAAATCCATTAAAATATTTAACAAACCTAGAGCTGAAGTTCACAACATGGAGCACTCCGATGAGGAAGAGTCGGAGGAAGAGGATGATTCAGCCGATATGTATGTGGCCGAATGGGCCTGGAACGCTAAAACCAAACCCATCACCTGTTCTGAGCTACGACCGTCTCCCACTAAGAGTCGGCCCAACGAGATTAAATACTCTTTTGATGTGACTAAATGCGACAAAATATTTGATTTCCTCTTGAAGAACCAGCTTCTTAGGTTGCCCAAGGGCTAGGTCATCCCTACCGCCGATGAACTAACGAAGCGCCCCTATTGCAAGTGGCATGATTCACATTCTCATTATACTAACGTTTGCAATGTTTTCCGTCGGCATGTTCAATAGGCCATAGAAGAAGGACGATTCAAAATAGATTCTAGTCCGAAGATGAAGCTGGACAAAGACCCCTTTCCTGTGAACACCATTGACCTCGACGAGAAGAAGGTGTTTATTCGGCCAGAATAGGCGGAGTCATCTAAAGGGAAATCAGTCATTATTGGAGAACCCCGCACACGCACACTCATACCAAAGAACCCTGAAGTGGGAGTGTGGAAAAACAACATTGACACGTCATCTTCGGCGAGGGCTCGCAAGAAGCCAAAGGTGACATACCAAATGTTGCTAAATAAACACCAGAAGAGGGCCAATGAGAAGAACACTCAGCCAAAGGGGCCAAGGCAGCCAAACCATCTGAAGAGGTCGAACCCTCTGCGTTGACTGAACCAGCCTTTGTCCCAGCCGAACCCTTCGAATGGTGAGGTTCGACCGAAGCCACCACCGAGGCTCAGTCCGACCGTCCTACTATGGCTGGTCCGACGGCTTGTCCCAGGAGCCCAGCACAGTACGGTCCGACTGGCCCCCCATGGTCAGTCTGACCGACACCGTCCGGTCCAACTGGCCTAGCGAGGACGGTCCGACCGACAAGGTACAGGGAGATGTTTCCGCCAAGCGCAAATATTCTAAGGCCGATCTAGGCAACTCCCGTTCGGCCAAAGATCCCAGGAGAAAGTTGGTGGCACTTGGTACTAAGCCACAACCATCTTGGGCACCTCCGGGTATGTCCAAATCGCAGAAGAGGTGCCTGCAACGTTTGCGATCACAAGAGATGCGCGAGAAGAAGGTCGAGGATGAGAGAGACGCCATCTTCGAGGAAATATACCCTCGGCCAGTCGTGAAGCAAGTATGGAAGCCCAAGCCGGTTGAGGCAAACAACCCGGCTCCTGTTCCGAGCGACGACGACGACTACACGACCGTCTTCAAGGGACCCTCACCTCAAGAAATGGACATAAACATCATATAACTTCCCACTGAGTTCGCGCTATAGCAAGGGGAGGCCGAGGTCACTCAGTTAAGCCACGGCCCACAAGATGTCATTTTTGAAAGCCCGAGGATATGGCTCGTCACTTGAAGCCTCTCTATGTCAAGGGGCACATTGACAGAAAGCCAATCTCCAGAATGTTGGTTGACGGAGGTGCTACCGTCAACTTGATGATGTACTCTTTTTTGAAGAAGCTTGACAAGGGCGAAGAAGATTTAAAGAAGACTAACCTAATGCTCAACGGTTTCAACGGCGAGTGCTCTGAGGCCAAGGGCGTACTTTCTCTAGAGCTGACAGTGGGCAACTAGACATTGCCGATGGCGTTCTTCGTTGTCGATGTGCAAGGTAACTACAGTGTGTTACTTGGGCGTGATTGGATTCAAGCAAATTGTTGTATTTTGTCTACTTTGCACCAGTGCCTAATGCAGTGGGATGACGATGATGTGGAGGTTGTACCGACTGATACTTCGGCTCAAGTAGTGTTGGACGATGTATCTATTGACACCATCCATGATAAGGTAGAGTGTCTATCAGGTAGAGATCTCTCAGATTATGACTTTGTTAGCGTGTCCAAGGGACGTTTTGTTCTCGTGTCTGTAAAACCGGCTAGTGTAGCATGACTATTTATAAACTAGTAGTCATGTCTAGTAGGAGTAATCTTGATTGGTTGAAGTCTCGTGTGGAGCAATATCGGTCTTCTAGAGATGGTATTGTCGAAGCCATTGAAGAATTCAGCGAAGTAGAAAAATTAGGTCAAGGTTTTGCATCGGCATATCCTCTAGAAGAAGTCAACATAGGCAATGGTAGCATTCTAAGGCCGACATTTATAAAAAAAGTTCGGGATGATGAAAAGGCCGAAGTAATAAAGTTGCTTCAGTTGTATGTTGATTGTTTCGCATGGGAGTATAGTGAGATGCTCGGACTAAGCCGTGAACTCCTAGATCATCGGCTGCCTATCAAACCCGGGTTTAGGCCTTATAAATAGCCCCCTCGTCGCTTTAATTTGGTCGTATATGACAGAGTTAAAGAGGACATAGAACGATTGCTCAAGGCTGAATTTATTAGGCCATGCAGGTACACTGAATGGGATCTGAACAAGGCCACTCCGAAGGATGAGGGGATGAGTATCCCATGCCGATAGCCGACATGTTGATCAACGATGCTTCAGGACACAAGGTACTAATATTTCTTGATTGAAACACTGGTTATAATCAAATCTTTAAGGCTGAAGAGGACGTCTATAAGACAGCCTATCGATGTTGTGGGTCGTTATGACTTTTGGTTTAAAGAATGATGGTGCTACATATCAACATGCTATGAACTTGATCTTTCATTACTTGCTAGGAGTTATGCTAGAGGTCTATATAGATGATGTTGTAGTCAAATAAGATTTTATGGGGAACCATTTAGCCAATTTGAGAGTTGCTTTTGATAGAATGTGTCAGTATGGCTTGAAAATGAACTCGCTGTGTGCTTTTGGCGTGTTGGCGGGCAAGTTCTTAAAATTCATGATTCACGAAAGAGGCATTGAAATTGATACTAAGAGGCTTGAGAAGATTAGGATATTTGAAGCACCGACATGCACGAGATATGTACAAAAGTTGCTAGGCAAGGTGAACTATTTGCGTCGCTTTATATTTAACATGTATGGAAAGATCGATGCTTTTGTCATCATACTTCGGCTAAAGAACGAAGCCGAATTCACTTGGAGAGCAAGTCAGCAACATGCTTTTTAGCGAATTAAGGAGTGCTTATCATCACCACCTATGGTTAGAGCACCAAAAACCGAGATTCTGTTTCGGCTATATGTTGCTGCAGAAGATAGCGTGATACGAGCTGTGTTGACTCAAGAGGTGGAGGGAAAGGAGTACATCATCATGTTCTTGAGTCACTGCTTATTAGATGCCGAGATGAGGTACATGTTCTTAGAGTGTTTGTGTTTATCACTTTATTATGCATGTACCAAACTCCGCCACTATCTTTTATTTGGCACATGTATTGTTACTTGTCAAATTGATGTTATAAAAATGTTGAAAAAGCCGATTCTGAGTGGGAGGATCAGAAAATGGGCTTATTCTTTAATTGAATATGATTTGCCTTATGAACCCTTGAAAGCTATGAAAGGCAAAGTTGTTGCAAACTTTATAGTTGATCACCATGTAGATGTCAATTGGAGTAGTGATACTGCTTTGATTGAAGTAGTTCCACGGAAACTTTACTTTGATGGTTCATCTTGCAAGAATGTACAAGGTGTTGGAGTTGTGCTGATATCACCTAGTGGTATGAGTTTCGAGACATCGACCTGATTAGAAATTTCTTGTACTAATAATCAAGATGAATATGAAGCTCTATTGCTAGGACTTGAATAGTTAAGCTCCATGTGTGTTAAATATGTTCATGCATATGGTGATTCTCTATTAGTTGTTCAACAAGTAGCTAGAATTTCTCAATGCTTCAATGGTTTATTGAATAGTTACTTGGATAAATATTTAGACATAATTGGCACTTCTGATGATTTTGATATTTCACATGTGTCTAGAGAAGCCAACTCAGTAGCAAATGATTTGGCTCAAGAAGCATCTGGTTACCAAATTAAAAGAGGTAAATTTTTCGCACAAGAAAAATCGATGCTTGAAGAAATGGTGTCACCTGAGTCAAAGGACTTCGGTCTGACCGGCCTTGTTAAGCCAGTCCAACCATAGGTAGCTGGTCGGTCTAACCGGCCATGTCAGGCCGGTCTGACCAGCCCTGTATGGCCAGTCTAACCGCCCCGTGTTAAGAAATTCCAAGATTCGGGGGGCAACTTCAAATTTTTGATATGAATGCCAATTCAAGTGAGAATTTGACGATTACTTCGGGGAATCACGAGGATGATTGGAGGACTCCAATTATTCAATATTTGAAAGATCCTAGTAAGCGGATTAATCAGAATGTTCGGCGGCAAGCGTTTAAATTTGTATTGCTTGATGATGAGTTGTATCACCGAACAATTGATGGAGTACTTTTGAAAAGTTTGAATGTCGATCAGTCTAGACTTGTTGTGGGTGAAGTGCATGAAGGTCTACATGGTACTCATCAGTCACCCCAGAAAATGAGTTGGATGCTCAAAAGAGTATGTTTTTATTGGCCGACTATGCCTGAAGATTGTTTTAAGTACTATAGAGGATGCGGAGCATGTCAAAGGTTTTGTAATATTCAACTTGCTCCTGCATCTTGGCTCAATCCTATTATCAAACCATGGTCATTCTGAGGCTGGGCCTTGGACTTGATCTGCCAAATTTATCCTTCCTGTTCAAAAGGTCATCAGTTCATGTTGATGGCTATAGTTTAGTTCACCAAGTGGACCAAGGTCGTGCCTCTCAAGAATATGACGCAAAATGAGGTAATCGATTTCATCTTGAAGCACATTATACATAGATTCAATATTCCCCAAACACTTACTACAGATCAGGGTGCTTCATTTATTTCTAAAGAGGTGTGTGATTTTTCTAATCTTATGGTATAAAGTTGATAAACTCTTTACCATACTATGCTCAGGCCAATGGTTAGGCCGAGTCTAGTAATAAAACTATGGTTAAGATTATTAAGAAAAAGATTGAAGAGTTTCCTAGAAGGTGTCATGAAGTGCTTTTTGAAGCATTATGGGCATGTAGAGTTGCAAAGCATGGAGCCTCCAAGGTAAGTCCATATGAGTTGGTGTTTGGAAAAGAAGCCATTTTACACATAGAGGTGAATCTTGGCTCTTTGAGGTTGCTTAAGAAAGATGACTTATCAGTGAGTGACTATGAAGTTCTTTTGAAGGACAATTTGGAAGAAGTGACCGATAAGAGATTAAGAGCTCTAGAGTCAATAGAAAGAGACAAGAGAAGAGTGGTTAGAGCTTATAATAAGAAGATGAAAGCAAAATCATTTCAAGTTGGTGACTTGGTTTGGAAGACAATTTTGCCTCTAGGCACTAAAAGACCAAAGTTTGTTAAATGGTCTCCTAGTTAGGAAGGTCCTTTTAGAGTTGTTGAAATCGCTTCACGTAACACATATTTGTTAGATTCTTTGCAAGGAGAGCGATTTCGAATGGCTTTGAATGGTAGGTATTTGAAAAAGTACTTCCCAAGTGTTTGACAAAACGCTTGAAGTGTCAAAAGGCTGATATAGAGTATATCGCACTGAGCTCATTGTGCTTTTGGCTCACTAAGTTTGCCAAAACACACGGGGGCATGTGTTGATAACAAAAAAATGCATTAACGGTCGAAATTTTCAAAATATCAATTTTGGTAATTTTGGGCCGAAAATATGCTAGGCCTAGCACAGGCTGGTCCAACCGGCCATGTAGGCACGGTCAGACCGGCCACATGGGCTCGGTCAGACCAGCTTAATCTAAATCCGATTCAAATTAGTTGATTTCAGGTAAATTTTATCTCTAATTAATTTCTAATGACTTGGACTCGTACCTAAGTCAAATTAGAGCCCAGGAATGTCATGTCAAACCCCTATGGATATAGGGGCAAGGCCGATTCAAGGTACCCCGAGAAACCCTAATAGATCCAATCTATTATTACCTTAAATCATACCTTTACTTTTCAATCTATTTCCTTTCCCTAGGATTAGTTTAGCACATCCATCTTTGTTGGTTTGCACTGTAAACCATTTGTCCGCCACGTCGTAATCACGATAAGCATTGTTGATTCCTATGTGAATCACCTGTTTAATTCACCTACCAGATTTCTATTGGTTTATCGGTTTTTATCGGTAATTCGGTCTATAGGCCAAATTTCCTCTCATCTTCTAGTGTTTTTGCAGTGTTTCACCATCCTTTTCTTTGCCAAGAACTCTTGTTGCAAGCCGCCGACTGCAAGATGGTTGCTAGTGACCCTAGGCGTTCAGATCAGCCACCATCTATCTGACTGGCATTGACGGGCCTATCCGACCGGGCTATGCTAGGCCATCATCCCATCACTGGTATATGCCGGTCTGATCGGCGGAGCACGGTCGGTGTAACTAGCTGTGTGCAGTCAAACGCGACCAGCCCCCTTCCCTTGTAGATGATCTGACCGTCGTATTGTACCCGGTCTGACTGGCCCATCTTGGCAGGTCCGACCGACCCCTATGGCATGGTTTGACCGGCCCCAACTTGGCCGGTTTAGACCCTTCTCTCACAAATTGGTATTTAAATAATATTCTAAGTATTGTTTAATTACGTGGCGACTCCACTTTCCCTTATCACTATCTAGGCTCGTCGGAACGCGACATCGGCATCGTGTCATGTCTAGGGTTATCTCTAGGTATGCACGGGCTTTTGGATCATCGAATCGATGTCAATGCGTTGGTACTTTGATCTACAGATTTAAGCATCAACACGTAGTATGGTGATGAATTGAGTTTAATACCCATGATGATTGCAAACTACTAAAACTCCTGTAATATAAAAAACAATCCCTAGTGAGTGGTAAATAATGTGTTCCTTGATAAATTCTATTGCTTCCTATGCTCTTACCTTTTTTAAGAGGGATAACCTCCACCTACTTTGAGAAATAATCGGTGACTGATAATATAAACTTATGTCTCTTACTAGACGATGGTTAAATCGGTTTGATCATATCTATCCCCAACCTTTGAATGCCCACGGTTTGATAATTGAGTTCATGGCCGATGTAGGGGCTCATTTCATGTTTCCAAATTTCTAGCAGTCTCGACACCCTCTATAATATTTGAAATAATCCTCAAGCATCATCATCCAAAATAATCGTGTGTGGTGCAATAGCCACTTCATATTGTGTACCGATTGATGAGTTCCATAGATCCCTTCTTGCACTATGCACATCACGACTTGGCTTCCTCTGAATTTAGGCACCTTAATAGGAACCTATTAATCGTACGATATTGTAGTTCTTCATCTAGCATTACGTACTTTAAAGCTTTATAGCATAACTTTGTTGAGGCTAATTGTGATGGGTCCTATAAGTAACTTACTATCTCGGCCATCTAGTGTTCTCCATCAATAGCGGTTATTTCTACATCAATCATCTTATCTGTCAATCACTATCCTAATACGGCTTGTGCCAGGTTGTTAGCTTCTAGACTCTAATTCCTTGGTACATGTGTTAATGATACAATGGCTAAATGGGGCATGGACCTCATAGGCCCTTTCCCACCAGCGAAAGGCAGGTTGAAATTTGCGGTGGTAGCAATCGAATAATTCTCAAAATGGGTGGAAGCGGAGCCACTAACAGCTATCACCTCGAGGAACGTGCAAAGATTCTTCTGGCAAAATATTATATGCAGGTTCGGAGTCCCCAGAGAATTAACGGTGGATAATGGAACCCAGTTCGAAGCTGATACTTTTCAAACATTTTGTGAAGAACTGGGCATTAAGCTATGTTTCGCAGCAGTGCGACATCCGCAATCCAACGAAGCCGTCGAACGAGCCAACGGGAACATCCTCTCCGGGTTAAATCGCCGAATTGTAGGATTAGCCAAGGGGCTATGGGTCGAAGAACTACCTAAAATCTTATGGTCCATCCGAACCACTCAAACTAGATCAACCGGTTTCACACCATTCAGATTGCTCTTTGGAGATGAAGCCATGACCCCTACGGAGCTCAAAGGGGAGTCGCTTCGCGTAATTCAACACGGAGACGAAGGTGATCGGAGTACTTCAATAGATTTGTCAGAAGAGACAAGGCTTCGAGCTGTCGCCAACCTGACTAAGTACCAAGAGCACACAAAAACGTGGTATGACCCGAAAGTCAGATTAAGTGAGTTAAAACCAGGTCATCTAGTATTGCGAAGTGTAATAGCTCCTGGGAAGCTAGGAAACAAATTGGAAGGACCATATGTTATCTTACGCTCAGGACGCCTCGGATCGTTTAAGTTAGCTAATTTATAAGGGGAAGAGTTGAAACATGCATGGCATGCGGAGCACCTTAAGAGATATTACGCTTAAGGCTTCCTTGTAATCACTTGTAGAACTTTTTTTCTATAAATAAAGATAAGGGTTGAAACTTGTTTTGCCCTTCGAACATCCCCTCCTCCTGATGGACGCATTAGGAGATCGGTGATGCTAGTAGAGCCAAGGATTTTTCGCAAAGACCCAAGGGGCTGACTGCGAACCATTGGTTCAGTGGCTCCGCCAACCTACGGATTCCAGGCTCCGGCTTGTTAGGATCCGTAGAAGAGTCTAAGGACTTTAAATAAAACAGAATTTCAAGCCTCCGGGTGCGAAGTGTCTGTAAAAGAGCCGAAGGTGGCCAACCTACGGATTCCAGGCTCCGACTTGTTAGGATCCGTAGAAGAGTCTAAGGACTTTAAATAAAACAGAATTTCAAGCCTCCGGGTGCGAAGTGTCTGTAAAAGAGCCTAAGGTGGCCAACCTACGGATTCCAGGCTCCGGCTTGTTAGGATCCGTAGAAGAGTCTAAGGACTTTAAATAAAACAGAATTTCAAGCCTCCGGGTGCGAAGTGTCTGTAAAAGAGCCGAAGGTGGCCAACCTACGGATTCCAGGCTCCGGCTTGTTAGGATCCGTAGAAGAGTCTAAGGACTTTAAATAAAACAGAATTTCAAGCCTCCGGGTGCGAAGTATCTGTAAAAGAGCCGAAGGTGGCCACCCTACAGATTCCAAGCTCCGGCTTGTTAGGATACGTGAAAAAATCTAAAAACTTTGATGATGAGATATGCAAATTCGAAGCATGCAGGTGTTCAGACAATCATTGTGCCTAGCGAACCCTTTTGTATGATAAAGGCTCCGCCACCCACAAGGGGGGTAGGAGGGTAGGAGTCACACGGCATACTGTCGAAGCATTCCACATTAAAATATTATACTCATACATCAAGAAAAATTGTTATCTAAACCCAAATAAAAACGGAGACCCTTTCGACCCCTAGAGCTACCCCTGCGACTACTTTGCCCTTCGGAGCTTGAAGTCGTCCTTTTAGGCCGGGTACTTCTCTTTTTTCTCGAGGCTCGCAGTTTCTTCTGCTCCTCCTGAAGTTCAGCCCATGTCAAGAGCCTTTCGGAGTCTGCCTCTGTAGGGTTTTCGGCTTGGTACTCCGAGTCGGACCAGTCAATAGGTTCGGAAGATGAAGACCCCTCCGCCTTCTCTTCCTCTTTAATATAAGACAAAACGTCCCTTCGTACTTCAAGGGTAACCTCCCCCCGTCTCCGCGAGGAACAGAGAAGCGAGAACGGCGGTAAGGTCTCAAACTCTCAAGGACTGCCCACTCCTTTCGAAGCTCGACGGTAGTTTCCAGAAGTTCGAAGTCAGGGCTCGAAGGGCATGACAAAACCTAAAAAAGAGCAGAACACCCAAGACGAGTACTGTTTATAACTTTTTCATTAATAAAACAAGGTTTACAAGGCCACAGGTACACAGCGATCCTAAGCGGCTAGACCTGCGGGTCGGCTGGCGGAGCAGGAACCGGAGGGGCTGGCGAAGCAGGGAGTGGTGGCTTCATTTGAGCTTGCTTCTACCGGCGAGCCTCGTCGATCCAGGCCTTAGCAGCGACCTTATGGTCCGTCTTCCAGGCTGACCGGAAGGCTTCCCAAGCCAAAGCCACCTCCGAAGATGGCCGCAGCAAGTCATCATCCGCGAAGCCTCCAGGGGATGAGCTTCCAACTGAGCCAAGAGGGATCCGAAGAGATTCAAGGTGACGAAGACCCCCTATGCCAGCACACTGTCCGGAGATCTCCCCGTACCGAATACCGGAGTTCTTCATCAGCGACAAAGCAACCTGGATCCTCGTCAGCTTTCGGTCGAGTGGCTCGTAGGCTGTGGCGGAGGACGAAGGGCACATAGTGCCGAAGTACTCCAACGTACCCTGAAGAGCTTCCAAGGTACGATCATCAGTACTGGAATTTTTCCTCTCTGCCGCTTCCAGGTTCGCAACAGTCGCGTCCACCGCGGCCACCCGGAGCATCAAAGAACTTTTGTGGGCCATCGCCTGGCTAAGAGCCCCTTGAAGCTCCACCAACTGTGCGCTCGAGGTAGCTGCATCCTGACGGAGCTTTTCGACCTCCGCGCGGAGGACAACGCGTTCGGCCTCAGCCTCCTGGGCTGACGAACGGAGGGCTTCGAGGGCTTCGTCAGATGCTGCCCTAGCCTTCCGTTCCTCCAAAACTTCTTCCTCCAGCCTGAGGGACCTCCCGGTGGAGTCGTTAAGGGCCGTCTGGAGGGTAGTGACCTTCCGGTTGAGTCGATTAATTTCTACCTCGTTGGAAGTCGCTACCGCTCTAGCAAGGGCAAATTGCTGCAAGAAGAACTAGGTAAGCACTAAAGAAGTTATGACCATTAATATATAGCAACTGTGGTATCTTTTTCATACCTGAAGGGCAGCCCTTTCGAGGGCCGTGTTGAGGGTCGAAGCCCTAGTCTCGCTCAAGACGGAGATCAACTCCGAGTTAGCAATGTCTTGGCTTCTCTCGGCCAGGGGCTCCATGAGTCTTCGAAGGCCGCTCCGGTGCTCCACGAAAGGAGCCAGTAGAGGAAGCCAAGACAAAGCTCGGGCGTCGTCCGCTGCGGCCTCGTCCTCCGAATTGCCGACGGAGGGTGCGGTTTGGCCAGGACGAAGGCCAAGGCTAGAAATGCTCTTACCCCTCCCCGGCACGAAGGAGGGAGAAGCAAGAGCACTCCGACCCCCGGCCACCACCTCTCCGGCCGGAACCACATTGTCGGAGGCGACTTCGGTGGTCGAGGTGGCCGTGGCCGGAGGCAACTCTGTCCTAGGAAGCACGTCGTCCGCCCCGAAGGACGCGTTCTCTGCCACCAGGCTCGGAGCCCCCAGAGGAGCAGAAGGGTCTGCTCGGATAACCGTCTCCGAAGAAGCGGGGACTTCGGGCGCCACCAAAGCTTCGGTACCCGAAGAGGTACCTACTTCAATAGCAAGATTAATAAGCATGTTTTACAGATAGCAAGCGAGTATTGACAAAAGGGAGGAGCTTCGGAAAAATACCTCTGAGAGATTCTTGAGGAAGGATCGCTGGATCCTCCAAGACCTCGTACATCTGGAGGATGTTGGCAAAGTCATCCCCTGAGGTCTTGCCCTCGGTATCCTCCGTCGGAGTCATGGTTTCCGCAGGGACCGCTTCAGGTGCGGGAGGAGTCGTTGGAGTTACGCTAACCCCCTCCCTGACGGAGGTGTTTGGGGGGACCTCCCCCATATCTTCGTCAACCAGGAGGTAGGCCTCGAAGGCCGCCGCCGTCGCGCCTTCGGAGTCTTCTACCTCTTCGGGAGTTGGGCTCCGCTCGTCTGGCGATGAAGAAGACGAAGCAGGCGTCAAGTGAGGAGGTTATTTCGCTGCCTTCTTCTGAAGCGGCTGCTTACTGGCTTTCTTGGAGGGCTCGGCCGCTGCTTTCCTCTTGCGGCCAGCCGCTCCGGTTGGGGCGAAGTCGGGAAGCTGCGGGGGCTCCATGCTGAGGGCTCTCCACACCCTGTTGGATCGCTCCCAACTCCCCACCAACTCCAGCCTTCTCTGCCTCTCGGCCACCGAAGGGGCTCCGAGAATTCGTTCGGTGGCCCGAACTATGTCATCCGGAGCTAATGCCAGAGGCGCTGCTGAAAGAAAGAGGTATAAAGTATGAGTATAATTAATTTGTTCATATAATATGATGCAACAGGAAGAAGGTGTACCTAAGTTTCGGAGGTCCCCCTCTGAGGCTTGTGGGACTACGATCGGCCAGTTGGCTCCGAGGGGAGGGATTCGAAGCCCGACGAACTCCTCGGCCAGGTCGCGCATGCTCATGCGGCGGGCCACTGAAGCAAGCAACCCTAGCCTCGTCGTGAGCAAGCTAGGGTTCGGGGAGATGTCAGCCTCCTTCCGGAACCAGATCTCTTGGAGAGGACCCGAGAGAGGGGAGTCCTCTCCTACTTCGGCGTAGAACCACCGAAGTATCCAGTTCGTGTACCACCAGTCGTTTATGGCTTTGGCAGGGAAATGGAGAGCATGCTCCCTCCGCAGCTGGAAGTTGACGCTGCCGAAGGCTATCGTCACCTTGGAGTCCCCTGGCCCATCTTGAGGCTTCGGTTGGCAGATGGCCTCGTGGGTCGCCGCGAAGATTTCGGAGCGGCCTTCGCATCCCTCTGCCCGAAGCGCCCATTCGAAGACAGCCAGACGGACGATCGCGTTGGGGGACAGCTGAGGCAGGGTTATGTGGAACAAGTCCAACACCTCTGCCAGGAAATCCACAGCTGGCAGTCCCAGACCTGCCTCGAAAAAAGCTTCGAAGACCACCACCTCTCTGCTTCGTGGTCGTGGAGTTGATTCTGTCCCAGGAACTCGGGTCCTCATTCCAGCTCCAAGCTTCCCCTCCACGGCTTCCTCTATGGATTCAACGGTGCTCAAGGATTGGCCGATGATGAAGCTTTGCGCAATCTTCTTCTTGGAAGGCGGGCGGAGCGCCCGAGGATTCCTGGGCCAAGCACCGCTCGGACCTCCCGCCATTACCGCTGCTGCTGAAGCAGCCCACGCCTGTCTCTGCGCCAAGGTATTGGCCGCTGCGGGAGTGGTGTGGCTAGTTCTCGCCATCGCTCTCAAACGTTCGAGGAGTTTGGAAGATTGGGGGAAAAGTGAATTGCAGGTGGTGAATGCAGTAAAAACTCTCGGTTAATCTTCGTTTTCCCCTTTTTATAACCATGCGACCAGTACTACTCTTCGGTTGGTTTCACATTGCAGGTCCTGCCTCCGTCACCGACAAGTGGGTCCGGTCACTGGAACGGCGTATAAACCGCTGAAGAAATCGACCGTTACCTTTTTTACAGAGGGTAACGACTATTTGCGCCGTAACAGTCACATTGACGGAACCCCACGACGTTTGCCCTCTAGAACCGTCTCCACGATGAGGATACTCCGTAACCGTCGTCACGACGCTCACACTCTGAAACCGTTCCATTCCCAGGGAGTTCTCTTACTGTATCGAAAACTTGAAGACAAAGGTTCAAAAGTATTGGGTCCAAAATCCTGGGCTAAGTCACAGCATCTTCGAATCCTCTTTAAGCCTCAGAAATTAGAAATGTTCTTTTCGTATACTGCCTTCTTTATAAAACAGGTTAACTACAGAAAGGCGTATTCGAGGGGCTACTGTTGGGGGAAATTACTCTATTTCCCAGACTTAAAGAGTAACCCTTCTCGGGCTGAGCAAGGATCCCGAAGGTGGCGAACTGCTGTTCGGAGCACACGTCGCCACGACCGGAGGGTGCCACGGTGCGAAGTCCTAGAGAACCCTCCGAAAGGAAGATGGAGGCCTCGAAGCTGATGGACATGATTGATTGGATATTCAGCTTATCCATCTACCCTGCAGCACTTTACCGTGTATAACCTTGTTTATAATACCGAATAGATTCTACTATGTCGGTTGTAATTTAAGGGTAAATAGGTCTTTTCCTTATGTTTTTTTCCCTATAGAGATAGAGGTGGTTTTCGGTTGATTTTTATCTCCAAGCAAAATCCCAGCTAATTTGGCCGAATCCTATTTGATGTAGGCGTCGCGGAGTCTAAGTCCAGCCCTATAAATGTAGGGGTGAGGCCGATTCATAGATCATATACACAGATCAATACTTCAAAAACCTAGTTTTGAATCGTACATCTACTTTTCATCTACTTTCCGCATTAGTTCAGTCCATCTTCGTGGGTTTGGGCTGAAAGCCTTCCGTGCATCATGTCATAACCGTGGTAAGCTTTTTTGATTCGCCTGTGAATCACCCATTTAATCCACGTAACAGATTTTTATCGTCTTTACCAGTTTTCTTGCTACTCTTGGGAATTCGGTCTCTAGACCGAATTGCATTTGATTTCTTTCTATTTTGCAGAGGAATCATCTTCAAAATCATTGCCAAGAAGTTTGGGGGTGGTTGATATTCATCTAAAGGGTTGCCGAAGCCCTTAGGCGATTGGACTAGAGCTTGTCGGTCCGACCGACAGGGCTTCGCCGGTCTGACCGGGCGTTAACTGTGCCGGGCCGTCAGGCTGTTACCGGCATGGTCCTCACAGCCCTTGGCACCGTGCGCGCCAAGGCCGCACGCCCAAAGCCATCCTTCTGTCCGACCGAGGGGTCTTTGCCGGTCCGACCGGACTCCTTCGTGCCAGCCTTCGAAAGGTTCCTTGTACATCCTCGGTCTGACAGGAGGGCTACCCTCGGTCCGACCGCCTGCAACCTGAAGCCCCCTTTTGGATACTTCGAATTATCCTGCACCGAACGCCGAAGGGCATCCCTTCGGCGATACTTCGCATCGCCAGTTCTAGGACCGAAAGTAGCGACCAGAGGGGGGTGAATGGGCGCCTAAAAAATTCTTTCGAATCAATGGCCTTCTCCCAACACCCAACACACCTCAAAAGACTAAGCAGCAGAGTGTGAACAGGAAGCCTAAGTCTAAAAGTATCTAGCCTAGAAACAACAGGTGTCAAAATAAGAGAAACACCAATGCAGTGCTAGTAGGCAGATAAACAAAATATTCAAGACATGGTAGAATAAACTTCTAAGTAAAATAATCTAAGTATACATGGAATGAGATGAGAAGTTACTATTCAAAATTTGTCTCCTGTTCGAAACTTGGCGAAGCCTGCTTCACTGTGACGAAGCCTGCTTCGCAGTGTCGAAGCCTGCTTTGCTGTGTCAAAGTTTAGTGAAGGTTGCCATTGGCGTGCCGAAGGTTTGTTTAGTCAAGCCTAGTTTGAGTGTGATAGAGAGCGAGGTATGCTTCGAAGCGAAGTATGAGAGTATCGAAGCTTGCTTCGAACAGTGTACTTCGAAGCCTAGACTTCGATCAGAAAGTTTCGAACAAGCTCACAGAATAGCAACCTCCGAAAGAGAAGCGAAGCCCGACACACGGCAGAAAGACCAAATCGAAGCCTACCCTCTACCTTCGAAGCTAGCTAAATCAAAGAAGGATTGTTGGAGTGATGACCTTCGACACACAGACCAACTCCGAACCGAAGAATGCAAGAGTGGTCACACAAGAAATCGAAAGTCACAAACACACTTCGAACAACAAGCTTCGAACTCACAAGCTGTGACAACCAAGACGGCAGTAGAAATACCTTAGAAACACATACTCTGAGCAGAGTATATCAGAGAGACATACTTCGGTGGTCACTTCGAAGCCTGTCGAAGTATTAACTTCGTAACACTCAAGTCAGAGTACCCCTTCACAAGAACTGTCGAAGTATGCTAACAGAACAGAAGCGAAGCATAGAACAAACTTCGAAGCTAGGTTCACTGTTCAAAATCGAAGCTGAAGGTTCTAATGAAGCTCTCGAGAATGTCAGATCGAAGCCAGCCTCACGGAGCTGAGGGGCTTCGAACAAAGTGAAGAGGCTTTGCCAGAAACAACCAGAAAAGGGACTTGGCCCTGTCAACTCGATCAAAAAGCTACACAGGAAAAGCAAGTCTAGAGAACTAGCACACTGTAGCTACAGAAGTAGTACTACTTGCTACAGCATGCTAGAACTAGTACTCTACTCGTGAAGAACACACACGAAGCAGCCAGAGAAGCATTAACTCAGGAATAAAATGGACGCACACAAAACAAAACTTTATAGCAGCGCACAAGATTCTTCGCCCAAAAACAGCAGGAATAAATTCTTCCAGAACAGTGAACAGTTTGAATCTCAGGAAGAACAGAAGCACTGCTTGGCGGCGCACACACAAGAGAGAGAATGCAGGGAACAAAAATGACCCAATAGAATAGAAAATGATTTCAGCAAAAGGGTGTCCTAACCCTAGGGATTGGGGCCCTATTTATAGGCTGCCCAACACTTAGGAATATTCCACCAGCCCCTTAGGGTTTTTACAGACGATGAAATAAAGGAAAAGACTAAACTGCCCTTAGGATTTTTTACAGACTCGACTAACTGACTGTGGGCCTAGAGATACAGATGACTTATCCGGAAGCTAAGCTTTCGTAGCGACTACGACTTCTCTTCTGGACAGTCCGATACAAGATCAGCGGTTGTCAATTTTGCGCCGAAACTGACAAAGCCTCCACCGACTTTGCACCAGGTACCTGGATTGGGCCGGCCCGACTCCGCAGCTCTCTCAGCCCGGCAATCGCTCACCGCCCGTGTACCTGAGTCAATCCTGGTCAATAGCCCAGTGGGCCAGCCCGACTTCACAGCTCTCTCAGCCCGACCGTCGCTCGCTGCCCGTCTACCTGAGTCACACGCGGCCCATGAAACAGCAGATCTCCTCTCTCCTTCATTCCTCTTTGACTATCGTTGACAATGACTCATCACATCTGGAGCCATGAGGCCCACGCTATTCAGCATGGCTCCTCACCGGTCTGACCGGAAGTATACCTCTGGTCCAATCGTCATTTTATTGCAGATCAGAATTAACCTCGGCTTGGCCGATTTAGGTATTTTTGTATAACACTTTGGCTAATTGAACTTTATTTCTTAATATTTGTTTGATTACCTGGCGACTCCATTTTCCCCTTACCACTTATTTAGGGTTGTCGGAATGCGACGTCAACGTCTTGCGATGTTTTTGGATCATCGAACCGACCCAAGTGTGGGGGAACATTTTCGTGTCAACACACTTTTTGGCGACTCCGCTGGGGACAATCGCCAACATGACGAGTACATCTACATCTGTTGCGAGTACCTCTACAATGACTGCTACGTCTGCAATGCTGGTTGATACCATGGGGGCACAAAGATCGACAACCGCAACATGATGGCACCCACCCTCACAAATATCCCCGAGGAAGGTCAGGCGGAGATCGAGGAAAAGATGAAAGAATTCCAAGATCGCATGCTTAAGAGCTACGTCAAGACACACGTGAGCTTCATCAAGCGCGACATCAACATCCCTGACCTTCCCGGAATCAGGTAACAAAAGTGTTGCCTCCTTTATCTTCCTTAGAGATTGAGCAGAATATAGACATGTATGTAGACCAAGCCGTTAGTCCTTCACTAGCCAACCGTCTAGAGTCGGTAGTTAGCTCTCAGGTAGAGGCAACTGTTCCTCCGACTCCAATCACTAGCATACCACCGGTAAATCGCATTTATAGTAGAACCGATGGTAGTACTAGCAAAGCTATCGTGTCTCTGGCCTTGACATCTACAGCCGAGACCAATCACTACACTTTATGGCCAAGCTAGCCCAACTTATTATACGCCGCCTCCACCCATGTCTGCACCGGCTTTTCCCGTGCTGCCTGCGCCGCTTGCTCCTATGCACCCACATAGACCTGAGCACATCATATACCCTGAGCCAGCACGAGAGGAGGAGCCCCGCGGCTGACACGCTAACATACCACCATGTGTCGTGCCCATGCATCAAAGACGCGCACAGGAAGGAGGCCAGGACAACATTGAGGAGTGGATCCGCACGCTGTTTAGAGAGTGTACTGGCTTCACGCCCCAGGATTAGGCTAAGATTTACCAAAAGTCATATCCCAATCACTTCGACACCATACCCTACCCTCACGGCTATAGAGTCCCTGAATTTACCAAATTCGATGGCGAGGGTAACAAGACCACACTAGACCATGTCAGCAATTCTTAGCATAGTGTGGATAAGCTAGTGGGTCGGACGCTTTAAAACTTAGATTATTTTCTCTTTCGCTATCTGGCACTACTTTCACTTGGATTTCGGCACTGCCACCGAACTCCGTCCAAACATGGGCCCAATTAGAACATAAGTTCCATGACTATTTTTATACATGCGAGACAAAACTCAGGCTTTCACACTTGACGTCGGTCAAACAAAAATCTAGTGAGAGTGGCTCTGAGTACGTCAAGCGCTTTAGCGACACTGGGAACCGATGCTTTAGTCTCAACATTTCATAAAAACATTTGGCAGATCTAGCTTTTAACAAATTGCATTCCGAAATTAAAGAGAGGCTAGACAACCAAAACTTTTTAGAGGTCAGCCAATTCTTGCAGCAGGCTCTAATCCAAGAAGGCCGAGCCAAGGATAAAAAATCCATTAAAATATTTAACAAACCTAGAGCTGAAGTTCACAACATGGAGCACTCCGATGAGGAAGAGTCGGAGGAAGAGGATGATTCAGCCGATATGTATGTGGCCGAATGGGCCTGGAACGCTAAAACCAAACCCATCACCTGTTCTGAGCTACGACCGTCTCCCACTAAGAGTCGGCCCAACGAGATTAAATACTCTTTTGATGTGACTAAATGCGACAAAATATTTGATTTCCTCTTGAAGAACCAGCTTCTTAGGTTGCCCAAGGGCTAGGTCATCCCTACCGCCGATGAACTAACGAAGCGCCCCTATTGCAAGTGGCATGATTCACATTCTCATTATACTAACGTTTGCAATGTTTTCCGTCGGCATGTTCAATAGGCCATAGAAGAAGGACGATTCAAAATAGATTCTAGTCCGAAGATGAAGCTGGACAAAGACCCCTTTCCTGTGAACACCATTGACCTCGACGAGAAGAAGGTGTTTATTCGGCCAGAATAGGCGGAGTCATCTAAAGGGAAATCAGTCATTATTGGAGAACCCCGCACACGCACACTCATACCAAAGAACCCTGAAGTGGGAGTGTGGAAAAACAACATTGACACGTCATCTTCGGCGAGGGCTCGCAAGAAGCCAAAGGTGACATACCAAATGTTGCTAAATAAACACCAGAAGAGGGCCAATGAGAAGAACACTCAGCCAAAGGGGCCAAGGCAGCCAAACCATCTGAAGAGGTCGAACCCTCTGCGTTGACTGAACCAGCCTTTGTCCCAGCCGAACCCTTCGAATGGTGAGGTTCGACCGAAGCCACCACCGAGGCTCAGTCCGACCGTCCTACTATGGCTGGTCCGACGGCTTGTCCCAGGAGCCCAGCACAGTACGGTCCGACTGGCCCCCCATGGTCAGTCTGACCGACACCGTCCGGTCCAACTGGCCTAGCGAGGACGGTCCGACCGACAAGGTACAGGGAGATGTTTCCGCCAAGCGCAAATATTCTAAGGCCGATCTAGGCAACTCCCGTTCGGCCAAAGATCCCAGGAGAAAGTTGGTGGCACTTGGTACTAAGCCACAACCATCTTGGGCACCTCCGGGTATGTCCAAATCGCAGAAGAGGTGCCTGCAACGTTTGCGATCACAAGAGATGCGCGAGAAGAAGGTCGAGGATGAGAGAGATGCCATCTTCGAGGAAATATACCCTCGGCCAGTCGTGAAGCAAGTATGGAAGCCCAAGCCGGTTGAGGCAAACAACCCGGCTCCTGTTCCGAGCGACGACGACGACTACACGACCGTCTTCAAGGGACCCTCACCTCAAGAAATGGACATAAACATCATATAACTTCCCACTGAGTTCGCGCTATAGCAAGGGGAGGCCGAGGTCACTCAGTTAAGCCACGGCCCACAAGATGTCATTTTTGAAAGCCCGAGGATATGGCTCGTCACTTGAAGCCTCTCTATGTCAAGGGGCACATTGACAGAAAGCCAATCTCCAGAATGTTGGTTGACGGAGGTGCTACCGTCAACTTGATGATGTACTCTTTTTTGAAGAAGCTTGACAAGGGCGAAGAAGATTTAAAGAAGACTAACCTAATGCTCAACGGTTTCAACGGCGAGTGCTCTGAGGCCAAGGGCGTACTTTCTCTAGAGCTGACAGTGGGCAACTAGACATTGCCGATGGCGTTCTTCGTTGTCGATGTGCAAGGTAACTACAGTGTGTTACTTGGGCGTGATTGGATTCAAGCAAATTGTTGTATTTTGTCTACTTTGCACCAGTGCCTAATGCAGTGGGATGACGATGATGTGGAGGTTGTACCGATTGATACTTCGGCTCAAGTAGTGTTGGACGATGTATCTATTGACACCATCCATGATAAGGTAGAGTGTCTATCAGGTAGAGATCTCTCAGATTATGACTTTGTTAGCGTGTCCAAGGGACGTTTTGTTCTCGTGTCTGTAAAACCGGCTAGTGTAGCATGACTATTTATAAACTAGTAGTCATGTCTAGTAGGAGTAATCTTGATTGGTTGAAGTCTCGTGTGGAGCAATATCGGTCTTCTAGAGATGGTATTGTCGAAGCCATTGAAGAATTCAGCGAAGTAGAAAAATTAGGTCAAGGTTTTGCATCGGCATATCCTCTAGAAGAAGTCAACATAGGCAATGGTAGCATTCTAAGGCCGACATTTATAAAAAAGTTCGGGATGATGAAAAGGCCGAAGTAATAAAGTTGCTTCAGTTGTATGTTGATTGTTTCGCATGGGAGTATAGTGAGATGCTCGGACTAAGCCGTGAACTCCTAGATCATCGGCTGCCTATCAAACCCGGGTTTAGGCCTTATAAATAGCCCCCTCGTCGCTTTAATTTGGTCGTATATGACAGAGTTAAAGAGGACATAGAACGATTGCTCAAGGCTGAATTTATTAGGCCATGCAGGTACACTGAATGGGATCTGAACAAGGCCACTCCGAAGGATGAGGGGATGAGTATCCCATGCCGATAGCCGACATGTTGATCAACGATGCTTCAGGACACAAGGTACTAATATTTCTTGATTGAAACACTGGTTATAATCAAATCTTTAAGGCTGAAGAGGACGTCTATAAGACAGCCTATCGATGTTGTGGGTCGTTATGACTTTTGGTTTAAAGAATGATGGTGCTACATATCAACATGCTATGAACTTGATCTTTCATTACTTGCTAGGAGTTATGCTAGAGGTCTATATAGATGATGTTGTAGTCAAATAAGATTTTATGGGGAACCATTTAGCCAATTTGAGAGTTGCTTTTGATAGAATGTGTCAGTATGGCTTGAAAATGAACTCGCTGTGTGCTTTTGGCGTGTTGGCGGGCAAGTTCTTAAAATTCATGATTCACGAAAGAGGCATTGAAATTGATACTAAGAGGCTTGAGAAGATTAGGATATTTGAAGCACCGACATGCACGAGATATGTACAAAAGTTGCTAGGCAAGGTGAACTATTTGCGTCGCTTTATATTTAACATGTATGGAAAGATCGATGCTTTTGTCATCATACTTCGGCTAAAGAACGAAGCCGAATTCACTTGGAGAGCAAGTCAGCAACATGCTTTTTAGCGAATTAAGGAGTGCTTATCATCACCACCTATGGTTAGAGCACCAAAAACCGAGATTCTGTTTCGGCTATATGTTGCTGCAGAAGATAGCGTGATACGAGCTGTGTTGACTCAAGAGGTGGAGGGAAAGGAGTACATCATCACGTTCTTGAGTCACTGCTTATTAGATGCCGAGATGAGGTACATGTTCTTAGAGTGTTTGTGTTTATCACTTTATTATGCATGTACCAAACTCCGCCACTATCTTTTATTTGGCACATGTATTGTTACTTGTCAAATTGATGTTATAAAAATGTTGAAAAAGCCGATTCTGAGTGGGAGGATCAGAAAATGGGCTTATTCTTTAATTGAATATGATTTGCCTTATGAACCCTTGAAAGCTATGAAAGGCAAAGTTGTTGCAAACTTTATAGTTGATCACCATGTAGATGTCAATTGGAGTAGTGATACTGCTTTGATTGAAGTAGTTCCACGGAAACTTTACTTTGATGGTTCATCTTGCAAGAATGTACAAGGTGTTGGAGTTGTGCTGATATCACCTAGTGGTATGAGTTTCGAGACATCGACCTGATTAGAAATTTCTTGTACTAATAATCAAGATGAATATGAAGCTCTATTGCTAGGACTTGAATAGTTAAGCTCCATGTGTGTTAAATATGTTCATGCATATGGTGATTCTCTATTAGTTGTTCAACAAGTAGCTAGAATTTCTCAATGCTTCAATGGTTTATTGAATAGTTACTTGGATAAATATTTAGACATAATTGGCACTTCTGATGATTTTGATATTTCACATGTGTCTAGAGAAGCCAACTCAGTAGCAAATGATTTGGCTCAAGAAGCATCTGGTTACCAAATTAAAAGAGGTAAATTTTTCGCACAAGAAAAATCGATGCTTGAAGAAATGGTGTCACCTGAGTCAAAGGACTTCGGTCTGACCGGCCTTGTTAAGCCAGTCCAACCATAGGTAGCTGGTCGGTCTAACCGGCCATGTCAGGCCGGTCTGACCAGCCCTGTATTGCCAGTCTAACCGCCCCGTGTTAAGAAATTCCAAGATTCGGGGGGCAACTTCAAATTTTTGATATGAATGCCAATTCAAGTGAGAATTTGACGATTACTTCGGGGAATCACGAGGATGATTGGAGGACTCCAATTATTCAATATTTGAAAGATCCTAGTAAGCGGATTAATCAGAATGTTCGGCGGCAAGCGTTTAAATTTGTATTGCTTGATGATGAGTTGTATCACCGAACAATTGATGGAGTACTTTTGAAAAGTTTGAATGTCGATCAGTCTAGACTTGTTGTGGGTGAAGTGCATGAAGGTCTACATGGTACTCATCAGTCACCCCAGAAAATGAGTTGGATGCTCAAAAGAGTATGTTTTTATTGGCCGACTATGCCTGAAGATTGTTTTAAGTACTATAGAGGATGCGGAGCATGTCAAAGGTTTTGTAATATTCAACTTGCTCCTGCATCTTGGCTCAATCCTATTATCAAACCATGGTCATTCTGAGGCTGGGCCTTGGACTTGATCTGCCAAATTTATCCTTCCTGTTCAAAAGGTCATCAGTTCATGTTGATGGCTATAGTTTAGTTCACCAAGTGGACCAAGGTCGTGCCTCTCAAGAATATGACGCAAAATGAGGTAATCGATTTCATCTTGAAGCACATTATACATAGATTCAATATTCCCCAAACACTTACTACAGATCAGGGTGCTTCATTTATTTCTAAAGAGGTGTGTGATTTTTCTAATCTTATGGTATAAAGTTGATAAACTCTTTACCATACTATGCTCAGGCCAATGGTTAGGCCGAGTCTAGTAATAAAACTATGGTTAAGATTATTAAGAAAAAGATTGAAGAGTTTCCTAGAAGGTGTCATGAAGTGCTTTTTGAAGCATTATGGGCATGTAGAGTTGCAAAGCATGGAGCCTCCAAGGTAAGTCCATATGAGTTGGTGTTTGGAAAAGAAGCCATTTTACACATAGAGGTGAATCTTGGCTCTTTGAGGTTGCTTAAGAAAGATGACTTATCAGTGAGTGACTATGAAGTTCTTTTGAAGGACAATTTGGAAGAAGTGACCGATAAGAGATTAAGAGCTCTAGAGTCAATAGAAAGAGACAAGAGAAGAGTGGTTAGAGCTTATAATAAGAAGATGAAAGCAAAATCATTTCAAGTTGGTGACTTGGTTTGGAAGACAATTTTGCCTCTAGGCACTAAAAGACCAAAGTTTGTTAAATGGTCTCCTAGTTAGGAAGGTCCTTTTAGAGTTGTTGAAATCGCTTCACGTAACACATATTTGTTAGATTCTTTGCAAGGAGAGCGATTTCGAATGGCTTTGAATGGTAGGTATTTGAAAAAGTACTTCCCAAGTGTTTGACAAAACGCTTGAAGTGTCAAAAGGCTGATATAGAGTATATCGCACTGAGCTCATTGTGCTTTTGGCTCACTAAGTTTGCCAAAACACACGGGGGCATGTGTTGATAACAAAAAAATGCATTAACGGTCGAAATTTTCAAAATATCAATTTGGTAATTTTGGGCCGAAAATATGCTAGGCCTAGCACAGGCTGGTCCAACCGGCCATGTAGGCACGGTCAGACCGGCCACATGGGCTCGGTCAGACCAGCTTAATCTAAATCCGATTCAAATTAGTTGATTTCAGGTAAATTTTATCTCTAATTAATTTCTAATGACTTGGACTCGTACCTAAGTCAAATTAGAGCCCAGGAATGTCATGTCAAACCCCTATGGATATAGGGGCAAGGCCGATTCAAGGTACCCCGAGAAACCCTAATAGATCCAATCTATTATTACCTTAAATCATACCTTTACTTTTCAATCTATTTCCTTTCCCTAGGATTAGTTTAGCACATCCATCTTTGTTGGTTTGCACTGTAAACCATTTGTCCGCCACGTCGTAATCACGATAAGCATTGTTGATTCCTATGTGAATCACCTGTTTAATTCACCTACCAGATTTCTATTGGTTTATCGGTTTTTATCGGTAATTCGGTCTATAGGCCAAATTTCCTCTCATCTTCTAGTGTTTTTGCAGTGTTTCACCATCCTTTTCTTTGCCAAGAACTCTTGTTGCAAGCCGCCGACTGCAAGATGGTTGCTAGTGACCCTAGGCGTTCAGATCAGCCACCATCTATCTGACTGGCATTGACGGGCCTATCCGACCGGGCTATGCTAGGCCATCATCCCATCACTGGTATATGCCGGTCTGATCGGCGGAGCACGGTCGGTGTAACTAGCTGTGTGCAGTCAAACGCGACCAGCCCCCTTCCCTTGTAGATGATCTGACCGTCGTATTGTACCCGGTCTGACTGGCCCATCTTGGCAGGTCCGACCGACCCCTATGGCATGGTTTGACCGGCCCCAACTTGGCCGGTTTAGACCCTTCTCTCACAAATTGGTATTTAAATAATATTCTAAGTATTGTTTAATTACGTGGCGACTCCACTTTCCCTTATCACTATCTAGGCTCGTCGGAACGCGACATCGGCATCGTGTCATGTCTAGGGTTATCTCTAGGTATGCACGGGCTTTTGGATCATCGAATCGATGTCAATGCGTTGGTACTTTGATCTACAGATTTAAGCATCAACACGTAGTATGGTGATGAATTGAGTTTAATACCCATGATGATTGCAAACTACTAAAACTCCTGTAATATAAAAAACAATCCCTAGTGAGTGGTAAATAATGTGTTCCTTGATAAATTCTATTGCTTCCTATGCTCTTACCTTTTTTAAGAGGGATAACCTCCACCTACTTTGAGAAATAATCGGTGACTGATAATATAAACTTATGTCTCTTACTAGACGATGGTTAAATCGGTTTGATCATATCTATCCCCAACCTTTGAATGCCCACGGTTTGATAATTGAGTTCATGGCCGATGTAGGGGCTCATTTCATGTTTCCAAATTTCTAGCAGTCTCGACACCCTCTATAATATTTGAAATAATCCTCAAGCATCATCATCCAAAAATAATCGTGTGTGGTGCAATAGCCACTTCATATTGTGTACCGATTGATGAGTTCCATAGATCCCTTCTTGCACTATGCACATCACGACTTGGCTTCCTCTGAATTTAGGCACCTTAATAGGAACCTATTAATCGTACGATATTGTAGTTCTTCATCTAGCATTACGTACTTTAAAGCTTTATAGCATAACTTTGTTGAGGCTAATTGTGATGGGTCCTATAAGTAACTTACTATCTCGGCCATCTAGTGTTCTCCATCAATAGCGGTTATTTCTACATCAATCATCTTATCTGTCAATCACTATCCTAATACGGCTTGTGCCAGGTTGTTAGCTTCTAGACTCTAATTCCTTGGTACATGTGTTAATGATACAATTTTGAATCTCTTTAACAGTTCATGGCACTCTTCAAAATACATCCTCAATATTTCATCCTTGTATTCATATTATCCGGAGAGTTGTTTGATCACCAATAATGAATCCCCCATGATTTCAATAGTGCTAGCTTCTATCTCGGTTGACATTTTCAAACATTTAAGGACTTCCTCAAATTCGTCCTGATTGTTGGTGCAATAAGGATTGATAGTGTAGGCAAATTTGAAACATGCCCCTTGAGGTGATATGTTTACTAGCCCTATTCCACATACATACTTGCAAATGGATCCATCAAAGAATAATGTCCATGGTATCAACTCCACATAATTGGCTTCTTTATCTCTTTGCTATACAATGAAGTCGACGATAGCTTGACCATTGACTGCTCTGGACAACTCATATTGTAAGTTAAAACTCATATTGATCGTGCATTATGTCGATAGTATGTAATACTCAATTTAGTACAAGAAAAGTAGAGACACAATCATAACTTTTCAGCCATGGAGTACCTTGTATCAGCATCTAGCAAACATCAGCTTAGGTAAAACTTGACATGCTCTTTACCTTCTACTTCTTGAATCAACACCAACCTGATGATTATGTCATTGGCCGATACGTATAACTTGTAAGGTTTGTTAGTCCCTAGTGGGATTAATACCGGAGGAGTGCTCAAATATTCCTTGATTTCATCAAATTCTTTCTGATGTTTACCATTCCAAACAAACTCCTCTCCTTATTTTATCCTTAACAATGGTATGAATGGTTCTACTCGACCCGATAGATTTGATATAAATCAGCGAACACAATTGTTCTAGCCGATTAGCAACTGCAACTTTGTCTTAATTTTTGGTGGTGCAATATTCTTGATAGCTTGGATGATATCATGTATTATTTGAATCCCTCCTTTGTGAACCATAAAACATAGAAACTTCCTAGCCAAAATGCTAAAGGCACAATTTTTTGTTATTCATATGGAGACCATACTTCTTTGCCCTCTCTAGAACTCCCCTAAAATCGACTAAATGTCCTTTATCATCTTGCGATTTGACAACTATCTTGACAACGTAGCATTACTTAGGCCAATAGTCATGAAAAACTACTCGAATAAGGCGATCGCTTTGGGACACCTGAATGTGGTCTTTGGGATATCGTGCTATGTTATGAATATTTGATTATATCTGGCATTCCTATTTTAAAACTGGTAATGTTATGTCCTAAGACTATATCAACTAAAAGATCTGCTATTGACATTTGGTACTCGCCCTTGGGTGTTGCTTTATTTAGGTCTCTAAAGTTCATGCATACCATCAAATGACTACTTTTCTTTCATACCGGGACTATATTTTATACCATTCTACATATCAGCAAGGTCTTATAAAATTCGCTTCATATAGTCTTGTTATTTTAGCATGTATGTGGTATACATTTCTCACTTAAATCTTCTCTGACTAAATATTATCGTCCAAAATCCTTTCTTTATTGGGAGCCTATGTTCTACGATTGATTGGCTTAACCAGAGCATTATGTGGTACTCCCAAGCAAAGAAATCTCCAAACTCTTTTAATAAATCAACTAATATGTCTTTTATAGAAAAGGTAATTTGGCGATAATGTATGTCAGCCTTGGCATGTCTCTAGGTACAATGTCCACCTCCTCTAATTCATCGGCCGATATAAATCCTTTCTCGAGCTTGTCTTCTTCATCATCTATTTCTCTAGACACAGATCTTAGCCCAAAATCATCTTGTTGATTGGCTGAAAGCAAATATCAGACACCCTTAAAAAATCTCCTTCCCAAACTCATCCAAAAAAGCAATGGCAATTGACTTGTCAGCTTACATAACCTCCACTTAATCATCTTGTTACTGCATTAAATTCTGATGCATTATAGAAGGCATGCAACAATTGGCATGTATCCAATCTCTTCCCAACAAAAGGCTTGAAGAACCTTTACCAACAATTAAGAAGAATGTGGTCAATAGTTTTTTCTTTCGACCATGAGCTCAACATTTAAGACACCTTTGATATTTGATATGTTGCCACCAAAGTATTTTAACAACATGTTAGTCTTTGTCAAATCCTCATTCAGCTTACCAAGCTTGCAAAATGTGGAGTAAGGCATTACGTTGACGACAGCTCCCCCATCGACCAAAATTTTGACATCATCTTTCCATCGACATGTCCCTTGATATACAAAGGCCTCAATTGTCGATGTTCATCTTTTTGCGACTTCTTAAATGTTTCTTATTGTGGTTGTAGTAATAATTAGGCCGCCGATTTTCTTCCTCATCCTCACTTTTTGATGTAGGCGGCCTGTACTCTGCGGGCAATGTGGAAACCATGTTTACCTCTATCTATTTTTCTTCTATATTGGTTGACTTTTTTTAGAGTCATTCTTTCCTCACTATAGGACCGAAAGTAGCGACCAGAGGGGGGGTGAATGGCGCCTAAAAATTCTTGCTAAACTATGTGCTGATACCAACACCCCATCGAACTCAACCACACAAATAATATTAGCAAAGCAAATTACAGGAATTAAAGTTGTCTAGCATAACAATGACCGGTGTCTTAATTGAAATGATATTAAAGATAAACTAAATAAAAATACTGCAGTAAATAAAAACACCTAGATGAATCACGAAATATTTATATTTCAGTCTAGCAATAAAATACCAATCAAATAAATAAAACATGGATCATTAAAAATTAATTCAGAAATAAACCTAAAATATTTCACGTAAAGACTAGAATTAAAAATACTACTACGACTAATAAATTTTTCTTTACTTTTTATATAAGCAGATTAAACAGATATATAAATAAAAATATGCAAGTAATAAAAATATTTTAACAGATTAAATTAACCACGAAATTTCTAAACAGATTTTTTAGCTAATTAAAAATAGATAAATATTGGGTTTAACTAAACAGCTAAAATATAGGAGATTAATAAAAAAACTTACCTACATCTTCGTTCTCATCACAGTGCGTCGTCTGCCGCAACAAGAAAAGTCTGGACCCGTTGAGCTGCCGCTCCTATGCGTGTCACGCGCAGATTTGCTGCCGCTGCTGCCGACGAATCCAATCGCTGCTTCCGACCGTGGCTTGTGCTATGAAAAGCGTGCAATGCAAAGATGAAAGCTTGGCGCTGTGCATTCACAGAAGATCCAGCATGCAAAACGCCTGGACTACTATGCGGCGGGGCCCGCCCGTGGAAAATTGCGACCAGAGGGGGGGGGCGGGTGAATGGGCGCCTAAAAATTCTTGCTAAACTATGTGCTGATACCAACACCCAATCGAACTCAACCAGACAAATAATATTAGCAAAGCAAATTACACGAATTAAAGTTGTCTAGCCTAAAAATGACCGGTGTCTTAATTGAAATGATATTAAAGATTAAACTAAATAAAAATACTGTAGTAAATAAAAACACCTAAATGAATCACGAAATATTTATATTTCAGTCTAGCAATAAAATACCAATCAAATAAATAAAACATGGATCATTAAAAATTAATTCAGAAATAAATCTAAAATATTTCAGGTAAAGACTAGAATTAAAAATAATACCGCGACTAATAAATTTTTCTTTACTTTTTATATAAGCAGATTAAACAGATATATAAATAAAAATATGCAAGTAATAAAATATTTTAACAGATTAAATTAACCACGAAATTTCTAAACAGATTTTTTAGCTAATTAAAATAGATAAATATTGGGTTTAACTAAACAGCTAAAATATAGGAGATTAATAAAAAACTTACCTACATCTTCGTTCTCATCACAGTGCATCGTCTGCCGCAACAAGAAAAGTCTGCACCCGTTGAGCTGCCGCTCCTATGCGTGTCACGCGCAGATTTGTTGCCGCTGCTGCCGGTGAATCCAATCGCTGCTTCCGGCCGTGGCTTGTGCTATGGAAAGCGTGCAATGCAAAGAAGAAAGCCTGGCGTTGTGCATTCACAGAAGATCCAGCATGCAAAACGCCTGGACTACTATGCGGTGGGGCCCGCCCGTGGAAAATTGCAGCGGCAAGATTGCAGCAACACCTGCCAACTGCTACTTCCCATGCTGTCACCGTGGTGGGGCCCGCCCGTGGACGCGTAGCACTGCCGTGGCGATCAGCAACAGGAAAAGCCAAGCTGCGTCTGGCCTCATGCCGCGTGCCGCAGAAGAGACCGAGACGCGTGCTGCCTGCAGCTTATGCGTGCGGCATGTGCTTCCGGCGCCAAAAGCCGCTGCAGCAGGAATAGCCCGCGCACGTGATGATGACGATGGAGGAAACGAAACTCTCCGAAGAACGAAGTACCAGCTGCGGCGGCGACCGAAAAAATAGCAGATAGAAAAGCACCGAAACGCCGTGGGGGCGACAAAAATGGTAGATCGAAAAATACTGTGGACTGTAGATTGAAAATTGAAGAAACAGTCATCTATCCCCAGGGGGGATAGGGGCCTATTTATAGGTGACTCCTAATACATGAAAAGACTAATTTACCCCTAGGGTAAATTAATACTGACTCTAAAATAAATTCCGAAAATTACTAAAATATTCTTAGAAAAATCACCTGACTCAAATAAAATTATCCTAAACTTAAAAACTAAATATTAATATCCTAAAAACGAATTAATAATAGGTTGTCAGTTTTGCGCCGAAACTGACAAAGCGTCCACCGTCTTCGCACCGGGTACCCGTATTGGGCCGACCCGACCCCGCAGCTTCCTCAGCCCGGCAATCGCTCGCCGCCCGTGTATCTGAGTCAAACCCAGTCAACAGACCGGTGGATCATCTGCCGCTCCTAGCCATGTACCCGGATTGGGCCAGCCTGACCCCGCGGCTCCTTTGCCCAGCTGTCGCTCGCTGCCCGTGTACCTGAGTCACATGCGCCTCAGACTCGGCAGGTCTTCATATCTCTCTTCCTTTGACTTCCGTTGAGAATCACTCATCACATCTGGAATATCAAAACCATATTCTTAAACATGGTTTCTCAATCTCCCCTTTGATGAGTGCATTGTCAACACCCTCTTCAGCTCATCTTCAGAACATGCAAAACATGTGGAAACACGAAAACAAAGACAAAAGAAAATAGAAGAAATAAAATAAAAGTTTAACCCTAATGACCAAAAGCCAAACAGAAGCAAGAAAATGGTCATTATGGTTAACCAAAAAATAAAGACTTTAAAAATAAGTGCAAATCTCAGAATTACCAACAAGGAACCCCCCCTAAAATAAATCCCAGAGAAAGCTAAAAAAAATATACTCCAAAATTTCTCCCCCTTGTTGACAATTGGACTCATCAAGTGAGACTAAATGCACTCTAAAGAGACATAGACACAAACTCCTCCTGAAATGCAGCCCCCTCAAAATATGTCATGAATGCAGATGGGGTACAGGTGGAGTGTGAAAATCATGCTTCTTAGATATGATTAACTACAATTACAACATCTAACAAGTATAGCAAAAGATATATTGTCTAAGATACATGACATGATCAGTGCAATAGATGATATCTAAAGGGAGTCATTAGCACGCATTTTTGATTTTTTGCAAACAAAAGCATCACCACATTTTCTAGTTAACAAGCAAAATGAAGCATGAGATGCAAAAGCTAACTGATATCTACCAAGATAAGCATTGTCCAAAACAAAGTGCTTCAGCAAACTTGTCATCTTTTTAAATTTCTCATACTTTTTCTTTTTCCTTTTTAATTTTTTTTCATTTATGCCAGGGGTTATTTGCATGTCAAACCTTATGCTAACCGACCAAGTCAAGCCTAGGCCAGAACTGGACCATCAGAAGCTTAAGACATTGGTCTTGGCATACATTACACCGTCCCAGTTCATACCAAAGTGCTATGGTAAGCAGTCCAGAACAATGCAATGCGACGAAGCAAACCCACTTGGATCTTTTCCGATAATCATAAAAATGCATAAATTTTTCATTTTTCTGAATTTTTATCATTTTATAGCACATTTTTCATATTTAAAGCATATAGATGTCCAAGTTGCATATCTGCATCTAAGTAAGGATCTAGCTACAAGGCATGTAAAAGATAGCGAACGCATTCAGCCTACACATGCTAGTTAGCAGAAGCAATGGTGATCATTTTTCAAATTTAAAACATAAAAGCCATGCATATGACAAATATCAGATATATATGTGAACTGAGACAGAACATGATCATCGACAGGTAATCAAAAACATATACTAGCTAGAGAAAGTAAAGCAGATTAATCATATAACAGAAGCAAGCTCAAAATGTGATTGATAATTATGCATGATATGAACGCACACAAAAGACTCAATAAAAAATAAAGAAGAAAGTAAAAAACTGACTCAAAGTATCCAAAAAGGATACACAACTCCCAAATCAAGATCAATAATCATGAGTGGGAGCAAACGGTCCAATGCCAGGTTTAGCAAAAGTTCTAAACCAGTGTCGAGCCATCTGCTCGTATGTAGGAAAGTAGAAGGAGTCATATGAGTCTGGACCAAAACGCGGCTCAAAGCGCGGTCCTCTGTTCTACCTAAAATCACGGTCACGAGGTCCAAAACCGTATCCATAATGATCTGAAACTCTGCCGGAACGAAAACCACCCTCCGGAGAACGGTCATAAAAACCATCTCCTCTACCACCACCTACACGACGTGGCCTTGCCTCTAGCCTCTCTCTACATCGAGGAACTCTCTATCTACCACCCTGCTGGTAGAACTGCTCCTGCCCACCTCGAGCTCTCTCTACTCGCTCAACCCGCTTCCTCCTAAAGCAAAACTCCTCAAGATGCCCGTCTGTTTGACAAAACTCACAGTGATAGGTAGGCTTCTTGGTATGTGGTTGAGGCTTGGGATTCTTAGGCTTGGTGGTGTTTGGTGTATCATCTTTGGTGTGAGAGGGTCCAGGTAAATAATCAAGAGAAGTGTGGAGAGTTTTAGGCTTTGGAACCCAGATCTACTTCTTAGGTGGAGCTTTAGGTTGTTCTTGGATCACTGCATCCTTGGGCTGACTATCCTTAAAGGACTCAGTGGAGTGAGTCTTGGGATATCTCTGTTCGGGAGTCATCTTACTCCACTCCACTGCTCGGCTAATGGCACTCTCAAAATCAACCTTGGTATAGGTGTAACCTACCCCAAACTATCCTGTCTCTTGAACTGCTGGATCATCATGCCAAGATGTGGCTCTCTAGCACTAATCCAACTCAGGATCTGACGGAGCTAAAAATTCTCGTTTTGAACATCAGCTAGCTCCTCTCTCAAAGAAGCTAACACCTCCACCTAAGACAAACATATCTCACACTCTTTATCAACTTCTACAGACTTCTCAGCTTTTAGCTTGATCAACTCCATTCTAATGGACAAGCAGTTCTCACAAACCATGGGAGGAACTGACAAGGTCTCAAGCTCTAGCTTAGTCTGCTCCAACTCATCTCTCACTCTAGCTAACTCGCTCAACTGCTCATCACTCTTGTCTCTCAGCTCAGCTATACTAGCTAAATGGGATGGGCAGTCTACACAAGGTGCGACGATAGTGGCATGGGCATCTTTTAGCTCCTGCTGAGTGCTCTCAAGCTCAGTGGCCAATGCGTCTCTCTCATCTACTCTCTCTGTGTACCTGGACTTGAGAGTCGTCAGGTCACACAACAGCACCTCACAGTTAGGGCACTCACCACTATCACCCAAGCAAGGGGAAGAAGAGAGACTCTCAATCTTGCCATTCGCCATGGCAAGCTCACTCTCAAGCTCATCTATCCTCTTCTTAGCCCCTCTAAGCAGTTTCTCCCGATACTTCAACTCCTAACGGTTCTGTTCTAATAAATTAACAACTTCTTGTTCATAGGAAGATGCCTTCTCATCGTCGTCGTCGTCGGAGTCGTCGGAGGAGTCATTCTCTTTCTTCTCCCCAAGAGCCATTGAGCAGAAGATCTTGTGGGGTCTTCGGTTGTGACATGAGCGACTCTTAGGCTTGTCCCTAAAGGTCATAAAACAGAGGCCCGCCGGATTGTCCCTGTCCTTCCCTTTCCTGATCATGATCTCTTCATCACTTGAACTTGAAGACGAGGATCTCTTGGAGTATCTTTTCTCCATCTCGGCGAAGAAGGTCTTGTCTCGATTCTTGTTCTCACGCCCGTAATCCTTCAGAGCCATTCGAAAGAATATTGTCTTGGGCTTGCCCTTCGTGGAGTTGTCGTACTTGCCGGAGTTGTAGGAGTTGCCGCCAGTTCCCTTCTTGTAATTCTTATGCTCGGGGTAGTCGGCGATGAAATGGCCTGGGTCACCACACTCAAAGCATCTGGATTTTGTGTCGTGTCTCTTGAACATTCGCTTATCATAGACACGTCGCACCCGGTTGTTAAACAAACACAGATCATCATCTCCTAGCGAATCAAGTTGTTCCTCGGAAGATAGACATCAAGGAAAAAGCAGTACAACTCATGGCACTAGGATCAGCAAACGCTGTTGCAAGTGCCAGAGTCTTGGAGCCAGAATCAGTGAGATTTGATCTCAACTGAATATCGACCTCTGAGGCCTTGAGCTTACTAAAAAGCTCTGCGACAGTCAAGGTATCATAAGACGCGCTCTCAACAATAGAAGAAACCTTGATCTCCCAGATCTTAGGGTCCAAGGTATGGAGAACCTTAAGCGCCTCTTCATGATCTGAGACCAGTTGATCACGCTCGGCCTTGTTGATGCGAAGCTTGTTAATGATCGATTGAAAACGACCAAATAGGGCCTCAACAGTCTCACCTCGCTTCTATGAGAAATTTTCATACTCACGCCGGTAGGTCTGGTAGAGCCTAGCCTTGACCTGAGCTGTACCCTCATGGTGTGCCTGGAGAGTAGCCCAGATCTCTCTCGCAGTGGTGAGATGGCTAACACGCTCAAACTCACTAGGACCTAGACCAGAAAATAAAATGTTCACCGCTTTACTATTATTTTGATGCTGTGTAACTACATCTGCAGTAGTATCCGCAGCAATAGTCCTTATGGTGAAATTAGGATGAACACAAATCTCCCATATGTCCGAGCTCTGGCTCATAACGTATGCTCACATGCGAGTCTTCCAATAAGTGTAGCCAAAAGCTTCTAGGGACGTGTAGCGCCCCGATTTACCGAAATCGAGACATTATTGAATTTCCAAAGAAAAACAATAATACAAGAGGTTCATCATGCGACAACGTACATACGACCAGCATTCATGGTACGCAGACCATATTATTACATAAGAGTTTTAATAACAACGATAATAAAATAATTAGAAAGCATGATGAACGCCTTCTTCAGGATCTTTGCTTGACTGGGTCGCTACTCCAGACCATCTTCATAGTAGGCATCCTCTGTGGGGTCCAACGGGTATGAGTACAAAAGTACTTAACAAGCCACCGCAAATGCAAGTAATAATGTAGGATAATAAACAAGGAAGAATAATGGCTAACATTGCGGAAAAGTACATTTTTAGTCATCGCATTTAGTGTAGTCAAATTTAATCATGCGGAAAAGTAAACATGAACATCAATAACATCGTCTAACTCGAGGAGTACGTTTTACCTCCTCGCACAACAGTCCTTACATGTCAAACCATCATGCACATACATATTCAAAGTAATCTAACTATGGGATGTCACGCAACCCGCCCTTGACCATGGGCTCGGCTTTTCGAAAAGATTTAAGACTCTGATCAGAGGTGTACTACTGTACCCACAAGGCACGCACTCATCCTAAACGAGATGACCCATACCATGGGAACTCGTGCCAAAACCTCAGCATGAAATGCTCCAAGCGATAACCACCCGCTCTAGGTTTCGCCGGCGCGCTGGGCCGCATCCCAGCTAACGTCACACCCCCTTTTGCGCCACATTGGTACAAGCCACCCACATGTGCTGCTTGACCCATCTCCAAATGGTGGCCTCGGTTTGGAACACTCCATACCTTAGTTAGGACTTACCCATTAGTCTTGTGGTTAGTACAGAAGTGTATTGCAACGGATCCCTCAGACCGGTCCTTATAGTGCCCCGGGTGCTACCGACCAATGCCCTAGCTTGCACCCGGAACCCACCATGCATACACTCACAACCATGACTCATCACCAACAGAATTCCAAGGATAAGAAGTAACGGGGATCATATAGTAGAACCATTTTGCTACGACTCATTTTTATCCTATAGCGATCGTGTCAATACATTGGACACTAGCTAATAACATTTATCATATGGTGACAAGGAGTTTAGGCTAGAGAGCATGGCTTGGGTTGCACATCAAGGTCGGGGGATCCTAATAAAATATATTGTAAGGGTTTCATTTGACTAATGCATGTATAACCTATGTGTTTTAGCGATAGTTTAATAAAACATGGGTTCAATATGCTCAAAAGATTGGTTTGGTGACTTGCCTTGTTCAGCGAAACGCGAGGGAGGGACTTCCGGGAAATACTCCGGCTCCTCGGCGGCGTCGTAGTCTTCCCAATATAAATAAAGTAAAATAAAATAAACACAACATCCAATCAAACAATATAACATCACATAATAAGCACATAGGTCTAAGTTGGTTTGATCAAGTTGTTAAGGTTCTGAAGTTCATTTTATAAACAATTTTAAAAGAAATTAAAATGAAGTGTTGTTCTTTGAAAAAGGGTTTTAAAAGTGATTATTCTCATTTTAAGTTTTCTAATAAATCTAAAATGAAGGGTCCATAGAAAGCTTAGTGGTTTGTTCATATTAACAGGAAATAATTAATTATAAGCTTCACTGGAATTTAAATAATTAAATTTATATTTTTACCCTAAGGGTATTTGAATGCTCATTTAAATAAATGTGAAAAAGTCTAAAGTAACATACTGTTTTTATTGAACTAAAGTGTAGAGAATAAAATTATAAAATTTCTGGAGTTGAAATGATAATTTTTAGAGTTCAAACGTGCCATATATGAATTTTTGAAGTTTAAAAGCATTTCTGGAATTTATTTCTAAATTTAAATCCCTTCGGGTCCACGGTGAGCCAGGCCCACGGTGAACCCGCGCACTGTGCGCGTGGTCCGGCCCAATCTGGACCGTTGGATCCAGATCCAACGCGCGAGGGCGAGGCGGGGCGCTTAAGTGATAACGGACGGTCAGGATTAAAACGCGCGAAAGGGTACCACGTGGACGCACGAGATCGAGTGCGGGTTTTAAATACTAACGGACGCACGAGATTAAAACGTACCCCTTCTCCGAGATCTAACGGATCTGATTAAATCGCACGCGGGAATTAATCGTCACCGTCGGATCCAGATCGCACGGTCGCGTGTGAATCCGACACGACACGTGTACTCAGCCCGTGTCGGTCGTCTTCTCCGGCGGCGGCGTGCGGGCCAGCGGCCACGGCGAGCGACAGCGGTCGTATCTAGGGCCTAAAATGGAAAGAGGGTGACTAGGGGGTCACGAGGGTACCCTTGCGGGGACGAACGGTCGACAGAGCGAGGCCGGCGACGAGCGGGGGCGGTGAAGGCGTTCGGGTCCTCGGCGGCGACAACGATCCGGCGGGTTTCGTCGTCGACGGAGTGGTGGCCGGGGTCGGCGAGGTCCTTGCGGTCATGGAGGTGCGGTCGGCGCGGACGGAGAGGGGCTCCGGCGACGGCGAGCGGCGGCTGGAGTGCGGGTGGCGGTGGAGAGTAAAAAGGAGAATTGGGGCGCTCTGGTTTGTCTTCGCAGCGTTGGGGCATAGGGCGGGGGCAGAGGGGGCGTAATCGGGGGAGGCCGAGAGTAAAGTCTCTCTTCAACGCCGGCGAGCTCCTACCATGCATGCGAGCGCTTATCCGGGGGCGATGACGCGGTGAAATAAAGGGGGAAACGGTCGGGAGAGCGTGGGGAAATCAATGCCGATGAGTAATTAAGGAGAGGGGGCCGGCAAGAGCGAATCCGAGGTGGGGCTAGGGTTTCTGCCGGCGAGGGGGGGGATTTGGGGGCGGATCTCGCGGGGAAGACGGGTCCGACAGGTGGGCCAAGGTGGTCAGCGGGTGCGAGCACGCGAGAGAGGGGGCTGACGGGTGGGGCTGAGGCGTCGGGCGCGCGCGCGAAGAGAGGAGGGCTCGCTGACAGGCGGGGCCCGGGTGTCAGTCCAAGCGCGCGGGAGGGAGTGGGCTGGGCCAACCGGGAGAGAGAAAGGAAGGGGAGGGAGCCCGTTACTGTTTAAAATGTTTTCTATTTAAAATAATTGCAGAAATTGGTTTAAAATACTAAGGCTACTTCCAAGGTTGATAAAAATTTATAAAAATTCTCAAAAATATATTTTGGCCTTGGGAGTTTATACAAAAATTTTCAGCTCCTGGTTTGGTCATTAACTCTATGTTGTAGTTCAAAATGGTATAGAAGGGTATTTAAAAGTATTTTCAAAATAATAAAATCCAGGAAATTGAATTAAATGATATTTTTATTTCTTTGAAAATTTGGGGTGTTACAAACCTATCCCCCTTACAAAGAATCTCGTCCTCGAGATTGGAACGTTACTCGAATAACTCGGGGTATTGGGCTTTCAGTTCGTCTTCCTTTTCCCAAGTAGCTTCTTCGGTGGGGTGGTTGTTCCACTGAACCTTACAGAAGCGAACTACACGACTCCTGGTTACTCTTTCTTTGGTTTCCAAGATCTTGATGGGTTTCTTGATGTAAGTCAAGTCTTCTTGGACATTGAGCTGCTGAAGGTCGGCTTGCTCGGTGGGTACACGGAGGCACTTCTTCAGCTGAGAGACATGGAACACATCGTGAACTCCTGCCAATGATGGAGGCAGTTCAAGTTGATATGCCACTTCTCCTTGCCGTCGGAGGATCTGAAAAGGTCCGACATAGCGGGGTGCTAGCTTGCCTTTCATGTTGAACCTTTGAGTGCCTCGGAGGGGAGTGACTCGGAGATAGACATAATCGCCCTCCTCAAAGGTTAGGTCTCTACGACGGTTATCGGCGTATCTCTTCTGTCGGGATTGGGCTGTCTTTAACCGGTCCCTTATGATCTTGACCTTCTCTTCAGCTTCTCTCAATATATCTATCCCAAACAGTTGCGATTCTCCGGTTTGATTCCAGAGCAATGGTGTTCTGCACTTATGTCCGTAGAGTGCTTCGAATGGGGACATTTGCAGGCTGGCGTGATAGCTGTTGTTGTAGGAGAACTCTGCATAGGGTAAGTTCTTGTCCCACATTCCGCCAAAGTCTAGAGCACAAGCTCTAAGCATATCTTCCAATATCTGGTTGACCCTTTCGGTTTGACCGTCGGTCTGTGGATGATAGGCGGTGCTAAAGTTCAGCCGGGTGCCGAGTTCCTCTTGAAGGTTCTTCCAAAACTTGGAGGTAAACTGACTCCCGCGATCAGATACAATCTTCTTAGGAACTCCGTGAAGGCACATGATCCGGGTCATATACAACTCGGCCAGTTTGGTGACAGTGTAAGTTGTCTTGACTGGGATGAAGTGAGCTACCTTGGTGAGTCGGTCAACGATCACCCAGATAGAGTCATGACCAGCTTGGGTCCTGGGCAGTCCCGTGATGAAGTCCATTCCTATCTCTTCTCACTTCCATTCAGGAACTTTGAGGGGTTGAAGAAGTCCGGCAGGTCCCTGATGCTCTGCCTTGACTCGCCGGCATGTGTCGCACTTGGCCACATACTCAGCTATTTCTCTCTTCATGCTGACCCACCAATATTTTTCCTTCAGGTCTTGATACATCTTGGTACTCCCGGGATGAATGGAGTATAGAGTATCGTGGGCTTCTCGAAGGATGAGGGTCTTCAACTCAGGTTGGTCGGGTACACATATCCGGTTTCCAAACCAGACGGTACCATGCTCGTCCTCGGAGAATCTGGGGGCTTTACCCTTCCGCATGTTCTGTTGGATCTCCAAGATGTCCGGGTCTTCCTTTTGCTTTTCTCGGATCTGATCTATCAAGATAGGCCGAGACTCCAAGGCAGCGAGGTACGCTCGGGTGGTGATCCCTAGATTTAGCCTTTCCATCTCCTTTTAAAGTAAAGGAGCTTGGTCCTGAATCATGATGGCGTTGCAGTACCCTTTTCGACTAAGGGCGTCTGCCACCACATTGGCCTTGCCTGGATGATAATGGATGCCCAAGTCGTAATCCTTGATAAGTTCCAACCATCTCCTTTGCCTGAGATTCAGATCTGGTTGGGTGAATATGTACTTGAGGCTCTTGTGGTCGGTGAATACCTCACACCGATTCCCCCACAAGGTAATGTCTCCATATCTTCAAGGCATGAACCACGGCTGCTAATTCCAGGTCGTGGGTCGGGTAGTTCAGCTCATGCGGCCTTAGTTGTCGGGAGGCGTAGGATATCACCTTCCCTTCTTGCATTAAGACGAATCCCAATCCTTGATGAGAGGCATCACAGTAGACGTGGAAGTCCTTCTGGATGTCTGGCAAGGTCAGAATAGGAGCTGACACGAGCTTCTTCTTGAGAGTCTAGAAGCTTTCTTCGCAGTCGGGGGTCCATTCAAACTTTATTTATTTCTGCAACAGTCTGGTCATAGGCTTGGCGATCTTCGAAAAATTCTCGATGAACCGGCTGTAGTATCCGACCAATCCGAGAAAACTCTGGATCTCGATCACGGTCGTGGGCTGCAGCCAGTTGGTCACTGCTTGAACGGTGGTTGGGTCCACTGCTATTCCTCCGACAGATATGACATGGCCGAGGAACTTCACCTCAGACGACCAAAATTCGCATTTGCTGTATTTGGCGTACAGTTGCCGCTCCCTTAGCTTTCCGATGGTCAGACGGAGGTAAGTCTCGTGCTCTTCCTTGGTCTTGGAGTAAACAAGGATATCGTCGATGAATACCACGATGAACTTATCCAAGAACTCCATGAATACATTGTTCATCATGTTCATGAAGAAGGCCGGGGCATTCGTGAGTCCGAACGACATCACTGTGTACTCGTAGAGTCCATAGCGGGGGGTGAAGGCAGTCTTGGGTATGTCCTCTTCTCTAATCCTCAATTGGTGATAACCTGACCTCGGGTCAATCTTGGAAAACACCGAGGATCCCTTCAGTTGATCGAACAGGTCATCGATCCGAGGCAATGGGTACTTATTCTTGATGGTTACGTCGTTCAGGGCTCTATAGTCCACGCACATCCTCTTGGTCTTGTCTTTCTTCATGGCAAAGATGACCAGTGCACCCCAGGGTGAGGTACTCGGTCGAATGTACCCTTTCTGCTCTAGGTCTTCGATGTTGCTCTTGACTTCGGCTAGTTCATTAGCGGCCATCCGGTATGGACGCTTGGAGGTTGGAGTGGTCCCGGGGACAAGTTCGATTCTGAATTCGATGTCCCACTTGGGAGGCATTCCTGGTAGGTCCTCTGGGAAGACGTCCATAAACTCCTTGACTATGGGTACTTCTTCAAGGGCTAGCGAGTGGAGGGACGCTTCGAGTGGTTTGCGACTGGTCATCCGAAAGGTGACGGTTGCGCCTTCAGGGTTGACCACTATGACAAACTTTTTGGCACAGTCGATCACTCCCTTGTGCTTCATCAACCAATCCATCCCTAGGATGAGGTCGAGTCCGGCGCATTTTATGAGGACTGGCTCGACCCGGAATAATACTCCTTGGATCTCTATCTGAACCTTAGGGCTGTATGAGCGGGCTAAGGTTCTATTTCCTGGAGTGGCAATCACCATGGGGACGGATAGAGGGAGTACGTCTAGTTCGTTGATTTTCACAAAATCTTCTGAGACGAAGGAGTGTGTTGCTCTAGAGTCAAATAATATTACGGCTGGTACGGAATTCACAGTGAACGTACCGAGCACGACTTCAGGAGACTCCTGAGCTTCCTCCGCGTTGATGTGGTTGACGCGGGCATGTACCGCCTGGTTGGGTGCCGCGCCTTGGGCCTGCTTGGGGTGAGGACACTGGTGCGAATAGTGCCCTTCCTTGCGGCAGTTGAAGCAGACGACCGGCCTCCCTTGGCGATCCTTCAAGATCAGGGCCTTGGCGGCTGACGTCGGCTGAGCGGCCGGAGCGGGTGGAGCGGGTCGAGGATGCCCGACGTTGGATCCACCGGCGGCGTGAGGTGGCCTGTAGGGGGGCCGAGGATGGTAGGCGGGCGCTGGTGGCGGAGGGACGAAGCGAGGCCTCTGAGAGTTCGCCTGCTGATGCTTGAAGGCGATCATCTTCCTCTTCTTGATGTCCAACCTGTTCTGCTCAGTCTCTTGGATGAGCGCTTTATTGACTAGCCGTTGGAAGTCGGCGTAGTCGGTGGCGACGAGCTGTATGGACAGCTCATCCTTAAGTCCCCGAAGGAACTTGGCCTGGCGGAGGGCGTCGGTGTGCACTTCTTCCGGTGCGTAGCGGGCAAGGTGGTTGAACTCATGGAGGTACTCCATGATAGTCTGACTGCCTTGCTGCAGGTCGCGGAACTCCTACTGCTTCACCGCGATGACACCGGCGGGAACGTGGGTGGCACGGAAAGCGATGGTGAACTCCACCCAGGTCACCACGTGGTCCTCTGGTTGGGACTCACGGTAGTTGTCCCACCATTCAGCGGCGGGACCCTGGAGCTCATGATTGGCGAAGGCCACTCGCTCCCGGTCGGTGCAGGGGAGGATGTCAAGCTTCTTCCCAATGGTGCGGAGCCAATCTCCGGCCTCCATTGGGTTGGTGGTGCTTGAGAAGATGGGCGGGCGCACGCGCAGAAACTCCGAGAGTTGGGGAGCGGGTGCCGGTGCGGGTGCTGGTGCGTGAGGGGCGACTTCCCCATTCTGCAGGCGGTCCAACTGAGTCTGTTGGTGCTGCATCTGGGTGAGGAGGGCGGTGATCAGCTGGTTCTGATTCGCCATCATCTCCGCCAAAGTGGGGTGGTTGGCGGAGGGCGACCCAGACTGACGTGGGCCTGTGGCACCCCAGTTGCGTACAACACCCTCGCGTGCGTCGCAGCTTCCTCCTTCTCCGTTGTAGGAGCCGGTGTTCTGGTGGTCGGCCATTTTCTGAATATACGACATTATAAGGCAAAAAGATGATGAAACAATAATACTATCAAAAATACTTCATAAGGCTCAGGCATATATATAAAGTGGTAAAAATTGTTCATTACAATCAAGCTTTTATTCTATCCACAACACACTCGTTGTGGATAGCACCACATACAAAATTTTGTTTTATTTAAGATAGCGACTCCTAACATCTAATCGCCACCGGAGGCGGTCTCCAGGCTCTCGGAACCACGGGTACGCGGCTCCTCAGGGATGGTGGGTTCGAGAAAGTTCTCGATGATGGGGTCGGAGACGAGACCGGGGCGTGGTGCAGGGGCGCTGGCGGTAGACGGTCCGGCAGTGGAGGGGTGAGGTGGGATCCGCTTGGGGCGAGGGACGGGCTCACGGATGGGCTTCCTCTTCCTAGGAAGGAGAGGAACCATCTCGGCGATGTCGTTCTGCAGCTGCATGATCTTGCGCTGCAGCTCGCCGTTCTGCTGGATCAAGTTCTTCGTCTCCTCACGAAGAAACTCAACCGCCTCATGGTGCTCATCGGCGTCGAGCACCACCTCGGTATGGAGGTCATCCATAGCCTGTAGAAGACGCGACTGCCGGGCCATGACCAGATCACGCACGGAGTGAACTCCGAGGTATATACTACGGTAAGCGCCAGGAGTGCGATTCGGCACAAGCCGAAAAGATGAGTTCTAAAGACGATCATCGTAGATCATCCTCAGCTCCATAAGGGCCTGTAGGGCGACTCGTTGGCACGAGACGTCGAACGTCGGGCCTCCAAGCGCGGTGGTGTAGGACGGTAGATGCTCCCCGAAGCCGTGGACGGTGAGGGAGACGTCGCAGGGTCCGGCAAACTCCTCCAAGTACACTCCTTGGAATTCGGGCTCGAAGAGGAACCCGAGGAATGTGAGCATCATCCGGAGCTCCCTGACGAAGCCCTCGAAGTGGCGGCAATAACTTTGTAATTGGTAGACAGGCATCTACAAAACAGCAAGTTGAAGAAAAAGTGAGGGGAGAAACAAAGTTTATAAAGTATGTTTTCGAGAAATAATTTTCTGCAGCTAATGGCTAGGTGGGTCTGTTTGACTTCCTACAGTCAAGTCGGCTCTGATACCATCTTGTAGCGCCCCGATTTACCGAAATCGAGACATTATTGAATTTCCAAAGAAAAATAATAATACAAGTGGTTCATCATGCGACAACGTACATACGACCAGCATTCATGGTACGCAGACCATATTATTACATAAGTGTTTTAATAACAACGATAATAAAATAAATAAAAAGCATGATGAACGCCTTCTTCAGGATCTTTGCTTGACTGGGTCGCTACTCCAGACCATCTTCATAGTAGGCATCCTCTGTGGGGTCCAACGGGTATGAGTACAAAAAGTACTCAACAAGCCACCGCAAATGCAAGTAATAATGCAGGATAATAAACAAGGAAGAATAATGGCTAACATTGCGGAAAAGTACATTTTTAGTCATCGCATTTAGTGTAGTCAAATTTAATCATGCGGAAAAGTAAACATGATCATCAATAACATCGTCTAACTCGAGGAGTACGTTTTACCTCCTCGCACAATAGTCCTTACATGTCAAACCATCATGCACATACATATTCAAAGTAATCTAACTGTGGGATGTCACGCAACCCGCCCTTGACCGTGGGCTCAGCTTTTCAAAAAGATTTAAGACTCTGATCAGAGGTGTACTACTGTACCCACAAGGCACGCACTCATCCCAAACGAGATGACCCATACCACGGGAACTCGTGCCAAAACCTCAGCATGAAATGCTCCAAGCGATAACCACCCGCTCTAGGTTTCGCCGGCGCGCCGGGCCGCATCCCGGCTAACGTCGCACCCTCTTTTGCACCACATTGGTACAAGCCACCCGCAGGTGCTGCTTGACCCATCTCCAAATGGTGGCCTCGGTTTGGAACACTCCATACCTTAGTTAGGACTTACCCATTAGTCTTGTGGTTAGTACGGAAGTGTATTTCAACGGATCCCTTAGACCGGTCCTTATAGTGCCCCGGGTGCTATCGATTAATGCCCTAGCTTGCACCCGGAACCCACCATGCATACACTCACAACCATGACTCATCACCAACAGAATTCCAAGGATAAGAAGTAACGGGGATCATATAGTAGAACCATTTTGCTACGACTCATTTTTATCCTATAGCGATCGTGTCAATACATTGGACACTAGCTAATAACATTTATCATATGGTGACAAGGAGTTTAGGCTAGAGAGCATGGCTTGGGTTGCACATCAAGGTCGGGGGATCCTAAATAAATATATTGTAAGGGTTTCATTTGACTAATGCATGTATAACCTATGTGTTTTAGCGATAGTTTAATAAAACATGGGTTCAATATGCTCAAAAGATTGGTTTGGTGACTTGCCTTGTTCAGCGAAAGGCGAGGGAGGGACTTCCGGGAAATACTCTGGCTCCTCGGCGGTGTCGTAGTCTTCCCAATATAAATAAAGTAAAATAAAATAAACACAACATCCAATCAAACAATATAACATCACATAATAAGCACATAGGTCTAAGTTGGTTTGATCAAGTTGTTAAGGTTCTGAAGTTCATTTTATAAACAATTTTAAAAGAAATTAAAATGAAGTGTTGTTCTTTGAAAAAGGGTTTTAAAAGTGATTATTCTCATTTTAAGTTTTCTAATAAATCTAAAATGAAGGGTCCATAGAAAGCTTAGTGGTTTGTTCATATTAACAGGAAATAATTAAATATAAGCTTCACTGGAATTTAAATAATTAAATTTATATTTTTACCCTAAGGGTATTTGAATGCTCATTTAAATAAATGTGAAAAAGTCTAAAGTAACATACTGTTTTTTATTGAACTAAAGTGTAGAGAATAAAATTATAAAATTTCTGGAGTTGAAATGATAATTTTTAGAGTTCAAACATGCCAGATATGAATTTTTGAAGTTTAAAAGCATTTCTAGAATTTATTTCTAAATTTAAATCCCTTCGGGTCCACGGTGAGCCAGGCCCACGGTGAACCCGCGCACTGTGCGCGTGGTCCGGCCCAATCTGGACCGTTGGATCCAGATCCAACGCGCGAGGGCGAGGCGGGGCGCTTAAGTGATAACGGACGGTCAGGATTAAAACGCGCGAAAGGGTACCACGTGGACGCACGAGATCGAGTGCGGGTTTTAAATACTAACGGACGCACGAGATTAAAACGTACCCCTTCTCCGAGATCTAACGGATCTGATTAAATCGCACGCGGGAATTAATCGTCACCGTCGGATCCAGATCGCACGGTCGCGTGTGAATCCGACACGACACGTGTACTCAGCCCGTGTCGGTCGTCTTCTCCGGCGGCGGCGTGCGGGCCAGCGGCCACGGCGAGCGACAGCGGTCGTATCTAGGGCCTAAAATGGAAAGAGGGTGACTAGGGGGTCACGAGGGTACCCTTGCGGGGACGAACGGTCGACAGAGCGAGGCCGGCGACGAGCGGGGGCGGTGAAGGCGTTCGGGTCCTCGGCGGCGACAACGATCCGGCGGGTTTCGTCGTCGACGGAGTGGTGGCCGGGGTCGGCGAGGTCCTTGCGGTCATGGAGGTGCGGTCGGCGCGGACGGAGAGGGGCTCCGGCGACGGCGAGCGGCGGCTGGAGTGCGGGTGGCGGTGGAGAGTAAAAAGGAGAATTGGGGCGCTCTGGTTTGTCTTCGCAGCGTTGGGGCATAGGGCGGGGGCAGAGGGGGCGTAATCGGGGGAGGCCGAGAGTAAAGTCTCTCTTCAACGCCGGCGAGCTCCTACCATGCATGCGAGCGCTTATCCGGGGGCGATGACGCGGTGAAATAAAGGGGGAAATGGTCGGGAGAGCGTGGGGAAATCAATGCCGATGAGTAATTAAGGAGAGGGGGCCGGCAAGAGCGAATCCGAGATCTAGTGCGGGTTTTAAATACTAACGGACGCACGAGATTAAAACGTACCCCTTCACCGAGATCTAACGGATCTGATTAAATCGCACGCAGGAATTAATCGTCACCGTCGGATCCAGATCGCACGGTCACGCATGAATACGACATGGCACGGGTACTCAGCCCGTGCCGGTCGTCTTCTCCGGCGACGGCGAGCGGGCCAGCAGCCACGGCGAGCGACAGCGGTCGTATCTAGGGCCTAAAATGGAAAGAGGGCGACTAGGGGGTAACGAGGGTACCCTTGCGGTGACGAACGGTCGACGTAGCGAGGCCGGCGATGAGCGGGGGCGGTGAAGGTGTTCGGGTCCTCGGCGGCGACGGCGATCCGGCGGGTTTCGTCGACGACGGAGTAGTGGCCGGGGTCGGCGAGGTCCTTGCGGTCACGGTGGTGCGGTCGGCGCGGACGGAGAGGGGCTCCGGCGACGGTGAGCGGCGGCTGGAGTGTGGGTGGTGGTGGAGAGTAAAAAGGCGAATTGGGGCGCTCTGGTTTGTCTTCGCAGCGTTGGGGCGTAGGGGTGCATTGCGGACGGCCAGGGGGTTTATATAGGGTCGTCGGCGGGGGCAGAGGGGGCGTAATCGAGGGAGGCCGAGAGTAAAGTCTCTCTTCAACGCCGGCGAGCTCCTACCATGCATGCGAGCGCTTATCCGGGGGCGATGACGGGGTGAAATAAAGGGGAAATGGTCGGGAGAGCATGGGGAAATCAATGTCGACGAGTAATTAAGGAGAGGGGGCCGGCGAGAGCGAATCCGAGGTGGGGCTAGGGTTTCTGCCGGCGAGGGGGGGGGATTTGGGGGTGGATCTCGCGGGGAAGACGGGTCCGACAGGTGGGCCAAGGTGGTCAGCGGGTGCGAGCGCGCGAGAGAGGGGGCTGACGGGTGGGGCCGAGGTGTCGGGCGCGCGCGCGAAGAGAGGAGGGCTCGCTGACAGGCGGGGCCTGGATGTCAGTCCGAGCGCGCGGGAGGGAGTGGGCTGGGCCGGCCGGGAGAGAGAAAAGAAGGGGAGGGAGCCCGTTACTGTTTAAAATGTTTTCTATTTAAAATAATTGCAGAAATTGGTTTAAAATAATAAGGCTACTTCCAAGGTTGATAAAACTTTATAAAAATTCTCAAAAATATATTTTGGCCTTGGGAGTTTATACAAAAATTTTCAGCTCCTGGTTTCGTCATTAACTCTATGTTGTAGTTCAAAATGGTATAGAAGGGTATTTAAAAGTATTTTCAAAATAATAAAATCCAGGAAATTGAATTAAATGATATTTTTATTTCTTTGAAAATTTGGGGTGTTACAGGACGGTATTTTACTAGAAGACGTCATGGTCACTACCTAGGTTTAGAATCGGTTAAGATATTAGAAAACCCTAACCTCGCTCTGATACCACTTGTAGGACCGAAAGTAGCGACCAGAGGGGGGGTGAATGGGTGCCAAAAATTCTTGCTAAATTATGTGCTGATACCAACACCCAATCGAACTCAACCAGACAAATAATATTAGCAAAGAAAATTACAGAAATTAAAGTTGTCAAGCCTAAAAATGACTGGTGTTTTAATTGAAATGATATTAAAGATAAACTAAATAAAAATACTGCAGTAAATAAAAACACCTAGATGAATCACGAAATATTTATATTTCAATCTAGCAATAAAATACCAATCAAATAAATAAAACATGTATCATTATAAATTAATTCAGAAATAAACCTAAAATATTTCAGGTAAAGACTAGAATTAAAAATACTACTGCGACTAATAAATTTTTCTTTACTTTTTATATAAGAAGATTAAACAGATATATAAATAAAAATATGCAAGTAATAAAAATATTTTGACAGATTAAATTAACCATGAAATTTCTAAACAAATTTTTTAGCTAATTAAAAATAGATAAATATTGGGTTTAACTAAACAGCTAAAATATAGGAGATTAATAAAAAACTTACCTGCATCTTCGTTATCATCACAGTGCGCCATCTGCTGCAACAAGAAAAGTCCACACCCGTTGAGCTGCCGCTCCTATGCGTGTCACGCGCAGATTTGCTGCCGCTGCTGCCGGTGAATCCAATCGCTGCTTCCGGCCGTGGCTTGTGCTATGAAAAGCATGCAATGCAAAGAAGAAAGCCTAGCGATGTGCATTCATAGAAGATCCAGCATGCAAAACGCCTGGACTGCTATGCGGCGGGGCCCACCCATGGAAAATTGCAGCGGCAAGATTGCAGCAACACCTGCCGACTGCTACTTCCCATGCTGTCACCATGGTGGGGCCCGCCCGTGGACGCGTAGCACTGCCGTGGAGATCAGCAACAGGAAAAGCCAAGCCGTGGAGATCAGCACACGATGATGACGATGGAGGAAACGAAACTCTCCGAAGAACGAAGTACCAGCTGCGGCGGCGACCGAAAAAATAGCAGATAGAAAAGCATCGAAACGCCGTGGGGGCGACAAAAATGGTAGATTAAAAAATATCGTGGACTGTAGATTGATAATAGAAGAAACAGTTATCTATCGCGAGGGGGGATAGGGGCCTATTTATAGGCGACTCCTAATACATGAAAAGACTAATTTACCCCTAGCGTAAATTAATACTGACTCTAAAATAAATTCCAAAAATTACTAAAATATTCTTAGAAAAATCACCTGACTCAAATAAAATTATCCTAAACTTAAAAACTAAATATTAATATCCTAAAAATGAATTAATCATAGGTTGTTAGTTTTGCGCCGAAACTGACAAAGCGTCCACCGTCTTCGCACCGGGTACCGGATTGGGCCGACCCGACCCCGCAGCTTCCTTAGCCCGGCAATCGCTCGCCGCCCGTGTACCTGAGTCAAACCCAGTCAACAGACCGGTGGATCATCTTCCGCTCCTAGCCATGTACCCGGATTGGGATAGCCCGACCCCACGGCTCCTCTACACGGCTGTCGCTCGCTACCCGTGTACCTGAGTCACATGCCCCTCAGACTCGGCAGGTCTTCATATCTCCCGTCCTTTGACTTCCGTTGACAATCACTCATCACATCTGGAATATCAAAACCATATTCTTCAACATGGTTTCTCACTCACCCATCATTTTCTCTGCCTATACTACTCATATTCATCTGTTAGCTACTCTCGATGCCTCTACCATTGGAGCCTCCTCTTCTGACTCTCTGTGATAAACCTCTAGACACCATCGAGGATTGGGTCATAATTATGGTAGCATCTATCATCAACTCGGATGCACCGATCATCTGTAGCCCCTTGTTAAGGTGATCCTAGCCAGTATTATACATGTACTTTTTTCTTTTGACTCGAATCTTTAGAACTGATATCACTTTGATTAATCTTTTTGATGCACCCTAGATAATCCTTAATTTATGGGAGCCTCATATCATTTTTTCTAGTAGAAATAAAAAGGTGCACTCCGAGTATGAATCAATCTTCTCATCATGCCCATATGGTGTGGCTCATTACGCCCATTCATAACGCCGATGAGGCCTACCACGATGCCTTAGAGTTTGGCTTTTCTTAGTGTTAAATCTTGATGAGCTGATGTGCACCATGCTCAACGGGAAAGGGTTCCCATAAATTTTTATTGACTTTGTCTCTTTGTCAAACTTTATCCCCCTGCTCAACAGCGGACTAGATCTATTGATATACAACCTTACATTCATTTGTGCTTACTTATATCACTTTAAATATTTTCTTTGCTTCAGACGTTATTTTACGGGAGTTGAATCTTCTTTTCCTTCAGAAGCAAGTGAAAGATTTTATCCACCTTACTTGTCTTAAAGTCATATCTCTTGTTCTGAATCACCTGGAAATAGTCTGAATCATAAGTTGGCTAATGGCAATGCAAATGAATGAAACTTTGCAATAAACTTGTCCTACCTCAGGAGCTACATAGCATGTTGATCCACAAGATGTGGATAGCAACTACTCCGACTGGATGAAACAAATTTTAATTCAAAATTTTCTGAGTTGAATCTGAACCAGTTGATGTAAAAGTTTAGTGTTGACAATGCTTGCAAGTCATCACATTTCTGATCATGTTGAAGCCAAAATCAGATACCTTGAGATTACCTTGATTATCTATCAATAAGTTCTCAGGATGTTTTACACCGGCAGAAAGTTCAACCAGTCAGCACGCCCTAGCTTATGATGAATAGGGATAACTAGACTAAACTAACAGACAATTAACAAACAAACAACAGCAACATCTGAGTTATTGACCTTGAGATCTCTGTGGAAGACATCTCTCCGATGGTAGTAGTCTATAGCATCAATCCCCTAGGCACCACACCCTCAAGCCCCTTGGTCTGGGACCGGATACCAGGAGCATCGGGGCGGTCGGGCGGAGACATGGAGGCGCACCACCGCTACATCGACGATGAGGAGACAAAGAGCGGAGGGAGGCTGCCGTCGCGCCGATGCACACGACGAGGGGATGAAGAGTGGAGGGAGGCCGCCATGGAGCCGATGCGCCACAGCCAATATTGTCATTGGCTGGCTCATCCTGGAATACATCGTCGTCCCCATGATGGTCTGCCTCCTTCTTCGACAACCTGCAGGCGAGCTTTGTGGAGTCCTCCTAGTGGAGGTCAATGACGCACTTGCACGAGGAGGCCCATGATGAGGACATCACGTCACATGATACACACATGGAGCCTCCACCTACAATTCAGTTACTAGGACGAATCACACGCGCCCGTGTCCGTCGCTTGAACTATGAGGTTAATTCTTTCCTTAGCAACTATTTCAATATTTGTTTGGATGGGATGCTACTGAATACTAGTGATATTTTGTTGCTTAGGAACATGGGAAATAGAATAGAAGAATTGGAGTTCAAGACGGAGCCGCACGGATGTCTGAAGTCAAGATTTCGCTGATTCGGACTACATCGACCACCCTGCACCAAAATGGGCATAACTTCCTCATACGAAGTCCGATTGGCGTGTTCTTTGACTTTTTGGAAAGCTGAGGAGAAGACGGATCGTTTGCCGTTGGTTTCACATCATTTGGAGTCTCGAGTCGTTCTGTGTGACCGAAACCGTCCTGCGTGACAGAACTGGGCCGTGTTGGCCCATAGTGCATGTCTGTTCGCCTTCTAGTCCACAGCCCGTGTCTGTTCGCCTTCCACAGGCCGCCGCCCTATATATTCTCACGCCAGCCACTTCTAGGGTTAGGTTTTGCTTTGTTGCATCTACACTGTTGTGTTTAGATCCCGCCTCTTGCACCGGACCGATTGGCTGCTGCATTGGCGTTTGTGAAACCTCACCTTATCTTCGTTTGTCTGTGATTTGGCATTCGATTTGTATCCTTCCTGTTCTTGCTTGTGTTCTTGGGTTCGCTTGCAGGAATTAGCCTTCGTGGCGAGGTCAATCGCGTTCTGCGTGGTTGATAACCAACGGAGACAGTGGTGTAACGATTGCAAGGTTTTGATCCGCCGGACCGGAGCCTTGGATCGCCAACGTCGAGATTCTCCACCAACCCAAGTTTATCCCTTACCTAGCGGAAGATCGGGACCAATCCCCCATCAGCCCACGTGGAGCTAGGTGCCATGGCCTCCTTCGTGGTGTAGTTGACTATGGTTTGGGAGAGGAGTCAGAGATGTGGGGGAAGGGGAAGAGACTACTCACAGATCAGAGAGAAAAATTACAAGCATTGTGACATACATAAAAAGTCCATGTGATTACATCAAGTACATGAAAGACAATGCACTAATAGATGTTCAACCAAACACATGTTAACTAGGAAATATCTCTTATAGAAATAAAATCAAATATTTGAAGTGCAAGGCAAAACTGTTCTTACCTACTTGCCTATGAATGAAGATGGCATAGAGCAGTAGACGAACAACCATATATAATAGGAAATGAAGAAGAGTCACATACGGCTAGCGATGAAATCCAAAACACGGTGTCATGAGCTTGGTCACTGCGGCGATGCTGGTGCAGAGCGGAGGTCGGGCCCCAATGTGTAGATACCATTGCTTGGGCGGCGCTATTGATCTCCAAGCGTTGCTCTCTAGTGGGTGGTGTGGTGGAAGATTCTAGGCGCAAAAATCGGTAGAGAAAAACCGAGAGAAAACCGGATGCGCACAGTAAAAGCACAGACCACGAGGCAACACATCAAAAACAAGCAGGTATCATAGATAAGTACATTCTAGCATGAGATGTGCTAGGTTTAGCGAAAGAAGATGTCAAGGAAGTGCATCCTCGCCTGTCCTAGTCTCGCTCTGACCATTCCTCGGCGATCCAATTGACAAAGATGACGTAGGTGTTCACATGAAGAAGTCCACGAGTGCCGCTATTGAATCAATGCTTCCATAGTATCCACACGTACAGGGATGAGATCCTTCCCACGATGGCGTCCTAGCACCGCCCTCGAGAAACAGAAGATTTCTTAATCTCAACTTTTGAGATCAAGAAAGGAAGGAGAGTTCTTATTGGCTAGGTATAAACTATCAATAACTTGACTTCCAAGACCTACTCCTCCTCTCTTTATATAGAGGTTAGTGCCCCTAGTCTCCAAAAATTCGAAACCAATAGATTGGTCTCAAACAATCCGAGACCAAACAGATCCAATCTGTTACGCCCGCATCGAAACTTCCGATCCAACATCGGAACTTCCGATTAGGGCTCTTAGACTCCAATTCTAGGTAGCATCGGAACTTCCGATACCTCTTATCGGAACTTCCGATTAGTTCAATTTTTCCTGATACGGATCGGAACTTCCGGTTTCAACTCTTTGTCTCTAATTAGAAATTATCGGAACTTCCAACACCATATCAGAACTTCTGATTTTAGCCATCTATTTCGTAAACAATAAATTATCGGAACTTCCGATACAACCAGAATTTTCATGGACACTATTCCTTCAATCTCCCACTTGCACAAGAACTGATTCTTTGTAATTTTCTTAATCCATCCCCTTCATACACCAATGGGTATTTACCAGAAACCTTTTCCGACTCATTGATCAATAGCGGTACCTAGCAACACATATTGACCACTGAAAGCATACAAAAGCAATTTATCATTAAACCTTGATATAAGCACGCACCAGTCCCTTTACCACACGACATCAGTCAAGCTCAAGGTGAGATTCATGCCACCCTTATTGGATAGCTCGACATTTTCACTCAAAAAAGTTGTGGATTCAAATCATGACTAACTCTTTAGTTATAGTGGCATGGCCATGCACTTTTCCAATCCGACTACCTCGTCGGGCCAAGAGATGTCTCTCTCGTTATTAAGAGGGCTAAATTCCATCTTGACCGCTCACATCCCAAGACATGTTTCACAACACACCTGAAAACAACCATTATTACTACTCTGTTATGGAATAGTGTTATGAAGCATCTAAGTGTGTCTCTACGCATTTTGGAATCAAATGATGATCTCAAGTCTGAGGACTCTACAGGTACATCATTTGAGAAGACAACTGATGACACATTACAATAACAATCCCAGCAGTGTCTCAAGTGGGTCTATCCAACATCATGTTCACCAACATGTGTCCACATCACTGATCTGACATCTCTATATCTATGATCTGTGAAATGTGATCATCAATAAGTCAGATGTGCTAATCTATGTATCATCACTGTCCCACATGATGATAAGATTAGGGATCCATTTTAAACAATATCATTATAAACAAATAGTTTCAAATAATAAGTCATCAACTCATTAATTAAATATAAATTACATTTATTCAAGGAACAAGATAACAATTATCCTCTTACATTACCATAGACACTACTAACATCTTCCACACATACATGACTCACTCACGCAAGTATCTAATAATCATGGGGCTCCGGTCCACCTCATGCTTGGGCTGTGGAAGAGGTTCTGTCAACGGATCTGCTATGTTCAAATCCATGTGCAGCTTACAAATCTTCACATCACCTCTCTCCAAGATCTCACGGATCAGGTGATATCGCTGAAAAATATATTTTGATTTCTGGTGTGACCTTGGCTCCTTGACATGCGTAATGGCACCACTATTATCACAATAGAGGTCCACTAGACTGGACACACTAGGAACAACACCCACCTAAGAAACAAACTTTCTGATCCAAACGGCCTTCTTTGTAACTTTTGAAGCTATGATATACTTAGCTTATGTTATAAAATCAGCGACCGTTTCTTGCTTGGAAATCTTCCAACTCAATGTGCTACCATTGAGGCAGAACACAAAACCAGATTGCGATCGAGAATCATCTTTATCAGTCTGAAAACTAGTGTCGAGTTAACCATATACAACAAGCTCCTCATCACCACATTACACTAGGAACATTTCCTTAGTCCTTCTCAGTTGCTTGAGGATATTTTTTACTACAACCAATGACATTCACCTAGGTTTGATTGGTACCTTCTCATAACACTTAAATCATATGAAACATCTGGGTGTGTACACAACATGACATACATGATGGACCCGATCGCGGAGGCATACAAGATCACACTCATCTTCTCTAGCTCATAAGGTGTCACGGCACACTGAGTCTTACTAAGATAAATACCATGTGACATTAGCAGAAATCCCTTCTTGGAATTCTCCACTTTGAGCGGTTTCAAAACGTTGTCAATGTACATACTCTGGCTTAATCCAATTAGCCACTTTGATCTATATCTATAGATCTTTATGCGCAAAATGCATGCTGCCTCTCCAAGATCTTTCATCAAAAAACGGTTTTTCAATGAAGTCTTGACAGCATTCAAGAAAGGAATGTCATTTTCAATCAATAATATGTCATCCACATATAAGACTAGAAATACTAGTGAGCTCCCACTAGCCTTCTTGTAAACACAAGGCCCTTGTTTGTTCTTAATGAAGAAAAACCCTTTGACTACCTCATCAAAATGAAGATTCCAACTCTAAGAAGCTTGCTTTAGCCCATAAATGGACTTCTACAACTTACAAACATTCCCAGCATTCTCCGGATCATCAAGACCTTTAGGCTGTGTCATATGCACATTCTCACTTAGGTTTCCTATTCAAGAAAGCCTTCATGACATCCATTTTCCATATCTCTTAATCATGAAATGCGGCAATTGCTAGGATGATCCAAATATACTAAAGCATAGCGACGGGCAAAAATGTTTCATCATAATCAACACCTTGAATTTGTCTGAAACCTTTCGCCACCAATCGTGCCTTATAGATGTGAACATTTCCACCAACGTCTATATTTTTCTTAAAGATACATTTACACTCAATAGTTTTTACACCATCAAGTGGATCGACCAAGTTCCATACTTGGTTTTCTCTCATGGACTCCAATTTTGGCTAGATTAGAACTTCCGATCTAACATCGGAACTTCTGATCTGCCTTCCCTATGGCAAATATTGTCTGGCATCAGAACTTCTGATCAATCATAAGAAATTCCGATCCGACAAGCATCGAAACTTCCGAAATTCTGCAAATAGAAATAGATATAATATGTTTTTCTTAGAGTCTAGTCCCATCACAACTCACGTATTGGTCTTGGGATCATCGTTGTCCAACAACAACACGTCGTGCTGCCCAATGGTCAAAAACATGAACCGCTCCATCACGTGACTCACCCTCCACGACCTTTGTGGGGCAAGTGACTCTACAATGGGTTGTGAAACATATTATATATCTCGTTGTGATTCAGTGGGATCTGGACACCTTCCAGTGGTCTCGAACCTCTTTGAGATGCACCGTTCTCCCACTAACTCTTTTTGAGACAAACTATTTCTCAAGGAACACACCATTCCGAGCGACAAACACTTTGCCCTCTTCTCTATTATAGAAATAGTATCCTCTGGATTCCCTAGGATACCCCACAAAGAAGAACTTGTCAGATTTAAGAGTGAGCTTGTTAGACGTCAACCATTTGACATACGCCTCACAACCTCAAATCTTTAAAAAAGACAAACTAGGACACCTCCGAAAGCACATCTCATATGATGTCTTCTATACTGACTTAGATGGAACTCTATTTATCGTGAAAGTGACAATTTCTAGAGCAAGTCCCCAAAAGGATAATGGAATATCAGCATGACTCATCATAGACTGGATCATGTACAACAAGGTGTGTTCCTCCGCTCGGACACTCCATTCCACTAGGGCGTGCTAGGGGGAGTCAGTTGTGGAACAATTCCACACTACTTCAGATGATCACTAAACTCATGGCTCAAATATTCACCTCCACGATCAGATCGTAGAAATTTAATTGTCTTTCCAATAACACTTCACAATCTACAAGACGTAATCCAAATAGTTCTAAGCATTACACATGGCCCACACCTACTTATGAAGGAAAGGATGTCGACCCCCTCCAAAAGGGGGGGGTACAAGTACGATTGGACAACGTCTAATTTTATTACTTCAAAAAAATGTTTTACAATTACAAGTTAGTAATGAAAAATCTATATCTAACCATTGAATAAACCGAAGACCCCTTCAATCAAGAAGGCTAGGCTAGTTTCTTCCAGATGTCGAAGCGCCCAAAGCAGTTGGAGGCTTCTTAGCCCTCTTCATAGATTTGGCCTTCGACCGTTTCCCCTTCTTCGAAGTCCTCCAGGCCCTCTGCTCCTCTTGAAGCTCTGCCCAAGTACGACGCCTTTCGGGGCTAGGCTCCTTCGTAGTCGGCCTTCGTTCTCCCCTAGACCAGTCGACATACTCCAACGATGAAGAGGATACCTCCACTACTTCTCCCTCTTTCTCCTTCTCTTTTATAAAAGAAAGCACCTCGTAAAGCATGTTAGGTGCAATTTTTCCTAAGTCATCACAAGGAATAGAAAAGCGGGGCACCTATCAGGTCTTAGGGCTTCGAAAATAACTCACTGATCCCGAAGCTCGTCGGTAGCGTTGAGCACTTCGAGATCGAAAGACGAAGAGCAAGCTAGGCCCTGAATACAAACATTTAAAAAAGAAGTCCTTTCATTCATTGATCAAGAAATGTTACAGGACTTTTACATACATAGCCCTAAGGAGACTACACCTTCGGGTCTGGCGTTGGATGTCCTAGCGAGGGTGTCAGAGGATCTTGCGTCCGCGCGTGCTTCTGGCATTGAGCTTCATCGATCTAGGCCTTTGTTGCCTCATGACCTTCGGCTTTCCAGGCTGCCTGGAAGGCCTTCCAGGCAATAGAGGCGCCAAGCGAAGGGACTAGCAGGACCTCACCTCCGAAGCTGACGTGTTCTATCTCTGTTGCCGGAGAAACAGTGCCCCCGACATCCTCCAAGTGATGAAGGATGCCGAGAACAGCCACTCTCCTGGAGATTTCTTCATATCGAGCCATGGTGGTGTCCATCATCCTCGCCGCCACTTGGATGAGCTTCATGCGATGAGCTAGGGGCTCATTGGGAACGACGGAAGATGAAGGGCACAAAGTACCAAAATGCTCCAAAACGCCCCGAAGGACGTGCATGGTCTTCGCTATGACCCCTTTGCACTTTGCCTACTCTACACGCAGGCCCTCTACAGACGTCCTGAGCCTGGTGGCTGAAGTGGTCAGCTCAAAGACCCTTGTCTCAAAGATGGCCTTCTTAGCTTTAAGCCGATCCACCTTGGCCACCAAGGCACTTCGCTCGAACTGAAGCTTCTCAACCTCAGCCTCAGATGTTACTCGTTCGGCACACATGTTTTCAACTTCATCCTCAAAGGCATCCCTTATCCATTTCTCCTCCTAGAGTGTATCCTCCAAGGTCGAAGCCTTCTGCTCTTCATTGATAAGATGGTCCCGAAGGGTTGCAAATTCCCCTTCGAGCCGGATGCACTAGTGGCCATAAGCGCTTGAGGTCGAGCGAGCTAGGGCTGCGAACTACAAAAAGAGGAAGAGGGTAAGTATGAAACAAGATTTTAATAAATAAGACTACAGTAAAAGCAGCGAAGGCCATTGTACCTGGTATGTAGCACGCTCAATAGCAATGCTCAAGTCCGACCCTTTGAATTGGCTCACCTCGGCCACCAACTCAGTGTCCCTACCTCACGGCAAACCCAAGCCAAAGTCTCCAACATGCCACGAACCCCGGTTCTCCGAGCTAAAAATGGAGCCAATAGAGGGAGCTTCGCTAGTGCCCTCCGATCGTCCGCGGTAAGAGAAGGCTCTGAGCGATGGAACGTCCCTTCCGAAGCCTCCTTCAAGTGGTCCTCATCATTTGAGTCAGACAAGGTTACCACCACGGTAGGAGTTTTTCCCTTTGGCTCGACTCCCTTCATCGCGGGTGAAGAAACCATCGATGGGCCCTCCACTGGTATAACTAAAGCAAGTTTAAATATGTATGAATGCTTAATTAAAGTAATTTATCTAAGAATATCTTGTATGAAGATAAGACAGGAAAAGAAAATAACTTTGTCACCACCAATAGGAGATTGATCCAGACTGTTCGTTTGTTCGGACATCCAAAGGAAGTCCTCACCGGAATCCTCCGAGGCCCCTGAGTGGCGAATGAGCCAATTGAGGCCACATCTCCTCCGCTGCAACTACCTCAACCCCCACAGGTGCCGAGGCTCCGGGCTCTGTTGCCTAGGCTCCCCCGACATCCTCTGGCTCCGAGGCTTCCGATTCAGCCACCTGGACCCCCTCGGCATCCACTTGCCTGGTGTCCCCTAGCTCCGCCATTTGGATTTTTGGGGCGAGCGTCTGCCAGAGATCCTCCTGATCTACCACATGGGCCTCTTCAGCCCCATTCACCATCATTTCCTAGGCCCTCTCAGCCCCCTCCAGCTCTGTGGCCTCTGGCGCCACCGCCAAGACTTCCTCTGCTGCTTGCTCCTCTTCGGCCATCTACTCCTCCACCACCTCCACTAGAAGAGGGTCCAAAGCAAGAGGAGGTAGAGGAGACCACCTCCTAGCTGGGCTCTTCGGCTTCTGAGTTGTCTTCTTCAAAGGGGGCTTTGGGGTGGTGACTGGCCCCAGGTATGCCTTCCTTTTTCGTAGGATTGGATTGGGGACATCTAGCTCTGACAGAGTAGGGGGCTAGCCCTCAAGCAAGCTCCATACCGTGTTGAACCTCTCCCAGGCCCCCACCAACTCGAGCCTCAATTTCTTCTCCGTAGCAGTAGGGGCTTCGACTACTTTTTCTGTAGCCTAGACTATCTGCTCCAGAGTCATCGTCACTAGCGAGCCTGTATAAGCCAAGGTATAAATTTTATTAAAATGATATAAATGGAACACCGAAGCAAAATATCCAAAATGCAGGAGGAGATCCAGAAGTGTACCTATGGACTCGGAGGGGATTGCCCGAAGACCTCCGTACTTGGACCCTTGGAAGGCTACTGGCCAGCTAGCCTTAAGGGGAGGAATGCGGAGGGAAATAAACTCATCCATCAAATCATGCATACTCATGTGGTGTGCAACGATATCCATGAGGCGAAGACGGACCTGAATGGCACTCGCCTCCATCGAGGCCTCCACTTCCCTTCGGTAGGAGATCTCCTGTACGGGTCCCACTAACCTGGAGTCTACCCCTACCTTGACATAAAACTAGCAAAGTATCCAATTGGAATACCATTGCTCGTTAGTGGCTTTCGCTGGGAAGTTTTTCTTGTACTCCTTCCGGAGTTGGAAATTGATGCTTACGAAGGCCAATATCATTGTTGAGCCATCAAGCCCGTACTGTTTCTTCGACTGACAGCTCGCATAGACCACTCAAAGATAGCTAGGAGGGCGATGGCATTCAGAGAAATCTGTGGGAGCTCCACGTGGAACATCCATAAAATGTTGGCCAAGAGCCCCGAAGATGGCAGCCTGAGCCCCGCATTGAAGAAGGCTTTGAATACCACTACTTCTCCTTCGCGTGGCATGGGGATTACTTCATCACCAGGGATCCTCACTGCAACTTTATGTCTCACCGGCTCGCTTTTTGCTTCCTTGATCGTCCTCTCTATGCAGGTGGACCGATCCATGATAAAGGTCTGGTCGGGGTACTTATCGAAGGGAGGTCTAAGGTCCCTTGGGCCATACACCCTATGGGCCCCGAAAGCCCCCGACGCTGCCATCGTCGATGTCATGGCCATCGCACCCGCTTGCTGCTGGACCAAAGAAGAGCTCAGAGTGAGTGCTTTGGTGCTTGTCTTAGCAATTTGCAAAGAATGTTTTTTGAAGAAGATAAAGGTGTCCCGATAGCGGGGCATGCCCACTCCCTTTTATGAGGGGTTGGTGGCTTACGTCGCAAGTACTGAAAGTAACGACTGTTTCCACTCAAAAGATGAAGTACCCCATCACTGATAAGTGGGGCCACTAGCAAAAAACGTCTGAACGCATGTGTCTAGGATATCTGCGGTGGTTGGTATCCCGAGGGAGTAAATCGTCATCAGGAATTGCAATCGGTTGCCCGAGGCGGTTTACGCCCGTTATTAAGACGAACATTTGATGAAATGGCACAGCTAACGGCTCTTCGAAGCCATGAATGAGGGCTTCTTTTCGAAGTAGCTCCCTTGGTGTTCGAAGCTGTTTTAAACTGTTTGTAAGTACCTAAGGTTTTTTAGGTTCGGGAGCATTAATTATTTCTTGCGCATACTGCATTATCATCATGGAGGGCATTCGGAGAAGGTGTATTCGAGGGGCTACTATTGGGGGAAATAATCTCGACAAGGTTTGATGTTCTGAAGAGATAGTCAGAAAGAGGGCAAGTGCGAATCCATAGGATATCACTGCTACGTTCTAGAGGGAAGAACTTGAATCCTCTTGTCAGAACCGAAGTGCGTACATGACCATGTGGCAGGATTCAAGATCGAGGCATGTGGCCTTCATATAAGCCCCATCACCAGGGTATACCCGGAGCATTCTACTCTGAAGGGGCACCGTTAAAATGGACAAGACGTATACTTTATCCAAGTGTTCACACGACATTTGTCCTTTTTACCCATACGAAGCCCTGAGAATAGTGCCCACTATGGTTGTTGTAACTAGAGGGTAGGATAGTCCTTTTATATTATATCCATGCCTATAAATACCCCTCTTTTCTACTGTAAAGGGACATTGAATACTAAGACAAGAAAATACACTTCGAACGGATCCAAGGTTATTATCCCCAGTGGAGGCCTGGGTTGGATCACAATTAGCCACTTCGTGCATTTTACCCTTCGAGGTTATTATAAACCTGTTAGCGTAATCCTTTGCACCAATAGTATTTGTTGGCGTAAAAGATTACGCTAACAGGTTTCTGAAGATTAGAAACTAATAAACGAAGAGTTTGTGAAGCGGACTATTCCAAGCCTCCGAAAGGATAATAGCTTAAAATAGTTCGAAAGTGTGTATTGAATAACTTGTATTCGGTCCTTTTTACAGGGTAAAACAGGGGATATTTATAGGCCCAAACATTAAGGAAAAGACCTTTTTACCCTCTATTACAACCGACATAGTGGAAACTATTCGGTACTCTTAATAGGGCTAAAATGGTAAACGACTAATCTAGTTAGAAGATAAGTCTTCCATCTTAGCTGGCAAAGAGGTTCCTGAAGAGTCCATGTTCGAAGATGTACTCTGAACTAGAGCCCGTCATCATACTTCAAACTTGACTGGATGCATCTCCGAAATTATATATCGGACATCTTCATCTTAATCACCAGTCTTTATCTTGTTGCTGCGATAATCTTGAAGATAGAATATTTTCCCCCAACAGTAGCCCCTCGAATACGCTTCTCTGTTAAATCTGCGATGTTAGGGAAGCAGTATACGCAAGGAAACATATCCATATGCAGGGATTAACAGACTTAATACACCTCCGAAATGTATAGAGATGCGAACTTCAAATTATTTTCTAAATGAATTGCATTCGAAGTATTTTAGAATTAACTTGGGAAATCCGAAAGTTTTTTTAGACTTGGAAAAAATAGTCGTTGGCTTTTTCCTTCTGACGGAAGTTACATAATGCGTTAATTTCAGAATAAAGTAACGGTTAAGAATGCGAAACGGCATAAGCAAACGGTAAAAAATTGGGGTCTGAGCTATAAATTGAGGGCTCGACCCTTTCTTGTACCTTTCCACCGCTTTCGTGCAAACAGACCAACTCTCGAACCCTAGCCTCCCTTTTTCCTTCAAAGCAACCCAAGAGATCTAATGGCGAAAACCAGCTTCAAGGGTCCTGAAACGGCTTCAACCTTGACTCGGCAGCAAGTTGCGGCGGCAGCGGCGGCCACTACATTGGCGATGACTGCTCTGACACCTGCAGCAGCAGCAATGGCGACGGCGGGGGAAAATCCCCAAAATGTTGGCCATCAAGACCTCTGTCCGGCGTCGACAAAATATATGGATCAATCTTATCAACTAGGGCCTTCAACCAGCAGAAGAGAATCACTTGCGGCCGCAGTAGAGGGCAAGATCAGTTCTGGGGTTATGATTCGCAAACCTAGGAAGGAAATCATTCCATCACCGAGACCCAGAGAAGTGGTTGTTTTCGAAGCTTTCTTCGAAGCTGGGTTGGGGCTTCCGGCAGTCGATTTTTTAGCGGAGGTATTGGACTTGTTTCATGTCACCCTCCCCCAACTCTCTCCGAATGCGGTAGCACGCCTTACCATCTTCGAATGGGCGTTGCGAGCCGAGGGTTGTGAAGGAAGAGCAGAGATATTCGCAGCACTACACAGAGCATCATGTCAACCGAAGACCTCCGTAGGCTTCGAAGGTGAAAAGATAGTAGTGGCCTTCGGAAGTATCAACTTCAGACTCCGGGACGAATATGCTCTCCGGTTTCCTGCCAAGGCCATTAATGCTATATGGTATACTGATTGGATTTTGAGATGGTTTTACGCCGAAGTTGGGGCGAGCAGCCGCCTAGCTGGACCTCTGCGAGAAATCCACTTCCGAAAGGAAGCCTTAGTGCACCCGGATCTAGGCCAACTCGAAGCTCGCTTGAGCTTGCTTCAAAAAATCAGTCGTCGCTTGAGCATGCGAGACTTAGCCGAAGAATTCCTAGGGCTTCAAATTTCTCCCCTGATGGCCAACTGGCCTATCATCTTCGAGGAAGATTCGGAAGGCGGTCTTCGAAAAATTTCCTCAACTTCGAGTCCTACAGGTAACTTCGAAAACAACATACTCTATGTATATTTATTCGAAGAATTAACAAACTTAACTCGTTTTTTTAGCTTCTTCAGCACCTATAACTTCGGAGCAAATCGTACGGGCTTCGGAGAAGATTTTGGGCGTTCCAACTCCGACCGAGAAAGAATGGAGAATCAAATTGGTTGGTAGTTGGGAACGATCCAACAGAGTATGGGGGCTGCTGGAAATTGTTCCGCCCCTTCTGATGGATTGGGTACCTTCGGAGAAAGGGCCCAAGAAGAGGAAAGCCGAAACTGGAACTTCGAGCTCCGCCAAGATTCCAGTTAAAAAGGTGGCTCGAAAGCCAAAAGTTCCTGCGCCTTCAAGCCCAAGAGCTTCAATCTCCGATTCTCAGGAGGATGAAGGTAGGTTTCTTGTGAGGTTGATTGACGAGGATGCAGCCCAAAGAGCTGTACGAATTGACAAAACTGTGAACGTGCTGGAGTCTCAAGAGAATCTTGAGCAAGCGAGGACTCCGGTTGTTCAAGAAGATTTACCTCAGGACGAAGCCCCTATGGATGAGAGTTGATGAGGACATCTCCACTAATACCCGTTGGCAAAGACGCAACGGCCCAGATGGCCCAGTTGTAGTCGGACGGCAACCGTGTGAGCCTCAGAATAGTCCCACCTTGCTTAATTTGGGAGGAGGAAGTCACCTTAAAAGAGAGAGCAACCCTTCCCCTATCAGACTAGTCTTTTGGGGCGATTGGGCCTCTTTCCAAGTGGGTGTGCTTATGAACTGTTGGAGTCCGGGCAACCTTAATTTGTTGGGCCTCGGCCAACCCCACCTGGGCCGGATTTATCATTTGGTATCAGAGCTGGGCCCACTTTAAGAGGGTGGGAATGATGAGGACATCTCCACTAATACCCGTTGGCAAAGACGCAACGGCCCAGATGGCCCAGTTGTAGTCGGACGGCAACCGTGTGAGCCTCAGAATAGTCCCACCTTGCTTAATTTGGGAGGAGGAAGTCACCTTAAAAGAGAGAGCAACCCTTCCCCTATCAGACTAGTCTTTTGGGGCGATTGGGCCTCTTTCCAAGTGGGTGTGCTTATGAACTGTTGGAGTCCGGGCAACCTTAATTTGTTGGGCCTCGGCCAACCCCACCTGGGCCGGATTTATCAAGAGTGGAGTCGAAGTCACTGCAGCTTCGATTCCGGGTGAAGCAACAACGGCTGTTCAGGAAAATGCTCCGATAGTCGAAGATTTGACGCTTGATTCTGACGAAGATCTTGCCTTCGACCCGCCGAGCAGTCCAATTCTCACCCGCCGCCAAAATATCGAAGGTAAACTTCGAATAATTCTTTTATCCTTTTTTTCTGCAAAATTATACAATGTATAATACCTTTGTTTTTACAGAGTCCACTTCCATGGAAGAGGTCCGTCCCGAAGATACAGTTCCTGGACCTTCGACAACTTCGGAGCCAATTCTAGGAGCCACTCAAATGGGGCCTGGAAAAGGCAAAGGGAAGATGGATCCCCTCCCTGCTCCGAGCTCAGGATCAACTCCGTCTGAGTCAACAGACGAGAGCCAATCTACTGAGGGGGGCCAGTCTACTGGGGCTCCGAAGACCACTGCTCAACACTCCGGGCCTTCGCCAAACGAAGATGACAAACAAGCCTTAAGCATGCTCCCCCTTCTAGCTCCTTTCTTGGAGCGAAGAACTGGGCTTCGGACTTTGCTCGAGCCTTTGGATCGAGCTAGTCGCGAAGCCGGGGAGACGGACTTGGTGGCCATCTTGAGCGAGGCAGAGAGCTCGGAGCTTAACGCTACCATGGAACGCGCAGCATACCAGGTACGAAGTATCTGCAAAACAGAATCAAATTTATATACAAATAATTTCTCACCTTGGTTTTTTCTTTTCGCAGCAAACAGTCTTGGCCCGAGCTGCGAACATCTCCAATGAACGTGGAAATATTCACCTTCGAGAGGAAAATGCAACTCTTCAATGAAATCTGACTATCTCCGAAGGTCGAGTGGCGCACATGGACAACATGGTTTCAACGGAGCGCAGGGCCAGACAAGGCTTGGAGGCTGTGAATAAAGAGCTCGAAGCAGAAAAAATTGTGCTTCGAGCAGAAATTGAAAAGATGCGGGCGGAGCACACTACTATGGGGGGCGAGCTTGTTATACTCCGAGAAGAAGCTAGCCAACTACTGAATCATAAGAATTCTTTAACTACGGAGGCAGCTAGGCTCTCTGGAGTAATAGAAGAGCTAACTTCGATGAAGGATGCATTAATTGAAGATAAGCTGAAGTCTGAGAAGGTAGCTGCAGAGGTCATGGACCAATTGCTAGGCGTTCTGAAGTACTTCGGTACTAATGGGACGCTTCCTTCGGATGACAACATCTCCCTACTGCGCCGGCTGAAAAGAATTCAAGGAGTAGCGAAGCAAATGAAGACAACAGGCATTTGTTACGGAGAAATCTCCGGACAAGTGGCTGTTGTTGGCCTACTTCATTACTACAATGATCTGGGTCGATCGATAACTCCGAGCGCAGGAGAGGGTCCTATTACCTTCGATGACGACCAGCTTCTTACTCCCTCCGAAGGTGTGGCCGCTGCTTGGCAAGCCTTTCAAACTTCATGGAGAGCCGAAGGTCGCTCTGCGATCAAGGCCTGGATTGACGAAGGACAACGCCAAAAGCAGGCTCGGTCTCAAGCTTCGAGTAGTCAGCCTCCGTCAGACCCGCAGGTTTAGAAATATCTTAGGATCTTCAATTATGTAAAGAAACATGTTTTTGTACATTTATAAATGAAAATTTGCTTATCATGTTTTTAGGCTTTGCCTCATATGGAAGATGTCGAAGTGTTAGATGTTAACGACGAACTTCGCTTATTATGGGCTACCTTCGATATCTTAAAATCTCACAAGCGCCCTCGATTTCTAATTCCTCGAGATAGCTCCGGAGCGATTGCATCCGAAGTAAGCAAAGATATATTATCTTATATTAAAGAGGAAGAAAAAGAAATCAACTTGGATACTTCATCTTCCGAAAACGTTAAATGGTCCGAAGATGAAGATGAAGATGAAACTCAAGTTATCAAGCTTGAAGAACTCGGAAGTTGGGAAAGGAGCCCCAAACGACTTCGAACTTGGGCCGAGCTTCAGCAAGAGCAAAAGGACTTTAGAGCTTCAAAGGGAGGCAAGAGAGTTAAACGCAAAGTTGTTAGAACTCCCGGCTCTGGAACTAATCGTTCCAACCTTAGCTCTAGAGACCGAAGGGGTCTTCAATTCCTTCTTGGTATAGATACCAATTTTTCATGATGTAATTATATTGTTCGAATAATAAATATCGATTTAAAATTGTCTCCTTATTTATTAGCCCCTCTTTGGGCGTAAGCAACTTCGAACTGTATTCAAAGATGGTTAGGCGCAAAGAAAAACTTAGGAGTACAATTTTCGGGGTTCGGAGCCCCTCAGCAATTTAAAGATTGATTAAAATCTTATAAAATGCCTTTGACTATTTGTAGTCTAAAGATTGGTAATTTAATACCTTATGTTTTTGAAAGAAATCACTTGAGATAACTTCCCGGACACTTTAGTGTCTTAGATAATTTGTCACTTTGAACTTTCTAACAGACATTCGAAGCTCATAGCTCAAACTCTGTTCTGTTTTGGCCTCCTTCGGTTCTTTTTCGCGAATTCTACCAAACCAATGGTTCGGAGTTCGCAGTGGTCTCTTTGGACTATTTTTACGGATGCCTACAAGCCAGTGGCTTGGACTCCGCATAATTTGGTCTCCTTGGACTCTTTTTACGGATGCCTACAAGCTAGTGGCTTGGACTCCGCATAATTTGGTCTCCTTGGACTCTTTTTACAGATGTCTACCAGTCGATGGCTTGGACTCCGTATGATGTGGTTTTGGGCTCTTTTACGGATGCCTACAAGCCGGTGGCTTGGACTCCGGATTATGTCAACCCCTACGTCGGAAACTTCAAACCAATGGTTCGAAGTCTGAAAATATGATTCAAATTAATGACACTTCCCTCTCGGTCAACCCCACGGTTCCAGTGCGTCCACTCGGAAGATGGGAGTTTATGAGGGGTAGGCACTATCTGAACCATATGCTTTATTAATTCAGAAGATGATTACAAATGATTACAAGGAGCCCCTATGCAAAGTATCGCTTTAGGTGCTCCGCATGCCAAGTATGTGCTAACTCTTCACCTTCTAAATTAGCTAGTTTAAAAGAGCTAGGACGCCCTGAACGAACAATTAGGTATGGACCTTCCCATTTATTTCCTAATTTTCCTGGCGCTAGGATGCTTCGTAAAATGAGATGACCTGGTCTAAGCTCATTGATCTTGACTTTCGGGTCGAACCAAGTCTTCGTCTGCTGTTGATACTTCGTCAAATTGGCTACAACTCGAAGTCTTGTCTCTTCTGTTAAATCCAGTGAAGCTTGTCTTTCTCCTTCAATCTCTGGTTCGGTACTGCGAAGTGATACTCCTTTGAGCTCCGTTGGAGTCATAGCTTCATCCCCGAATAGCAGTCTGAATGGAGTGAAACTTGTGGACCTTGTTTGCGTAGTCCGAATGGACCATAAAATCTTCGGAAGTTCTTCGATCCACAGTCCTTTTGCCAATCCTACTATCCTTCTATTTAGCCATGACATAATATTTCCATTGGCTCTTTCTATAGCTCCATTAGACTGAGGATGTCTCACTGCAGCAAAACACAACTGGATGCCTAGATCTTCGCAAAATTTTCTAAAAGGTTCTGCATCGAACTGTGTTCCATTATCAACTGTGAGTTGTCTAGGCACTCCGAACCGGCAAATGATGCTCTTCCAAAAGAATTTCTGTACATTGTTCGAAGTGATAGCTGTTAAGGGCTCTACTTCTACCCACTTAGAAAAATATTCAATAGCTACCACTGCGAACTTTAGATTTCCCTTAGCTACTAGAAAGGGACCAATCAAATCCATACCCCATCTGGCCATGGGCCATACCGGAGCAATAACTTGAAGAGCTGTTGGTGGGCGATGGCTCTGTCGTCCCATCCACTGACATGCTTGGCACGTGCGAACTAAATTCTCCGCACCTGCTACTATTGTAGGCCAATAAAGCCCTTGGCGAAGTGTTTTTCCTGCCAAAGCTCGGGGGGGCAGATGGCTACCACAAAGGCCTTCATGAATTTCTCGAAGAATATCTTGACCTTCGGTTTGTGATATACATCGGAGTAGAGGGGAACATACTCCAACCTTGTATAAAATACCGTTGATTATTTGATAATTCCTGGCCCTGAGTTTCAATCTTGAAAATTGTGGATCTTCAGACGAATTTGCTCCTCCTTGCAAAAGTTCCATGATCGAATTTCTCCAATCTGTACTTGGAATGCAAAGAATCTCTACGGAGGGAATTTGTGGCACCGAAGGTGTACTGAGCTCCTCATAAAAAGCCTCTTCTGGTATATCCATAGCTCCGGCTGCAGCTTTTGCTAAGATGTCCGCTTGCACATTTTCTGCTCTTGGTATACTCCGAATGTAAATACCCTTGAATTGTGCTTCGATCTTATGGATTTCTTCTAAGTACCTTGCAAGTTGTGGATGCCGAACTTGAAAACTTTTATCTACGTGCCCTGCTACTATTTGAGAATCTGTCTTTATAACAACTCTTGTAGCCCCTAAAGCACGTGCTTTTCGGAGTCCCAGTAAAATCCCTTCATACTCCACTATATTATTGGTAGACTTAAAGTTGAGTCTTGCGGAGTACATTGCTCTTTGCCCTGAAGGTGAAATTAAAATTGCTCCAACACCTGCTCCAGATGCTTGAAAAGCCCCATCAGAATAAACAGTCCAAATTCCTTCGCTTGACTTCTCCGGAACCCACGTTGCAGGGGGAGTCCACTCTGGTACAAAGTCTGCCAAGACTTGTGATTTGATTGCTGTCCTTGCCACAAAGGATATGTCGAAGGGTGCTAGTTCGACTGCCCACTTTCCAATTCTTCCAGTGGAGTCTTTACTTCGGAGCATATCTCCCAAAGGATACGAAGTTGGTACGATTACATTATGAGCCAGAAAATAATGTCTCAATTTCCTCAAAGCCATTATCAGAGCATAAGTGAACTTTTCGAGCTCGGAATACCTTGTCTTCGCTCCTGACAATGCTTCGGACACAAAATAAACTGGATTTTGTACCAACTTCCCATTGAAATCCATTTCTCTGACAAGGACTGCGCTGACAGCAGAGCCTGTAGCTGCAAGGTAAAGGAGTAGGGTTTCGTCCGAAGTAGGCACCGTGAGTGTAGCAAGATTACTGAGATACTCTTTAATATCTTCGAAGCTTTTCTGACACTCCGGTGTCCATGCAAAATCTTCGGACCCTTTCAATGCTTTAAAGATGGGCAAACTTCTCTCCGCAGACCTTGCCAAAAACCTGCTAAGTGCTGCCAGACGACCAGTCAGCTTTTGCACTTGCTTTAAATTTTCTAGAGGAGCCATCTTCTGCAGCGCAGTTATCTGAGTAGGGCTAGCTTCAATCCCTCTGCTTGAAACTAAATACCCTAACAACTTCCCAGCCTTAGCTCCGAAGATACATTTCTCGGGGTTAAGACGGATCCCACATGCCCGAAGGCTATTAAATGTTTCTGCTAAGTCTAGGCTATGTTGGTGCTTTAAAGCACTCTTTATTACAATATCATCCATATAGGCCTCTACATTACGACCTAATTGATGACCTAGAGCCTTAGCAACTAACCTCGAAAAAGTAGCCCCGGCATTTCTTAAACCAAAGGGCATTCATACATAACAGAAGACTCCTGAAGGAGTTACGAAGCTTGTCTTGATTTCATCTTCGCGTTTCAACCATATCTGATGATAACCGGAGTACGCGTCCAGGAAACTTAATAACTCCGAACCTGCAGTGGAGTCGACCAATTGATCAATTCGGGGCATGGGGTAGGGGTCACGGGGGCATGCTTTATTCAGAGATGTAAAATCAATACACATGCGCCACTTCCCTGAAGATTTCTTCTTAACGAAATCTGGGTTGGCTAACCATTCTGTGTGAGCCACTTCTCTGATAATCCCAGCCTTCAGCAATTTTTCAACTTCGTCTTTGGCAAGAACAGCTCTTTCTGTAGACATTTTTCGGAGTCCTTGCCGAACAGACCGGGCCTTCGGGTTTACAAGTAAACTGTGCTCAATAATATCCCGACTGACTCTGGTGATGTCTTCGTCAGACCAAGCAAAGACATTTAAATTCTCCTCAACTAGTTTCTCCGAGGAGGTAGCAACTTCTAGAGGCAAATCTTTACCAAATTGAAATGAATATTCTTTGCCATCTTTAACAATAATCTTCGTTGCAATATCTCCTTCAGGACTTGGTCTTGGAAAGGATTTCTTCGAAGATTCAGTAGGAGCAGAAAAATTTTCTTGATTATCTTGCACACTATACACTTGTCTTCGATCAAGAGGGGGGCCGTGACCATACTCCGCTCTTCGGGCGGTAGCTTGATCTCCGAAGATAGTGAGCACTCCCGCTTGTGTGGGCATCTTCATGCACAAGTAATTGTGGTGTGCCACAGCTCCGAACTGATTTAACATACCTCTCCCGAAGATGACGTTGTATGCATATGGAGCCTCCACAACGTCGAAGATTACTTCCTCTGTCCTGGCTAACAGTCCTTCTCCGAAGGTAACTTCCAGGCCAATTTGGCCGAGGGCATCAAGCGGAGGTCCTGCGAAGCCTTGCAAAGGGCGAGCCGCTGGAAGAAGGTGCTTTCTGGAGATGCATAGTTGATCGAAGGCTTGAACAAAAATAATGTCTGCCGAACTCCCTCCGTCAATTAGCACTCTTCGAACCTCAATTCCTGCAATGTCGGCAGTAATGACAAGTGGGTCTGCATGTGGAAATTTAATGCCAGTTGCATCCTCTGCCGAAAGAGATATTGGTACATGGGACCATTCTGACATAGCAGCTGCAGACGAAGAAGTTCCAATATGCCCCACTTCTCTGACATACTCTCTTCTCTGCCTCTTTGACATGCTTTCGAGAGTCCCTCCTCTGGAGATTGGGAGGACTACTCTTTTTCCTCGATCTTGCCCTTCTTCCTGCTTCGGAGATGGCATAACATTGACCACCGGAGGGCGCCTTGCTGGATCAAAGTTCTCTATTCGCGCCACAGCCTGGACAGGCTCTGGACGCACTTCGGCTTGAACTCGGTCAGTAGTACCTCGACCAGAAGTTCTCTCTAAATACTCTCCTCTCAGAGTAAGTATGGCTTTGCACGCGTCAGTTGCGTGACTTCGGTTCTCACCATGAATGCAGTAGAAGAAAGTTTGGCCTTTTCCGGCCGATTTCCCTAGAGGCCTCCAACTGCTGGTTTTACTTCCCGAAGGTTGTGGGGCTCTCTAGGCAAACTTTTGTGGAGGTGCAATGTTCAGAACTTCTGAACGAGGATGCTTTTGCCCCCTTCTCCTATCATGCTGAGCTTCGAAAATAGGTCCCTGTGGCTGTGCCGAAGTTTTCACTTCCAATTTTACTTCCTGTAGTATGGACGGAGTAGCTGCAGTTCTCCGAAGCCAGCCCTCTTCTGACCTTGCATATTCTTCAAAATAGGACATCAGCTGAGAAACAGAAGATATGCTTTTCCGGTGAAGTTTATCAAGGAGGCCTGGATGAATGACTCCCTCTCGAGCTGCATCAACTACCGAAGAAGTAGTTAACCCTCGAATTTGCGACTTCGTATGAGCGAAGCGCTTGAAATATTTTCTTAGGGTTTCTCTAGGGAGCTGCTTCACCTGGAAAATACTTCCCGTTGACATTGGAGGCACGAAGGTGCCCTGGAAATTACTCATGAACTTTTTCTTCAATTGCCCCCATGAATTAATTGACCCTGGTTTTAAGGACCAGAACCATCGCAAAGCCACTCCTTGGAGAGCCAGGGGAAACATTTTGCCATGGTGTCCCGCACTCCTCCACTGGCTTCAATCGCTAAAGCATAATATCGGACAAATTCTCCAGGATCTTCATCTCCGGCATACTTGCAAAGTTTCAAAGTCTTAAACATCGGGTCGAAGCAAACTTTTTGCAGCACAGGATGCAGCGGAGACTCAGTGTCAAAGGAGGCATTCTCCGGGGCTTCAGGATAGATAGGTTCATCGTCTTCAGGCACTTCAGGAATAACTGGGATGGCTTGAGAGTGAAGCCTGTTTGCAGCTTCTTGCCGCCATCTCGCTACTTCGGCTTGGAGACTGGCCATTTGAGCGGCCATATCACCAAGATTGTCTTCATCTCCTTCGGAAGGATTTTCCGGGTCTTGAGAACTGTAAGGATCAGTTCGGAGTGGGACTTGAGGTGGAAGAGGAATTTTGGGTGGCCGAAGTATAGATGGAGTTGGCGGAGGAACTCCATATACTCGAGGAATGGGAATCCCTTCCGGAGTTTGAGGTGGAGGAAACGTCGAAGGTCCTCCGACCTCAACTGTGTCTGGAGATATCACTCCGGAGGTTCGAGGGGACCTCCGAACAGGATTACTAGTTGCGCTCCGCTTAGGAGGCATGTTATAAGAAGTTGGTAGAGAACGAAGTTTCTTGGACTAAGTTCCCCACAGACGGCGCCAACTGCTGGCGTAAAAGATTACGCTAACAGGTTTCTGAAGATTAGAAACTAACAAATGAAGAGTTTGTGAAGCGGACTATTCCAAGCCTCCGAAAGGATAATAGCTTAAAATAGTTCGAAAGTGTGTATTGAATAACTTGTATTCGGTCCTTTTTACAGGGTAAAAAGGGGGGTATTTATAGGCCCAAACATTAAGGAAAAGACCTTTTTACCCCTCTATTACAACCGACATAGTGGAAACTATTCGGTACTCTTAATAGGGCTAAAATGGTAAACGACTAATCTAGTTAGAAGATAAGTCTTCCATCTTAGCTGGCAAAGAGGTTCCTGAAGAGTACATGTTCGAAGATGTACTCCGAACTAGAGCCCGTCATCATACTTCAAACTTGACTGGATGCATCTCCGAAATTATATATCGGACATCTTCATCTTAATCACCAGTCTTTATCTTGTTGCTGCGATAATCTTGAAGATGGAATATTTTCCCCCAACAGTATTCAATATCGAAACTTCCGATCTTGCATTGGAACTATTGATCCGATAAACATCGGAACTTCCGATCTAGCGTCGGAACTTCTGATTTTCTATGGACATAAAATAGATCTAATCTATTTTCCACCATTTATCTCCATACATGAGGGAGCCAGATCAAACACTACACACGTAGGCTCTGATACCACTATTGGGGAATGGGGAATCTACAATAGCCAGCAATTTCAAAAATCTATAGGTGGAGGCTTTGTCAGTTTCGGCAAGGACTTCAGTTGCATCTTTGTGCGAAGGCAACCTTCACTATGGTCCTGCCGAAGTAGACTTCGAAAGTACAATACACAGGCTTTGGATGAGTGCTGAAAAGGAGACAACTGTGAACAGTAAGATTACTCGTGCACTTAAATTAAATATCTGTAATGATCTACTTTCATGAAGCTTGACATGTCCATGTTTTAAATGCATTGTTAGTCTGCCTTCGAACACTGTGTTGGTATCTTCTCACTTAGGACACCGGTTGTCTTTAGGCTAGATCATTTTACGCCTTGTTGATCTGTTTACTTTTTCCTACTAAGTCTTTTGAGGTGCGTTGGGTATTGGGAACAGGCCATTGATTCGAAAGAATTTTTAGGCGCCCATTCACCCTCCTCTGGTCGCTACTTTCAGTCCTACAAGTGGTATCAGAGCCTGGTTAGGGTTTTTCATACCTTAACTGGTTCTAACCCCAGTAGTGATCATGACGTCTCCTGGCAAGGTCCCGTCCTTGGAAGCTTATGGCTATAATTATTGGAAGACTCACATGCGAGCCTATCTTATGAGCCAAGGCTCGGACATCTGGGACATTTGCGTTCACGCTACGTTTGTTATATTGCCAGTTGCTAAGCATGGTACTCCTGGTATCATTGCCAAGCATCTGAACAATAGTAAGGTTGTGAACATCTTGTTTTCTGGTTTAGGTCCCACTGAGTTTGAGCGTGTGAGCCATCTCTCCACTGCGAGAGAGCTCTGGGCTACTCTCAAGGCACACCATGAGGGAACAGCCTAGGTCAAGGCTCGACTCTATCAGACCTACCGGCGTGAATATGAAAATTTCACACAAAAGCCGGGTGAATCTGTTGAAGCGTTGTTTGGTCGTTTTCAATCGATCATAAACAAGTTTCAGGACAACAAGACTGAGGGTGCTCAGTTAGTCTCAGATCACGAGCAGGCACTCAAGGTTCTCCATACCTTGGACCCAAAGATCTGGGAGATCAAGGTATCCTCTATCATTGAGAGCACATCTTATGATACCTTGACCATTTCTGAGTTGTTTAGCAAGCTGAAGGCCACCGAGGTTGATATCCAGTTGAGATCAAATCTCACTGGCTCTGGATCAAAGTCTCTGGCCCTTGCTACACCTTCTGTTGATCCTTCTTCTGTGAGCTGTGTTGGGTTCTCTTTGATGTCTATCACTGAGGACCAGCTTGAGTCTTTGGGGGATGATGACCTGTGTCTTGTTAACAACCGGGTGCATCGAGTTTATGACAAACAAATGTTCAAGAGACACGGCACAAAATCCAGGTACTTTGAGTGTGGTGACCCAGGACACTTCATCGCCGACTGCCCCAAGCGCAATGGACACAAGAAGGGCACCGGTGGTGGCTTCCACGACTCCGGCAAGCATGACAACTCTTCCTTCAACAAGGGCAAGCCAAAGACTAGATTCTTTAGAAAGGCCCTGAACTACTACCGGCAAGAGAACAAGAAGCGCGACAAGGCCTTCTTTGCCGAGATGGAGAAGAGCTACTCCAAGTGGTCCACGTCTTCTTCCTCTTCATCGAGCTCAAGCGATGAGGAGATCATCATCAGGAAGGGGAAGGACAAGGATGATCCGGCGGGTCTTTGCTTCATGGCTTTCGGGGACAGACCGAAGAGCCGCTCACATCAGCGCTAAAGATCCCGCAAGCGCTTCTACTCAATGGCTCTTGGGGATAAGGAAGAGAAGAGCTCCTCCGATGACTCTGATGACGACGACAATGAAAAAGTTTCATCTTATGAACGCGCAATCGTTGATTTACTTGAAAGCAATTATCAGGAGTTAAAATATCGAGAAAAACTGCTTAGGGGAGCTAAGAAGATGATAGATGAGTTAGAGAGTGAGCTTGCCATGGCCAATGGCAGAATTGAGAGTCTATCTTCTTCCCCCTGCTTGGGTGATAGCAGTGAGTGCCCGAAGTGTGAGGTGCTTCTGTGTGATTTGTCAACTCTGAAGTCCAAGTACACAAAAAGGGTTGATGAGAGGGACGCTTTGGCCACTGAGCTTGAAAGCGCTCAGCTGGAGTTGAAAGATGCTCAAGCCACTGTCGTCACTCCCTGTGTTGATTGCCCATATCATCTAGCTGTCTTAGCTGAGCTGAAAGCAAAGGGCGATGAGCATTTGGGGGATTTGGAGAGAGTGAGAGCAGAGCTGGCACAGACTAGGCTAGATCTTGAGACACTGTCAGTTCCACCCACTGTCTGTGAGAACTGCCTGTCTCTTAGACTAGAGTTGATTAAGCCGAAAGCCGAGAAGTCTGTCCAAGTAGATAGCGAGTGTGAGACCTGCTTGTCTCAGGTGGAGGTTCTAGCTTCCTTGAGAGAGGAGCTAGCTGATTCTCAGAATGAGAATTTTTATCTTCGTTCTATCCTGAGTTGGATCAGTGCTCGAGAGCCACAACTCGGCATGATGATCCAGTAGTTCAAGAGGCAGGATGGGTTTGGGGTAGGTTACACCTATACCAAGGCTGACTTTGAGAGTGCCATTAGCCGGGCAGTCGAGTGGAGTAAAATTACTCCTGAGCAGAGATATCCCAAGACTCACTCCACTAAGTCTTCCCAGGATAGTCAGCCGAAGGATGGAGTGATCCATGAACAGCCCAAAGCTCCACCCAAGAAGCCCATCTGGGTTCCAAAGCCCAAACACCTCCACACTTCTCTTGACTCTCTTCCATGACCCTCTCAACCCAAGAAGACTACACCAAACACCACTAAGCCCAAGAATCCCAAGCCTCAACCACATCCCAAGAATCCCACCTACCATTGTGAGTATTGTCAGAGAGAAGGGCATCTTGCGGAATTTTGCTTCAGGAGGAAGCGGGTTGAGAGAGCAGAGCGTGCTCGTGGTGGTCAGGAGCAGTTCTACCAGCAGGGTGGTAGACTGCGTGTTCCTCGATGCGGGGAGAGGCTGGAGGCCAGGCCACGTCGTGTAGGTGGTGGTAGAGGAGACGACTTTCATGCCCATGCTCCAGTTGGTGGTGTTCGTTCTGGTAGAGCTCCAGGCCATTTTGGCAACGGTCCTGGATCGAGTTGACGATCCAAGGCTCCAGTCCGGCGGATCAAAACCTTGCAATCGCTACACCACCGTCTCCGTTGGTTATCAACCACGCAGGCACGATTGACCTCACCACGAAGGCTAATTCATGCAAGCGAACCCAAGAACACAAGCAAGAACAGGAAGGATACAAGTCGAATGCCAAATCACAGATAAACTATGAAGAGGAGAGGTTTCACAAACGCTGATGCAGCAGCCAATCGGTCTGGTGCAGGAGTGGGATATAAACACACAAGTGTAGATGCAAACAAAGCAAAACCTAACCCTAAAGGCGGCTGGCGTGAGTATATAAAGCGTGGGCAGCCTGTAGAAGACGTACAGACTCAGACTATGGGCCAACACGGCCCAATTCTGTCACGCAGGACTGTTTCAAACACACAGGATGGCTCGAGACTCCAAATGAGGCGAAACCAATGCCAAAATATTCATCTTCTCCTTAGCTTTCCAAAAAGTCCAAGAACGCGCCAATCGGACTTCGTATGAGGAAGTTATGCCCATTTTGGTGCATGGTGGTCGATGTAGTCTGAACCAGCGAATTCTTGATTTCAAATCATCCATGCGACTCCGTCTTCAACTCCAACTTTTCTATTCCATCTCCCATGTTCCTAAGCAACAAAATATCACTAGTATTCAGTAGCATCCCGTCTAAACAATTATTAACAGAGTTGCTAAGGAAAGAATTAACCTCATGGTTCAAGCGACGGGCACAGGCGCGTGTGATTGGTCCTTGTAATTGAATTGTAGGTGGAGGCTCCATGTGTGTATCATGTGAAGTGATGTCCTCATCATCCTCCCCCTCTTGAATTGGAGTCGTCCTCGACTCAAGCTCATCGTCATCTCCCAAATAGGGCTTTAAATCTGAAATGTTAAATGTGGGACTAACCCCAAAAGCTGCAGGCAACTCAAGTTTATATGCATTATCATTTATCTTCTCAAGCACACGGAAAGTACCATCAGCACGGGGCATCAATTTAGACTTTCTCAAATTAGGAAAATGATCCTTGCGCAAGTGCAACCAAACAAGATCACCCGGTTCAAATGTTATCTCTTTTCTACCCTTACTACCATAAGCACGATATTTCTCATTCATTTTCTCTATGTTTGCTTTAGTAGTTTCATGCATCTTAAGCAATAATTCAGCACGTGTAGTAGCATCAAAATTCAATTTTTTAGATGGTGGCAATGGTAGCAAATCAATAGGAGCACGCGGATTAAAGCCATAGACCACTTGAAACGGACTTACCTTAGTAGTGGAGTGTACTGACCTATTATATGCAAACTCAATATGAGGTAGACACTCTTCCCAGAGCTTCAAGTTGGTCTTCAAAACAGCCCTCAACATGGTGGACAATGTGCGGTTGACGACCTCCGTTTGCCCATCCGTTTGTGGGTGACAAGTAGTAGAAAACAGCAGCTTCGTCCCCAACTTATGCCACAACGTCCTCCAAAAATGACTTAAGAATTTAGCATCACGATCTGAAACGATGGTATTGGGAACTCCATGCAAGCGTACGACCTCTCTGAAAAACAAATCAGCAACATTGGTAGCGTCGTCGCTCTTGTGACAAGGTATAAAATGCGCCATTTTAGAGAACCGATCTACCACCACAAAAATACTATCTCTCCCCCTCCTAGTTCTAGGTAATCCTAACACAAAATCCATAGAAATATCCTCCCAAGGTACACTAGGAACGGGCAGAGGCATATAAAGACCATGTGGGTTTAGACGGGACTTAGCTTTATTGCAAGTAGTGCATCGTGCCACATAGCGCTCAACATCTCGTCTCATCCTAGGCCAATAGAAGTGTGTGGACATCATATCTTCGGTTTTCTTTGATTCGAAATGACCCATCAAACCACCATCGTGTGCTTCCTGCAATAACAACAAGCGAAGAGAGCTAGCCGGCACGCATAACTTGTTAGCATGAAAAAGATATCCATTATTCAGCACATATTTGTTCCAAGCACGGTCATTTGTATAATTTGCAAAAGCATCTTTGAAGTCCAAATCAGTAGCATACATGTCCTTCAATGTTTCTAAACCAAAGATCTTATAATCAAGTTGAGAAAGCAATGTATAACGTCTAGATAAAGCATCGGCAATCACATTATCTTTCCCTTTCTTATGCTTAATGATATATGGAAAAGTCTCAATAAATTCTACCCATTTAGCATGTCGTTTATTCAGATTTACTTGACTACGTATATGCTTCAATGCTTCATGATCCGAATGAATAATAAACTCCTTAGGCAAAAGGTAATGTTGCCAAGTTTCAAGCACACGCACTAAGGCATATAATTCCTTATCATAGGTAGAATAATTCAACTGTGGACCATGTAATTTCTCACTAAAATAGGCCACGGGTTTACCTCCTTGTAGCAGCACACCTCCTATTCCAAAACCACTAGCATCACATTCTAACTCAAAAGGCTTACTGAAGTCGGGTAGCTGAAGTAGAGGTGCATGTGTAAGGCGATCCTTGAGTGTGGCAAAAGCTTGTTCTTGTGCTGGTTCCCAATTAAAAGTAACTCCCTTCTTAGTCAACTCATGCAAAGGACCAGCTATGGTGCTGAAATCTTTCACAAAACGCTGGTAGAAACCTGCAAGACCAAGGAACTACGTACCTGTGTGATAGTTTGGGTTTGCGGCCAGCTGTTGATTGCTTTTACCTTTGCCGCGTCAACCTCAATACCCTGTGAAGTGACAACATATCCAAGAAACACAACTCGATCCGTGCAAAACGTGCACTTCTCAAGGTTACCAAACATTCTAGCCTCACGGAGGACAGAAAAAACAACACGTAGGTGTTCAACATGTTCAGTGAGAGACTTGCTATAAACCAAGATATCATCAAAGTATACAACCACAAAGCGTCCTATAAAGTGTCGTAGGACTTCATTCATCAAGCGCACGAAGGTACTAGGTGCATTAGTAAGTCCAAAAGGCATGACAAGCCACTCATATAATCCAAACTTTGTTTTAAAAGCAGTTTTCCATTCATCACCTAGTTTCATGCGAATTTGGTGGTAGCCACTACGAAGATCGATCTTAGTAAAGATAATGGCACCACTAAGCTCATCAAGCATGTCATCCAATCTAGGAATAGGGTGTCGATATCGAATGGTGATATTATTAATAGCACGACAATCAACACACATGCGTCAACTACCATCTTTCTTAGGCACCAAAAGAATGGGTACTGCACAAGGACTAAGGCTTTCATGGATGTACCCACGATCAAGAAAGTCCTGTACTTGGCGCTCAGTTTCTTTTGTCTCCTCTGGATTGGTACGGTACGCTGCGCGATTAGGAAGAGACGCTCCCGGGATCAAATCAATTTGGTGCTCGATGCCGCGTATCGGTGGCAGCCCGGGTGGTATCTCAGTAGGAAAAACATCGTTAAACTCCTGCAAAAGGTCAGTGACTGCAACAGGAACAGAGCTAGGAATGTTCGTAAGTGAAAACAGCACGTTCGTGCAAATCAAGCCATATATCATGGGGGTATCATCACAAATTTCAGCAAGGTCAGTTTTAGTTGCAAGCATGACACGTCCTTTTAGATTAATAACTTGTGATGAAGAAGGAGAAGCAAATTTATCTTTCTGTTGCCTCGAAAGTGTTTTGGCTACTTGCTGATTTTCAGAAGGTTGTTTGCTCTTTTGTGCGTCCCTAGCATGTTTTTCTTGTTCAAATTTCACAATTTCAGCAGGAGTCATAGGAAGCAATGTAACTTTCTTTCCTTTATACATAAATGTGTACTTATTGCTCCTACCATGGTGTGTAGCATCAGTATCATACTCCCAAGGTCTACCAAGTAACAGAGAACATGCTTGCATTGATACTACATCAAAATCAGCAACTCCGAAGTATGTACCAATGGAAAATTTGATGTGAGCAGTTTGTGTTACCTTAACCTTACCACTATTGTTGAACCATTGCACATGGTAAGGGTGTGGATGCGCACGTGTGGGAAGTTGAAGCTTCGTTACCATGTCGTGGCTCACCAAATTGTTGCAACTACCGCTGTCGATGATGACACGTACACGACGGTTATTGACGATGAAGAAGGTCTGAAACAGATTGTTCCGTTGTGCCCGGTCGTCCTGCTCCATGTGAGTGCTTAAAACACGTTGTACAATAAGTGCTTCATGGTCGGCAAGGGCATCCGGCGCAAAAACAGCGTCATCATCGAATGTATCGTAATCTCCTGCAATGTTAGCAGCAAGCGCATATTCATCTTCAACATCACTAGCACTTATGTAGCCACCATCTTCCGTAGCAATATAAGCCCGCTGACTAGGGCAGTCCTTCATAACGTGGCCAAATCCTTTGCATCTGTGACACTGGATCGCTGCAGAACGTGTAGTAGAGGCCACCGAGGAGGTGGGCTTGGCTGGCGCCTTGGATGATGCAGCCTTGGAGCTCTCAGCCTGGGCTATAGATGTAGAAGGTGCTGATGTAGCCATCGGTCGAGAAGGTGGTGGTGGTGGTCGTTGCTGCTGCTCACTTGAGCGTGAAGTATCACCACCAACGTTGGTCCTCATGCTGCGTTGTGGTTGTTGGCGACCCTGCAATTCTTTTTCTGCAAGCATGGCAAGGTGGAAAAGACGAGTGATAGTATTGTATTCTTTATAATCAATGATATCCTGAATTTCACGTCTTAAACCACCATAAAAACGGGTCATTTTATCCTCATTGTCCTCCTCAATTTCAGCGCGCATGCAACCTATTTGCAACTCCTGATAATACTCCTCTACCGATTTATTTCCTTGGTTTAGGTGCTGCAATTTTTTTCTCAAATCACGTTTATATGAAGGAGGAACCCATCTACCACACATTTGCCATTTTAACATTTCCCAATTTTGTGGTTCATTGCCAACCTGAACTATTTCAGTCCACCAAAGAAGAGTATATCCAGTGAAGTCACTAGTAGCTAAGCGTACGCGGTGGATAGCAGAAACCATGTGAGCATTAAATTTTTGTTCGACTGACATCTCCCAATCTAAATATGCATCTGGATCATAGGTGCCAGCAAAATGAGGTACTGAAAATTTTACCTTAGAGTAGGGATCATTGTTACTGTGGTTGTCATTGTTACCTCGTGGATGGCGGTTGCGGTGGCCGCCCATAGCTTGACGGTTGAACTGAAAGGGATGATGTGCAGCCTCGTCAGGGTCAATGCCATTGTTCCCGGCATAGGATAGGTCGTCTTCCTCTTCAATATGGTCGTCTTCCCCCTCAACATGGTCATCGTTGGCTCGTGCAGCAGGCAAGCGTGTTTCCAAGGCAGTCATTCGGTCCACTAGGTCAGCCACAGTACACGCGAGACGTTCGATGGAATGTTGGGTCTGCCGCTGAGACTCTAGTAGAGCACATCGTGAGACACAGTCATTAAAATCAGATGGAGGGGTACCGCTGTTATCTGCCATGTTAGTGAAAGACAAAACAACAAAGAATATTCCTTATGGAAAACAACTAGGTGGGGTGGTGGGTGTGTGGTGGAAGCAATCCGTTAAGCACCTTACCCACGCTTGCAAGTGTTCTTACCACGCCGCAGTGAGGTCACCGGCCTACAGGTGATGAACCAAGTGGAGGGTGGTGGTAATTGCAAGAAATGAACCTGTCCTGACCAAGAGAAAGGTGTAGCTTGGAAGGCAAAGTGAGTAGCAAGGATTAGCGATAGTAATAACAGTTAAACCAAGTTCAATAAGTGTTCCCTAGTACTCGTCAAAGTTGCTGGCCTTAGTGCTCCCAATGTGAAAATTCAAGCAATAGAGGGAAACTATGTGCCCAAAACTCAAATGGAAGTAATAACAAGCCAAATTCAGCTCTCTGCGGATCAGACAAGGGATCGGACAAGAGATCGGACAAGGGATCGGACAAGCAGAAATCTGCTGCTGCCACTGATCGCACAACGAATCGGACAAGAGATCGGACAAGGGATCGGACAAGAGATCGGACAAGCAATTGACAGGACCGGTTCTTCTTTTTTTTTGTTTTTTTTCTCTCTTTTTTTCACTCTATTTTTTTTTGAACAAGGATGACCAGAGATGCAACCACAAAAATTGGCACCTAGAACTGAGGTGGGATGTGGTTCACAAAAATTCAACATGTTCGCTGAACGGCGAGCAAAAACTTTGACCAATTTTTTTCTTTATCTTCCTGATTTGTTTTGGCGATTCTGATGAGGGCTAACAGGGTTGGCATACCCCCAAATTGGGTCAAGAATATGCTCAAAAAATTTCAGATTTTTCTGCCAAACGAGCGAAAAGTTATGCCTATTTTACCGAAGGGGGGTCATAAAGACTCGATGTAGAAAACGAATAGGGTTGTGGGGGGGGAATTTTTTGAGACACAAGACCAACTACTACTCAAACGACACAAGGGGATTACTAAACCAGCACCAAGACTCGACCAAGAACACAAACTCAACAAGGATAAAAACTGAAATTAAAATCGCAAGGCACAAAGGGGTTCTCGGTGGGGATTTTTTTGTGAGGGTTTTCTGGACTCTAGGTAAAATAAAAGAAGATCGAGATTACCTAACGGGAAATCTGAGCTCTGATACCAACTGATGGGGGATTGGTCCCGATCTTCCGTTAGGTAAGGATAACTTGGATTGGTGGAGAATCTCGACGTTGACGATCCAAGGCTCTGGTCCGGCGGATCAAAACCTTGCAATCGCTACACCACTGTCTCCGTTGGTTATCAACCACGTAGGACGCGATTGACCTCGCCGCGAAGGCTAATTCCTGCAAGCGAATCCAAGAACACAAGCAAGAACAGGAAGGATACAAGTCGAATGCCAAATCACAGACAAACGATGAAAAGGTGAGGTTTCACAAACGCCTATGCAGCAGCCAATCGGTCCGGTGCAAGGGGCGGGATCTAAACACACAAGTGTAGATGCAAACAAAGCAAAACCTAACCCTAAAGGCGGCTGGCGTGAGTATATAAGGCGTGGGCAGCCTGTGGAAGGCGTACAGACTCGGCCTGTGGGCTAGAAGACGTACAGACTCGGACTATGGGCCAACACGGCCCAATTCTGTCATGCAGGACTGTTTTAAATACACAGGACGACTCGAGTCTCCAAATGAGACGAAACTAACGGCAAAAGATCCGCCTTCTCCTTAGCTTTCCAAAAAGTCTAAGAACGCACCAATCGGAATTCGTATGAGGAAGTTATGCCCATTTTGGTGCATGGTCGTTGATGTAGTCCGAACCAGCGAATTCTTGACTTCAAATCATCCGTGCGACTCCGTCTTCAACTCCAACTCTTCTATTCCATCTCCCATGTTCCTAAGCAACAAAATATCACTAGTATTCAGTAGCATCCCGTCCAAACAAATATTAACATAGTTGCTAAGAAAAGAATTAACCTCATGATTCAAGCGACGGGCACGGGCGCGTGTGATTGGTCCTCGTAATTGAATTATAGGTGGAGGCTCCATGTGTGTATCATGTGAAGTGATGTCCTCATCAAAGTAGATGATACATGTCCCGTGCACTCCACTCCCAAGAGCGTCACTCATCCCTCATGCGACGAAAGCCAAAACCAATCAAATGATACACCCTCTGTGGGATCGGAATGACGACTAGAGGGGGGTGAATAGGCGCCTCAACAATTTCTCGGTAATTAGATGGCCTTTTCAAATCACCCAAAATCCATCTAAAAGATGAAAATTCAAATATGAACCAAACAGTGCACAATCAGAGTAAAACTTGGTTCAAATTCTCAGTCCGGAGGAAATCGGAGATTGAAGTGCCGAAATAGCCCAGTCGGACTTTGAAGTGCCGACTTCCTCAGGAAGTCGGAGTTTGAATTGCCGACTTGCTCTAGTCAGTAACTGATACTCTGTCTTACTCAGGAATTCACTGAATTAGAGTTTAACAATGTATTGACAATTTAGTGTGATGAATATTCACCAGTACTGGCAATGAAATCATTCATCCCCAGAAAAACAGCTTCAGCAGAGATGATTAGAAAAATAGCTTTTCTGCAATTAAACTGGTTTTCTGGTACTGAAATAGGAACACACAGCAGCTGGTTGTCTGATTTTATCTGATGAATCAAACAGAATAGTTCCAATTGAAAACTTGTAACATCAACCACATAAATTATCTAGTATAAAAACAAACATGAGAACAATTGCTTGACTGTAACTACTTCACGGCGATACAATGTGATAACTAAAATCGAAAGAAATGGTACTTGCTCGACAACAGAAAAGCTCTAGGAGAAAGAACAGGATACAAGACCGGTACTAGACAAAACAAGAGGGTCAAACCTGTAGCATGTAAAATGAAAACACTCGGCAATAGCAGGAAAATGTATTCAGTATACATAGCATCTGATGCTAGCGCTGGGCAATATGACGATGAACAGCTCTTACCGAGACAATTAAAATTCCTGCCAAAAGAAAAACAGTGCTCAGATCAAGATAACCGGCAGATAACGAGGAACAGTGCATCAGTGAAAATTTGGATTCTTCTGTGATGGAGCATAACAGCTTCAGTCCGGCCAGAACCCCAATCAAGCAGAGAAAGAGTAGCAACGGAACTTTTCCAGAAGAGATGAATTCACAGCATAGTTATGCCTGACGATGAACAGGTAGAAACCAGCAATGGAGATAAACAAAGTAAGAATTGCAACAAAAGATGGCAGCACATAGAATATATTTCCAATCAGAAAACCAAGGCACTGGCCAGCATTATGTGGTTGATGAACAAAGAGTGTGCCACTGCCCCTGGCAATGGATGAACTAGATAACAAAAAGAAGATTAGAAGAACCTCTGTAGCACAGCAAAATAAATCAGACAAAAACACATGACAATAGCTCTGGATGAAGAACAGAGAACAGGAATGCCAAAGAATGCAGAAAATCCAAATCGGCTAAAAATTTCTTTTCAGACATCAATCCATTGTCATGTGGGGCCGCGTGTATACACGGTGGCGGTGCACACGTGATGTGCGCCGGGCAGCAGAAAGAGAGGGGCGCATGGCCCAGAAGGGAAGTAGCGGCCAGGATTAGAAGATAAGATTGGGATTGTTAGTTTCTATCTCTAATTAGTTTTTGTTAGTTTCTATCTCTAGTTAGTTCCTATAATTAAGTCCTAAAGTCTAGGAAGGGTTGGTTGGCCGAGAGGCTATTTATATCCCTTGTAAGACAGATTATGGCATTAAGAAAGTAATTACACTCTAATCTACTACCTCTCCTTCTCTCAAGCCGCCGGCCAGGGAGTTACCCCTGCCGTCGAAGGGCAGCAGCGTGGGGGCATAACCCTGCTGCAGCTACGGACCGGGACTACAATCTTCGTAGTCGGGGTCCGGCTACCTTGGGCATCAACGCCCTTGACAACCTATTATCACGGTCACAACGATCCTCATCTTCCGCCAACAGCAACCTAGCCGCCGTCGATCCCTCCACCACCGCCGCCCTAACCACCACCGCCGTGTCGCAGGCGCATCAGCCGCCCCCACCAATCATCTCGCCATCATCCACCGCCCCAGCACCCCACCTATGGCCGAACCATACAACGCCGATCTCGCCAGATTGCTAGAGGCCCTCACTAGCATGATCACAACGCTGCAGGCGGATGTTGCCGAGCTCAAGAAGAACAAGGAGCCCTCCTCCTCGTCCTCTAGTTCGAGCGGCACCACAGACGACAAGCACCACACTGACCGACCACCCCGCTTCCAGAAGTTGGATTTCCCCCGCTATGATGGCAACACCGACCCCATGCTCTTCATCAACAAGTGTGAATCATACTTCACACAGCAGCGCACTATGGTGGAGGAACGCGTGTGGATGGCCTCCTACCATCTGGAGGACGTCGCACAGTTGTGGTACATCCAGCTCCAAGAGGATGAAGGCACGCCGACCTAGGCACACTTCAAGGATAGCATCACGCTGCGGTTCGGGCCTCCTCTTTGGTCGGCTCCGCTGTTTGAGCTCACCGAATGCCGGTGGACAGGAACCGTGGAGGAATACTCCAACCGGTTCCAGGCCCTCCTACCTCGCGCGGGTCGTCTCACCGAGGCTCAACGTGTCCAGCTCTTCACCGGCGTCCTCCTACCACCTCTGAGCCACGCCGTCCGGATCCATAACCTAGAGTCACTGGCGGCGGCTATGAGTCTCGCCCGCCAGGTGGAACTAATGGAGATGGACAGGATGCAGTAGGCGCCAGTCAAGACCGCATCCCGCACGCTGCTACCTAACCCGCCTCTGTGTCCCGTGCTGCCCCGCAGGCACGGCCTCCTCTGCGCTGCCGGTACTGGCACTGCCGATGGCCCCGGCGCCTCCACCGGTGCTGTCAGCCCCCCTGGGCAAGATCAGGGCCAACCAGGCGAAACGCCTCTCAACGGAAGAACAAGCGGAAAGGCGGCGTCTCGGCCTCTTCTACAACTGCAACGAACCCTACTCCAGAGGTCACAACCGGGTCTGCCGCCGGCTATTCTACATCGACGGCATCGAGCTCGCCCCCACGCCAGCCGCCGATGAGGCCGACCAGGACACGCCGGTGTTTTCCCTTTGGGCCGTTGCCAGTTTGCCAATCTGTGATACGATGCAGGTGCACGTGACCGTGGGCGCGGCATCGTTCACGGCCCTCTTGGACACGGGGTCCACCCACAACTTCATTGGGGAGGCAGCAGCGAGCCGCACGTGCCTTCGTGCGCAAGCCAGTCCACGCCTCACAGCCACAGTGGCCAACGGCGAGCGGATCTCTTGCCCTGGAGTGTTCCGACGGGCCCTCCTCACCATCGGCGGCGAAGAGTTCTGCGTTGATCTCTACATCATGCCACTCGCAGGCTACGATTTGGTCCTGGGCACCCAGTGGATGGTGACCTTGGGCCCGATCATCTGGGATTTCACCAAGTGGACCATGGCGTTCAACCGCCACGGTCGACCGGTTCGCTGGGACGATGTGACCTTGTGTCGGACCCCGTTCCTAGCCACCACCATCTCCCCACAGGCCCTCCTTGACGAGCTGTTGTCCGGGTTTGGGGGCCTCTTCGATGAACCGGTCGGCTTGCCACCACAGCGCGCTCGCGACCACAGCATCGTCCTCAAGCCAGGTGCCTTGCCGGTGGCGGTCAGGCCGTACAGGAACCCTGCCGCTCAGAAAGATGAGTTAGAGCAACAGTGTGCCACCATGATCGAACAAGGCATCGTCCGACGCAGCGACTCCACATTCTCGTCACCAGTCCTCCTCATCAAGAAGCCAGACGGATCGTGGCGGTTCTGCGTCGATTACAGGGCACTCAACGCGCTCACGGTGAAGGACACCTTCCCCATTCCCGTCGTCGACGAACTCCTGGACGATCTCCACGGTGCATGCTTCTTCACCAAGCTTGGCCTGCGATCCGGCTACCACCAGGTCCGCATGCGCCCTTGTGACATCCACAAGACGGCGTTCCGGACAGATGACGGCCTCTACGAGTTCCTGGTTATGGCTTTCGGGCTGTGCAACGCCCCTGCCACATTCCAGGCATTAATGAATGACGTCCTCCACCCGTTCCTTCGTCGTTTCGTGCTTGTGTTTTTTGACGATATTTTGATTTACAGTCACACATGGGCGGACCACTTGCGCCATGTCCGTATAGTCTTCGACGTGATGCAGCAGCACGGGCTCTTCCTCAAGCGCGCCAAGTGCGCATTTGCGGCTTCATCGATCGCATACCTCGGGCACGTCGTCTCGGCCATAGGCGTCGCCATGGATCTGACCAAGGTCCAGGCCGTAAAGGACTGGTCGCAGCCGCGGTCGACTCGAGTGGTGCACGGCTTCCTCAGCCTGGCAGGCTACTACTAGAAGTTCGTGCATAACTATGGGACCATCGCCGCTCCACTCACCGCTCTCCTGTGGAAGGAGGGGTTCTCGTGGTCGCCTGAGGCAGCAGATGCGTTCGCCGTGCTCAAAGAAGCAGTAACATCGGCTCCGGTGCTTGCCCTGCCGGACTTCACCAAGCTATTCATGGTCGAATGCGACGCTTCCTCTCATGGCTTCGGGGCAGGCCGGTGGCACCACGACAACGTGCGCTCGCCACCTATGAGCGTGAACTGATTGGCCTAGTCCATGCCATCCATCATTGGCGGCCATACTTGTGGGGGTGCCACTTCATCATCAAGACCAAATACTACAGTCTCAAGTACCTGCTCGACCAACGCCTGTCCACCATCCCGCAGCATCACTGGGTCGGCAAGCTCTTGGGATTCGACTTCGCCGTGGAGTTCAAGCCGGGGCACTCTAACGCTGTGGCGGATGCTCTGTCCCGACGGGACACACCAGAGGACAGCACGATATTGGTGCTCTCAGCCCCGTGCTTCGACTTCATAGACCATCTTTGATAGGCACACAACATCGACCCAGCCCTCCACGCACTGCAGGACGAAATCAGGGCGGGCTCCAGACCACTGATGTGGGCACTAGCGGATGGGCTGGTCTAGTACAATGGGCGGTTGTACCTCCCCCTGACATCACCGCTGCTACAGGAGGCACTGGTGGCCGTCCACGAAGAGGGGCATAAGGGGGTTCAACGCACGCTGCACCCTCTCCGCCGCGACTTCCACTTCCCCAACATGAGGTGCATGGTACAGGACCTGGTACGAGCATGTTCCATCTGCCAGCGCAATAAGTCCGAGCATCTACACCCAGCGGCCCTGCTACTCCCCTTGCCCATCCCACAAGGGGTGTGGATAGACATCGCCATGGATTTCGTCGAAGCACTAACACGCGTTCGGGGCAAGTCGGTAATCCTGACAGTGGTCAACCGATTCAGCAAGTATTGCCACTTCATACCCCTCGTGCACCCGTACTCAGCGGAGAGTGTGGCACATGCATTCTTTGCTGATATTGTCCGACTGCATGGCATCCCGCAGTCCAAAGTGTCTGACCGCGACACCGTGTTCACCTCCAATTTTTGGCGCGAGCTAATGCGCTTGAGTGGCACCAAGCTCCATATGTCGACTGCTTTCCACCCCCAATCGGATGGGCAACCCGAATCGGCTAACCGGGTTATCATTATGTATTTGCGATGCTTGACAGGTGACCGACCACGTGACTGGCTCCGTTGGCTGCCATGGGCGGAGTACATCTTCAACACAACATTCCAGTCCTCACTGCACGAAATGCCGTTCCGCGTCGTCTATGGGCGCGATCCGCCGTCCATTCGATCATACGAGCTAGGCGAGACGCGCGTTGCGGCGGTAGCCAAGACCATGGAGGAGCGCCTCCTGAAGAAGTTCCGTGGTGATCCCCCGCAGGTGCCGCCACCCCTTCCAGCAGTCCGTCATGGCGCAATCATCCCTAAGCCGGATCGTGCTGTCAAGGCGCGCTTGGCACGGGGCGTCCGACAGGTCCTTATTCATTGGAAGGGCGCCACACCAGCTTCGGAAACCTGGGAGGATGTCGACACTATCCGCAGCCAGTTCCCATTGTTCCAGCTCAAGGACGAGCTGCCTCTCGAGTAGGGGAGAGATGTCATGTGGGGCCGCCTGTATACATGGCGGGGGCGCACGCCTGATGTTTGCCGGGCAGTAGAAAGAGAGGGGCCCATGGCCCAGAAGGGAAGTAGCAGTCAGGATTAGAAGATAAGATTGGGATTGTTAGTTTCTATCTCTAATTAGTTTTTGTTAGTTTCTATCTCTAGTTAGTTCCTATAATTAAGTCCTAAAGTCTAGGAAGGGTTGGTTGGCCGAGAGGCTATTTATATCCTTTGTAAGACAGATTATGGCATTAAGAAAGTAATTACCCTCTAATCTACTACCTCTCCTTCTCTCAAGCCACCGGCCAGGGAGTTACCCTTGCCGTCAAAGGGCAATAGCGTGGGGGCATAACCCTGCTGCAGCTACGGACCGGGACTACGATCTTCATAGTCAGGGTCCGGCTACCTTGGGCATCAACGCCCTTGACATCCATGCACATGAAAATGCTTTCAGTAGCAATTCTGGCAAAAGAACTACGGGGTTCATCCGGAGTCCTGACTCTAGAAGCTTCACTCGACTGGACTTGAGGAATAGTATCCAAGAAGAAGAAATATGTGCTGGAAGAAAGAACAATCGAGAAGCAATTTTCAGAAAATCTGCATGCACAGTGTTTCTCAATAGACCGGTGTGTACCTGTACTGTTCCAAGCGGTGGCTGGCGGCTCCTGTAGCTTGGTGCAGTTGGAGTTGTGGCAAGGCTCTTCGGCGGTGCTGTGGTGCTTTGGTGCGTGGCACTATAGCTGAACTAGGATGGCGACGGCAATGCAGTTCTTTGGCGGCTTGACTCGGTTGGTAGGAAAAAGAAAGGAGAGAAGATGAATAATTGTGAAATGTATTTCTCACCAAAATGTTCGGCTCAAAAGCCCCTCAAATGTCCAGCCAAAAAAAAGAGCAGCCACCTGCCCATGGATATGGTCCTCTATTTATAGGCCAGCCATTGGGGGTAAATTTCTGAAAAGAACCCTCTAGATTTAATATATTACATCAAGATCCTATTCCTTGTAATATATTTTCAGAATAAAAGAAATCCTGAAAAAATATATTCAAGGAGTACATTTACTCTAGACTCTTACAAAAATTAAATCTAATTTATTACACATTGACTCAACACTCAAAAGGACTCCTAACTATTGAAAATACCAAATCTAGCGATGTGACGGTTTTCAGCAAAAACCGATAAAACCTATCAACTCTTCGACTCATGACACCACTTTACGACTCCGAGCGCCAGCAAGCCACTTCCACTCTCGATCCCCTCGAGCCGCCTGAATTCTTGCCTTGGCCTCACTCTCGCAGACCCGGTCGTCACACAGTCACAACCAACCGTCCGTCCAAGTCTTGCTCGGTCTCTTCGTGCTCTCTTGAGATCTTCTCCAACTTCGCCCGGCCTCCATGATCCTCCGGCATCGAGCTCCCCACTTGACCCTTGATCACTTGTCATCGACAGTTGGTCAGCATCTCCACCCTGCACATCCAAGACAAGCCAAAACTAGAACGCGACGCACCACCGAAACCTCGGCAACTAATACTCAATTTTCCATCGAACCCTTCGATGCACACAACCCTTCACTAACACATTCACTCGATCGCTCATCCTTGTCAATCACTCATCATCCAGACAAAAACCACCCTTGGTTTCACAACCTCTGACAGTAATAAAAATGAAAAATACTCTTGGGGACTAGGGCATTGGTATCTTCGGCTTTGGTCACATGCTCTATTGGTTTTGGCTCACAACTCTCTTGGGTGGAGGAGGTACTTTCTTACGAGGCTGGATGAGTTCCTTTGCCTTTGGTGGAGTGCCTATCATGGCTTTTTCTTTCTCAAGAGTAGTGGGTGAAGTGAAAATGGTTTTACCCTTGTTGTTTGGTGTATCTCTCAAATCCCAACCCTAAAGACAAGCTAGTTCTATTAGCCCTCTAGCAAAGCTAAGTTTGTCCTTGAGGATAGTGCAGGTGAAATATTTAAGCTACACATCCTTAGAACTCTTAGCACTCTCTAATATAGTGCAGGTGATTTCATCTAGCGTGGGGTACAAACGTGGCGAAGCCTATCTCGACGAATCCTGTTGCGAAGTGTGTTGGTGCGCAGGACTTGGTCAAACCGACAATAGCGTGACGGTCCGACACGGGTAGTCAAAGCATGGATTCCACCGAAGGGGGTTCTGGAAGCCTCCAAAACTAGTCTCCTATCTCCGGACACCTCCAGCGAAGTGGATCCGAGCATGAAAACCTGCAATAGAACAAAGATCAAGTGCCAATTCAGCCTAGGGATGGAATCTGCTAAGTGTTGCAATAGGGAAACGAAGGTAGCAATCTGTTACGTAGATTAACAGATACTTCACAAGAGAAGTAACAAGGCGATAGCAATCTGTTATGTAGATTAACGGGTACTTCACAAGCGAAGTAACAAGGATTACCATTGTTCTAAAGTGGTCGGCGGAGGGCTTCCAGGCAAACCCATGAAGGTTGCAGAAAAGTAAAGATAAAACTAAAGGTGCGGTTCAAATCTAGGGCTTTGTGTTTGATTTATGTTCGGGGGGAGTTTAATGAACCAACCTCACCCCTATATTTATAGGGGCTAGTCTTCTAATATCTAAGATTAATCTGTTAAGACTCGACCTAATCATGCGTAGGGATAAAATTAGCCAGAATCAGACTCAAACTCTATCTCTGGAATTCAGCCCAAAGTGGGCCTTCGGCAGGGCCCGCCGAAGCCTGCTCCTCGGGCTGAAGCTTCGGTGAAGCAGGCCTCCGAAGGCCTTCGGGCCAAAGGTAGTAGGCCCGCTGGAAGGCTTCCGAAGCCCATAGCTCAATGGGCCTTCGGCCCTGTGGGGCTTCGGCCCGATCCAGGACATGTGTATTTTTGGCCCAAATTACCAAAATTGATATTTTGACAATCTTGACCATTTAATCCATTTTCTGCTGTTAACACATGCCCCTTGCCTTTTAGTGAACTAAGTGAACTAAAAGCATAATGGGCTAAGGACGATACCTCCCATATCGACCTTTTGACACTATCAAGTGCTTTGCCACACACTTGGGAAGTACCTTTTCAAGTACCTATCATTCAAAGCTCTTCGAAATCGCTCTCCTTGGAGGGATTCTAACACATATGCATTACCTGGAGCAATTTCGTCTATTTTGAAAGGACCTTCCCAACTAGGTGACCATTTACCAAATTTGGGGCTCTTAGTGCCTAAGGGCAAAATCGTCTTCCAAACCAAGTCATCAATTTGAAACGATTTTGGTTTAACTTTCTTATTATAGGCTCTAGCCAATCTCCTCTTGTCTATCTCTATAGCTTCCAAAGCCCTTAGCCTCTTATCGGTCACTTCTTCTAAATTGTCCTTCAAAAGAATCTCATATTCATCGACCGATAAGCAATTTTGCTTTAAAACTCTTAAAGATCCAAGATCCACTTCTATAGGTAGAACGACCTCTTGTCCATATACTAGCTCATATGGACTAACTTTGGTAGCACCATGCTTTGCAATTCTACAAGCCATAGTGCCTCGGAAAGCACTTCATGCCACCTCTTAGAAAACTCTTCGATTTTTCTCTTAATAAGCTTAATTACGGTTTTATTACTAAACTCGGCCTGACCATTGGCCTGAGCATAATATGGTGAAGAGTTTACCAACTTAATACCATAAAATTCGGCAAAGTCTCTCACTTCTTTAGAAACAAATGAACTACCTTGATCTGTAGTGAGAGTTTGGGGAATATCGAATCTATGTATCATGTGTTTCAAGATAAAATCAATTACCTCATTGTGAGTCATATTCTTAAGAGGCATGACCTCGGTCCATTTGGTGAAGTAGTCTACTGCCATCAACACGAACCGATGCCCTTTTGAAGAACGAGGATAAATCTGGTCGATGAAGTCTAAACCCCAACCTCGGAACAGCCATGGCTTGATAATATGGTTAAGTAGTGAAGAAGGAGCTAGCTGAATATTACCAAACTACTGACATGCTTCACACCCTCTATAATATCTAAAACAATCATCAGTCATAGTCGGCCAGTAGAAACCTGCTCTTTTGAGCATCCAACTCATTTTTTGGGCCAACTGATGAGTGCCACAAAGCCCTTCATGGACTTCTCCCATAGCTACTTGGGACTGTTCATCGTCTAGCATCATCTAGCAACACAAATTTAAACGCTTGTCGCTGAACTTTCCGATCAATCCTTTGACTAGGATTTCTCAAATACTGGACGATTGGAATTCTCCAATCGTCCTTATGGACCTCTGGAGGCTTTGCTCACTCCTTTCCTAGAGTAATGTCCAAACTGCTAACTTCGGAGTGCCCCCTAGGCCCTTCCCATTTCTGTCGAAGGCTGACTGGGTCGGTCATGTGGAGCCGACCAAACCAAAACTGCTATCCAGCGGGCTTCGGCACAGGGGCTCCGGTGTGCAGGGCCCTTCGGTGGATGGAGTATTCTGGCACGAGGGCTCCGAAACGTGACACCCACCGGTGGCCAGAGGGGTCCGACCCGTAGGGTTTGATAGACCTCGTGCCTACCTGAAGCTTCTGGCTTCGGCAGTACGACCAAACGTTGGCTTTTCCTGTATACAAAACTTTCCCTTCCTGACTTGATAGCTAGATGCCTGCTGAGCCAAATCATTTGCAATTGAATTGGCTTCCCTTGACATGTGAGAAATTTTGAAGTCGTCAAAAGTAGCAACTATGTCTAAACACTTATCCAAGTAACTGTTTAGCAAGCCATTAAAACATTGAGCACTCTTATCTATTTGCTGCACTACTAAAAAGAATCACCATGCGCAAGAACATGTTTAACACCCATGGATTCTAGCAATTTAATTCCTAGCAATAAAGCCTCATATTCAGCTTAGTTATTAGTAGAGGAAAATTCTAAATGAGTTGAGGTTTCAAAGTGCATTCCACTAGGTGATATGAGAACCACCCCAATACCTTGGCCACTCTTGCAAGCTGAACCATCAAAATAAAGTTTCCATGGTACTACCTCAATTAGAGCAATATCGTCGCCCCAATTGACATCCATGTGGTGATCAACTATAAAATTAGCAACAATTTGGCCTTTCATAGCTCTAAGAGGTTCATAGGCCAAATCATATTCAATCAAAGCGTAAGCCCACTTCCCGATTCTTCCACTCAGAATCGTCTTTTGCAACCTGCATTTTATAACATCGGTTTGGCAAGCGACAATACATGTAGTAGGGAGAAGATAGTTATGTAACTTGGTACATGTGTAATAAAGTGATAAACATAAACACTCCACAAACACGTACCTAGTTTCAGCATCCACCAGACGGTGGCTCAAGAATGTGATGATGTACTCTGTTCCTTCCACCTCTTGAGTTAGCACGACCCCTATCACATTGTCTTTAGTGGCGATATACATCTGAAATGGAATTCCGGCTTTTGGCGCTCTTACCACGGGTGCTGATGATAAGCACTCTTTAATGTTTTCAAAGGCGCTTTGCTGGCTTGCCTCCCAAGTGAACTCGGCTTCATTGCTTAGCCGAAGTATGGGGACAAAGGCATCAATCTTGCCAGACAAGTTAGATATAAAGCGACGCAAATAATTCATCTCGCCTAGCAAATTTTGAACATCTTTCTTGCATGTCGGCGCTGCAAAGTTTCTAATCTTCTCAAGCCTCTTAGGATCAATTTCTATACATCTTTCATGAATCATGAACCCTAAGAACTTGCCTACCGACACGCCAAAAGCACACTTGGGTGGGTTCATTTTCAAACCATACTGTCGCATCCTATCAAAAGCAACATTCAAATCGGCTAAGTGGTTTCCCTTAGCGTCCGATTTGACTACAACATCATCTATGTATACTTATAACATAACCCCTAACAAGTCATGAAAGATCAAGTTCATAGCACATTTATATGTAGCGCCAACATTCTTTAAACCAAAAGTCATAACAACCCACTCGAACAAGCTGACAAAACGAGGGCATCGAAAGGCTGTCTTGTAGACGTCCTCTTCGGCCATAAAAATTTGATTATAACCAGCGTTGCCATCAAGAAAACTTAGTACCTTGTGTCCTGAAGCATCGTTGATTAACATGTCAGCTATTGGCATGGGATACTCGTCCTTCGGAGTGGCCTTGTTTAGATCCCTGAAATCAATACAAACTCGTATCTTTCCGCTCCCCTTCTTCTCTACAGGTACAATGTTAGCGACACATTCAGCATACCTGCATGGCCTAATAAACTCAGCCTTGGGTAATCGTTCTACCTCTTCTTTAACTCGGTCATAGACGGCTGAATTAAAGCGACGTGGATGATGTTTATAAGGCCTAAATCTGGGTTTAATAGGTAGTCGATGCTCCACGAGCTCATGGCTTAATCTGGGCATCTCACTATATTCCCATGCGAAACAATCGATGCACGACCGAAGCAAATTTATTACTTCGGTCTTCTCATTAGCCTATAAATGTTGGTTTGCAAAAGTTGGCCTTGGGATGCTACCATGGCCTATGTCAATTTCTGCTAAAGGATAGGCCAACGCAAAACCTTTTCCTAATTTTTCTACTTCGCTAAAGTCTCCGATGGCCTCGACAATACCATCTTTAGCAGACCGATATTGCTCTACACGAGACTTTAGCCAATCTAGATTACTTTTGCTAGACATGACTACTAATTTAGAAATAGTCATTCTACACTAGCCGGCTTTACAGACACTGGTACAAAACGTCCTCCAGACACGTTAACGAAGTCGTAATCCAAAAGATCCCTACCTAATAGACACTCTACTTTGTTGTGGATGGTGTCAATGGACACATCGTCCAATGCTATCTGGGCCAAAGTGCCCGCTGGTCTGCCCTCTACCTCATCACCGTCCCACTGAATCAGGCATTGGTGCAAAGTATAAGGAACACAACAATTTGCATGAATCCAATCACGCTTGAGCAGTACGCTGTAGTTACCTTGCACATCAACGATGAAGAATGTTGTCGGCAATGTCTTGTTGCCTACTATCAACTCCATAGAGAGCACGCCCTTGGCCTCAGAACTCTCGCCGTTGAAGCCGTTGAACGTTAGGTTAATAGTGGCACCACTATCAACAAGCATCCTAGAGATCAACCTTCCATCAATGTGGCCTCTAACGTAGAGAGGCTTTAGATGGTGAGTCGTATCCTCAGGTTTCTCAAAAATAGCATTGTGTGGGCTGAGGTTCAGCTGAGAAACCTCGGCCTCATCTCGTGGTAGATCGAACTCGGCGGGCAGCATGATGACATTGATGTCCATTGCTTGAGGTGCGGGCAACTCAGAGACGGGTGAGTAGTCATCGTTGAGCATGTCATCTTCGTCGCTTGGACTAGGATCCGAGTTGATTATCTAAACTGGCTTAGGTCTCCATACTTGCTTCATTGTTGGCCAAGGGCCGATCTCCTCAAAGATGGCATCTCGCTCGTCGTCTGCATTCTTCTCGCGCATCTCTTGTGCCCGTAGGCATTTCATACGCCTTTTCTATGATTTGGACATACCTAGAGGTGCCCAAGATGGTTGTGGTTTCATTCCAGGTGCCACTGTTCTGTTTCTGAGCGCTTTGGCTAAAGGGGTGCCACCCAAGTTGGCTTCGCGTGTTTCATAATCGGAGGGCCCTTTGCTGGGGACCCTGCCAATTGGACCGACCTTGTTCGGCCGATCGAACAAAGCTCTGGCACTGGCTTCGGCTGGAGCAGGGAACTTACCTCTATCGGGCTTCGGTGAGGGGGGCTTTGGGATTGGGACTTCCTGAGAACCTACTCTGACTGTGATAGCTTCGAACTCTCCATCCTTCACCTCTTCACGCTCATCTCCCTTGGCTCCATCCTGTGCGAGTCGATTCGGAGGTACCACGGACAGCCTATGGACGATGTCTCCCTCCATCACGTCTGTTTGTCCCTACCAGTTATAATACTCAGAAGGAAAACAAGGGACGATGTTAAGTTGCGGAGGGTGCTCTGATTGTGATGTGTACGGAGCCCACGGGGTCCTTGCCTAATTGTATGGCGGAGGCATCGGTGGCTCCAGTGGCTTCACCCACTATAAGACGAACCCATTACCCAGAGGGGGGTTCGGCCAGGTCGATGGTACTTCAGACCATATCAGCGAAGGGTCCTGCTAGGACGGAGGTATGTTTGGCCATTGTGGGCTGAAGCCTCCCGTCAGAGGGTTTGTCCAGAGCGAAGCCGGGTTCAGCCATTGGGGTCTGAACTCATTCTACGTAGGGCTCGGCCACTGGGGGCCGAAGCCACTATATGGAGGGTTCGGCCACTGGGGTCCTAAGCCATCGTAGGGAGTATTCGGCCACTGCAGCCCGAAGTCGTTGTGTGGAGAGTTAGGCCACTATGGTCCAAAGCCACCCTCCGATTGTTTTGGCCCCTTCGATTGACTTAGCCTTTTTATACGGGGGCCTGTTTCCTTAGCTTTTCTTTGGTGTTTGTTTAACAGCATCTGATATGTCACCTTCGGCTTCTTGTGAGCGCTAGCCGAAGGAGACGTGTTGACATTCTATTTCCACACTCCTACTTCAGGGTTTTTAGGTACGAGTGTGCGTGTACGTGGTTCTCCAATGATGATCACTTTCCCTTTAGTTGACTCGGCCTGCTCCGGTTGAATCAGCACTTTCTTTTCATCGAGGTTGACGGTGTTCATGGGAAAGGGGTCTTTGTCCAGCTTCATCTTTGGACTCGGATCTATCTTCAATCATCCTTCATGTATGGACGATTGAACCTGTCGACGAAAAACATTGCAATTGTTAGTATAATGCGAATGTGAATCATGCCACTTACAGTATGGGCGTTTCTTTAGCTCGTCGGCAGATGCAATGACTTGGCCTCTAGGCAACCTGAGAAGCTGGTTCATCAAGAGGAAATCAAATATTTTATCACACTTAGTTATATCAAATGAGTACTTGACTTCGCTAGGCCGATTTTTGGTAGGAGACGGCTGTAACTCGGAACAAGTAATAGGTTTGCTCTTAGCGTTCCAAACCCATTCAGCCGCATACATGTCAGCTGAATCTTCTTCCTCCTCTTATTCTTCTTCATCGGAGTGCTCCATTACATGGACTTCAGCCCTAGGCTTGTTAAACATCTTAATGAACTTTTTATCCCTGGCTCGGCCTTCCTAGACCAGAGCCTTTTGTAAGACTTGGCTAACTTCTAAAAAGTGTTGTTTGTCTAATCTCTCTTTAATTTCAGAATGTAACCCACTGAAAGCTAGATCTGCCAAATTTCTTTCCGAAATATTAATACTAAAACACCGATATCTGGTATCTCGAAAGAGCTTGATATACTCAGAGACGCTCTCACTAGATTTCTGTCTAACCGATGTCAAGTGTGAAATCCTAAGTTCTGTTTCATCAGTGTAAAAGTAGTCGTGGAATTTCTGTTCCAATTCAACCCATGTTTGGATAGAGTTCGACAGAAGCGCCGAAAACCAAGTGAAAGCGGTGCCGGATAGTGAGAGAGAAAATAGTCTATGTTTTAAAGCGTCTGACCCACCAGCTTCTCCACAATGTGCTAAAAACTGACTGACATGCTCTAGTGTGGTTTTGTTACCCTCATAGTTGAACTTGGTGAATTCAGGGACTCTATAGCCACGAGGGTAAGGTATCGCATCGAAATGGTCGGGGTACGACTTTCGGTAAACCATAGATCAACCTCTGGGTATGAAACCGGTGCACTCCCTAAACAATGCGTGTTTCTCATGTGGGGGCACGACACATGGCCGTACGTCGGCATGTCGGCCGCGAGGCTCTCCCTCATGCGCTAGCTCAGGATGTATGACGTGTTCGGGCCTATGCGCTTGTGCATGTGGCGTGGGTAATGTGGGAAAAACTGGCGCCGGTGTAGATGGAGGCAGTGCATGGTAGGCATTGCTAGTTTGGCCGTAAGCATGGTGACTAGTCTCGGCCAGAGACACAATGGTTTTGCGGTACTACCGTCGGTTCTACTGTAAATGTGATTTATTGGAGGTACTCTAGCAATCGAGCTGGAGGTACGACCTCGGTAAAGCCGAACCTTCTAGGTGTCACCTCTACCTAGGAGCTAACTGTCGAATCTAGACGGTTTGCTAGCGAAGCGCTAACAGCTTGATCTACTGATGCGGCTATTTTTTGCTCAATCTCTAGAGAAGATTAACGAGGCGATACTGGTGTTACTTGGGTCTGAGCGAGGTCGGGGATGTTGACGTCGTGCTTGATGAAGCCTATGCGTGTCTTGACGTAGCTCCCAAGCATGATGTAACATCCTAGAATTAAAAATAAAATTTCTAAAATAAAAGGGATTATTTTATTGGAAGAAAGGATAAAAGAAACAAAATGAAGCAAAATAGGGAAAAATACTTCAAGTTTAAAGCTAATAAATTTATGATGGAATATATAAGCCAAGAAATATTTTTAGGAATTTTTACAAAATTTTAGCAACAGTGCTTCAAGCTCTAAATGAATATATGAATTTCTGGAATTATTTTAAACGAAAAATACATTTAAAATCCTAATGGCCCGCAACCCTGAATTCACCCTCGGCCCAGCCCAGCCCAGCCGCGTGTCACTGCCTGGTGGGACCCCCATGTCGGCACCGCCCCCCTCCTCTCTCACCCGCTCGCGCCCGACCGGTCCTGCTTGTCATTCGCTCGCCCATGCCCCTCGGCCACTGATCGCTTGGGCCCGCCTGTCGGCACTGTTGGCTTCACGCTCAGCCTCTAACAGGTGGGGGCCACCTGTCGGAACCTTTGTCTCCGATGGAAGGGGATCCCCCCTTCCATTTTCGGCGACCCCTTCCCAAAATTCGCCGCTGGTCACCGCGTTTAGCTGAATTGGTCCTTGATTCGTGTTTCCCTCTCACCGGCGATCACTCTCCATCCATTCTCCACGTGCTATCGAAGAGTATGGCAAGTGCCCGAGCTATGGAAAGGCTCACCACAGCAATTTGGAAAACCCCTCGGGTTTCCTTCATTTTGCCCTGCCAAATGTGTTGCCGACGACCCCTTAATAAACCTCAGCGTTTACCGCACTCCGCCATAGCGTGTTAAGCCCTAACCTTGCGTTCGTGAGCGCCGCCACCTCCGTTTCAGAATTCTCCCCTGCTTTGGCTCCGGCAGCACCTCGCCGGTGCCTTAGGCTGCCGCCGCCCTCGCCGACGCCACGTTTGGCACCGCCGTCGACCACCCGTCCCCGGCCTCACCTTCATTGGCCGTGAAGACCACCAGAGACCACTGCCATCATCGAACCCGAGAAGGTTCATTGCCCCTCTTCATCGCCACCACCGCCACCGCTGGTATGCCCAGGTTCCCCTAGTTCCCCTGGCTTGGTTATGGCTAGTAGCCACGCTGTTTAGCCATCGCCATCGCTGGTATCCCTCGCCGCCGCGTCGATGGAGGCGGTGAAGAGGGGTAAATTACCCCCTTCGGTGCATGCCGTGTTGGACGAAGTCCTATCCACACGATTGATCTACGTTAAACCGGTATCGGCTCATCTGAGCCATTTACCACTATTTAAAAACTTCGATTAATCTCGTTCGTCCACGCGTACCGGTTCGATTCCATTTAATCTCAGCCGCACGATTTCACGTAAGTCCCCCGCCTCACCGCCAACCGTAAGATTTGGATCCAATGGTCCTTATTGGCCCAGACCACGTGCACAGTGCGCGGGCTGTGGTGAGCCTAGCTCACCGTGGACTAGAGGCCATTTTCTATTTAAAAAATCCAACAAATTAGTTTAAACTTCTAAAATTCATAACTTGCTCAAATTACCACCAAATTTCACCATTTTAATTTTGTAAAATCTGTCTTTTTATTCCCTACACATTTATGCAATAAAAACAGTATGTTTATTTGGCACATTTTATTATTATTTAATAGTACTTCAAAAACCCTTTTAGGATAAATGTTTATTTCATATAATAAAAATTCAGAACTCTCTAAAAATAACTTAAAAAGTCAGATAATAATTTCAGAGGATATAATAACTTCATTTCACTATTTTAATCCAATAAAACCTTATATGCTTGTATTTGTGATTTGGGATTGTTTATTGAATGTCATGTTTATTTTTCGTACCAAAATATTACGACGCAGTCGAGGATCTGGAGTTTTACCCCGAGGTTCTACCTTCACCGTTCACCGATCAAGGCAAGTCACAAACCCCAAGTTGATCATATTTGAGCCCAGTTCTTCATAATTACCGCTATAACACATAGGAATTAAATATTGTATTAGTTTAATCACAAGCCCTAAATTATACTTATTAGATCCCTGTCCTTGTTGTGTAAACCCAAGCCATGCTTATTGAGCCTAAACTCCTTGTCACTTTTTAAGTATTATATTAGCTAGTGTCCAATGTATCGACACAACTGCTATAGGATAAAAGAAAAAGTCATAGATAGTTGGATTCTACTATATGATTTCCCTGTTATTCTCGTCTCTGGATTCTGTTGGAGTTGGCTATGTTATAAGTATGGTGGGTTCCGGGTGCAAGCTAGGGCATTGGTTGGTCGCACCCGGGGCACTATAAGGACCGGTCTGCGGGATCTGTTGCAAAACAAACTCGTACTAACCACAAGTCTAGTGGGTAAGTCCTAACTGGAGGTATGGATTGTACCAACTTGAAGAAAAATAGTGAAGGGGGCAAGTGGCAACCTGCGGGTGGCTTGTACCGACGATGCTCAAGGGGGGTACGGTGTTGGCCCGACGAGTCGGGGCACCGTATGAAACCTATAAGAGGGTGTTATCGAATTGGTGCATTCCATGCTAAAGGTTTTGGCACGAGTTCCGGTGACATGGGTCATTTGACACACTGCGGTGTGCGGGAAACGAGTGCCTTGTGGGTACAGTAGTACGTCTATGATCAGAGTATAATCTTTTTGAAAAGTCGTGCCCACAGTCAAGGGCGGGTTGGGCAATGTTCACCGCAATTAGTTTACTTCTGTTTAAATGAATGTGTGATTCATGGTATGTAAGGACTGTTGAGCGAGGGTAGGCTGACTGTACCCCTCGAGTTAGAAGATGATGCATTACACATGTTTACATTATGTATTAATAACTTGTCTTCATTTAAATGTTTACAATTGTACTTTTGTGCAAACATGAGCCACTACCTTCCTTGTTATTACCTTGCATTATAATTGCATTTGGTGGCTTGCTGAGTACGATTGTACTCACCCCCATTGACTTACACTACCTGAGGTCGTCTACTACGAGGAGGATGAAGGTTTGGAGTAGCGACCCAGTCAAGGCACGAGACTGGAAGGAGGCATTCATCTAGAGGATTTATTTTATTAGTTTCTCTTTGATTTAACTCTTTTGTAATAATATGGTCTATGAACCATGATTGATTGGCGTATTGTGCGCAGTCGTGTGATGAATGTCTTGTTTTATTGATTTTATATGGAATTTCAATAAAGTCTAGGTTTTATTAAATCTAGGCATTACAAGATGGTTCAGAGCCAACTTGACTGTAGGAAGCCAAACAGACCTAACCCTAGTATTTATATTACCAGTATTTTTACAAACTACTTAATATCTCATCTTCCAAAAAATTTACCAAATTTTTCTCTTTTGTAGATGCCGATTCACACCATGGGATGTTTTCTTCGAGATCGCGTCGGCTTCATTCGCGAGTCTGCATGCTTATAGACTTCCTCAGATTTGAGCACGAGCCCGTGTTCCACAGGATTTTTCCCGATGTGAACGAGGGGTACTACGAGGTCACCATCGTCATCCGCTCCTCCGGCACGCACCCAGCCTTCTATACCCACGGAGCCGGAGGACCCACTTTCGAGGTGGCTAGCCAGTGCACTGCACTTCAGGCCCTCTCCGAGCTCCGGATGGTCTACGACGTGCAGCTCCATGACACTGCCTACTGCTTCATGCCCATGCGCACCCCGGGGAGTCACCGCAGTGTCTACGTCAGCACCTACTCCCAGCGCAACTCCGTCATCGCCCGCATCACACGTCTACTCCAGGTGATGGACGATCTTCACACGAAGGCCATACTCGACGCCGACATCCAGCACGATAACATCGACTACTACCGCCACACGATGGAGAATCTGAACCGTGAGAATGGAGAGCTCCATCGCCAGGTCCAGCAGGGGCACCACTTGGCCGCCGAGGTAGCGGAGTTGCAGCGGCAGAACGAGATTCTGTGCCAGGGCATCGCCGACACCACTTAGCTTCATCGCTAATTTGAGGAGGTGTAGAAGGATCTCACGCAATGCAACTTCTGCCGGACCCTCCAGTTCCACTACTCTAGCACGGACCGTCCTTGCCAAGCCGATGATCGAGCCCTCCCCCGAGCTGTTTTAGACGCTAGTTTACGATTGGTTGTCTTTGATTTTGCTTGTAGTGTCCCTCATGCCAAATATAAGGCATGGGTGAGGATTAAATAAAAATTAGAAATAAAGATGTAAGCATCTAAGTCTAAACTTTTGTTTTGAGAAATAAAGCTAGTAATGATTCCCCCTTAAAATTTATATCTCCTTTGGAAACCCCCTTATCTTTAGGATGGCCAACGAGCAAGGATCGGATGCCCTATGCAACGAGAGTGACTTCAGAAACCTTCCTCAGTGGGGATCCACCGGCCAATGGCAGGCCCTAGTCGCCAATCATCCCACCTTGGCTGAGATGATGGTGAATCAAAACCAACTGATCGCCACACTGCTGACCCAAATGCAGCAGCAACAAAACCAGATGCAAGAATAGTAGGCACAATTGTTCCGTCTTCAGCAGCAGCCACCGGAACCTCCCTCCAGACCAGCTTCCCCAGCGTCGGCACCAGCTTCTCAACTTTTGGAGTTCCTGCGTGTCCGGCCACCGGTGTTCTCTAGCACCACCAACCCGATGGAGGCTGGTGAATGGTTGAGAACAATCGGCAAGAAGCTAGACCTTCTGCCATGTTCCGAGCAGGAGCGAGTGACATTTGCCACTCACCAGCTCCACGGACCCACCGCGGAGTGGTGGGACAAACATCGCGAGACTCAGCCCGAGGGTCATGTTATTTCATGGGCTGAGTTCACCACCGTTTTCTAGGCCGGTCATGTCCCGGAGGGCGTCATAGCCCAGAAGCAGCAGGAGTTCCAGGATTTACAACAAGGAAGCAGGTCCATTACGGAATACCTCCATGAGTTCAACCGGCTAGCCCGGTATGCACCAGAGGAAGTATGCACGGATGCGGCCCAGTATGCATGAGTTTAACCGGTGCCCCACTATCATCCGCGCCATGTTTACAGGCCAGCTCCACCGGCCAGCAACCTGGGAGCCGAAAACCCTCGCCCTGCTCCCGCCGCACCAGCTGCCCCACCTGCCCCCGCCAAGAAAGCAGAGGTTCTGCGCGACAAGCACGACAAGCCGGTGATATGCTTCAATTGCCGTCAGGAGGGACACTATTCCCACCAGTGTCCACACCCCAAGCGATCTCAAGGGATCATGGCGAATCTCGCGGTTTGCGCCCGCGTCAATCACGTCTCCGCGAAAGAAGCCCAGGCTACGCCATAGATAGTCATGGGTAAGTTCTCCATAAATTCAGTACCCATAGTTATCTTATTCGACACTGGAGCTACTCATTCATTTATATAAGCAAGTTTTGTGAAAACACATAATCTAAATGAGTGTGAACTATTTCCACCAGTGTCCTCACCCCAAGCGATCTCAAGGGATCGTGGTGAATTGTCACGCCCAGATTTAATAAATCTGGACCTTTATTGAAATTCCATAGAAAATCAATAAACCAAGACGTTCATCATGCGACCACGCACAATACGGACAATCATTCATGGTTCGTATACCGTATTAGTACAAAAGTGAATCAAGGTGAAGAGAAACTAATAAAACAAAGGTCCTAGATGAACGCCTCCTTCCAGTCTCGCCTTGACTGGGTCGCTACTCCAGACCTTCATCCTCCTCGTAGTAGACAGGCTCTGGTGGTGTAAGTCAACGGGGGTGAGTACAAACGTACTTAGCAAGCCACCGGATGCAAATATAATGCAGAGTAATAACAAGGGAGATAGTGGCTAATTTTGCGGAAGAGCATAATTTGTAAAGCAATTAAATGTGATCAATTTATTAGTACTGAAATGTAAACATGTGTATGCATCATCATCTTCTAACTCGAGGGGTGCAGTCAGCCCACCCTCGCTCAACAGTCCTTACATGCCATGAATAACTCAACCATTCAATCAATTGTAAACTAACTGCGAGAAGTCACACATACCACCCTTGACCGTGGGCTTGGCTTTTTGAAAAGATTAAATACTCTGATCATACGTGTACCACTGGACCCACAAGGCACACACTCATCACTTACACCAAAGTGTAACGAGATGACCCATACCACGGGAACTCATGCCAAAACTTCCATATGGTACTCCTCGACCCGACAACACCCTCTTATGGGTTTCATATGGTGCCCCGACGCGTAGAGCCAACACCATACCGCCCCTTGAGCCACGTCGGTACAAGTCACTCGCAGGTTGCCCCTTGCCCCCTCCACTATGGTGCATCGAGTCAGATTGTTCCATACTTCTAGTTAGGACTTACCGATTAGACTTGTGGTTAGTACGAAAGTGCTTTGCAACAGTTCCCGCAGACTGGTCCTTATAGTGCCCCGAGTGAGACCAACCAATGCACTAGCTTGCACCCGGAACCCACCATACTTATAACATAGCCAACTCCAATAGAGTCCAGAGACGAGAATAACGGGGTAATACATATAGTAGAATCCATCTATCTATGACTCATTCTTTTTATCCTATAGCAGTTGTGTCGGTACATTGGACACTAGCTAATATAATATTGTAGAGTGACAAGGAGTTAAGGCTCAATAAGCATGGCTTGGGTTTACACACAAGGACAGGGATCTAATAAATATAGTGTAAGGCTTGAGATTAGACTAATGCAATACTACCCTATGAGTTATAGCGATAATTTATTAAATCATGGGCTCAATGATGATCAAAATGGGGGTTGTGACTTGCCTTGATCAGCAAATGGTGATGAAGGAACCTCGGGGTAAAACTCCGGCTCCTCGATGTACTCATAGTCTTCTCGAAACAGAAAAAGTAAACATACCATTCAATAAACAAATAAAATATCACAAAATAGTAAGCATACAAGTATTAGGGGTTTTATTAGGTGAAATAAAGTTTTATCATTCTGAAGTTTTGTGAAAAACATTAAAGATTACTTTTTAAGGCTTTTCCCAATTTAATTTCTGAATTTACAATTTTATCCCTAAGGGCTATTTATTTATTTAATAAGATTATTTTGGGCAACAGGAATATACTGTTTTTATGGCATTAGTGTGTAGAGAATAAAATGCTGAATTTAACAAAATTTGAATGGTGAAATTTGGAGTTAAAATGAGCAAGTTATGAATTTTCAAAGTTTAAATCAATTTTTGGAATTTTATTTAAACAGGAAATAGGTTTTGGTCCACGGTGAGCCAGGCCCACGGTGAACCACTGTACTGTGCGTGTGGACCCGATCGACCTGAGCCATTGGATCTGGATCCGGTGATCAGGCGCGAGGAGGGAGGCTTAAGTGAAAAGGGGCGGCTGAGATTAAATCATGCGAACTGGTATGACGTGGACGCACGAGATCGCTCATGGGGTTTAAGTAGTGATCGACGGCTGAGAGTCCTCGATACCTCTTTGACCAGATCGATGGCTCTGATTAAATCCCTACGGGATTTAATCTGGGTCGTCTGATTACAAACGTGCGGCCAGGAATGGATTCAGCATGGCACGCGTGTAAGGGGCTTGTACCCCCTTCGTTCTCGGCTCCGGCGGGGCTCGGGTGCGGTGGCGACGGCGCTGGCGAGGGGCTAGGCCCTAGATCTAGGCGAAAGCAGAAAGAGGGGACGATGGCGGTTCCAACCGTACCTGCGGCGGCGATGATGGGCGTCCGACGGCGACCGACGGCGAGGGGTAGACGGGGAGGACCTTCGGGTGCTTGACGGCGACGGCGATCCGGCGGTCCTCTCGGCCAACGGATGCGTGGCGGAGGATGGGTGGTCGACGACGGTCTCGATGGTGGCAGTGGCGTGGACAGGGGTGGCTTGTGCCGGCGGCGAGCGGCGGCCGGAGGTGATGCAGAGGAGAAAACCCGAAGACCGGGCGGTGGAGCTCTGGAGGGCTATGGTTCGGGCTTAGGCGGTGTGGGCAGTGGCCGGTGAACCAAGGGGTTCTTATAGGGTCACCGGCGGCGACCAAACGGAAGGAAACCGAAGGTTTCCTTCCTTCTCCGGTGAGGGTTCCATTTGCGTGGGCTAACTTCCATACTGGTTAAAACGCGTGGGCTATAGATGGAAGGAGGTCGCGGTGGTCTGAGGAAGGGAGTCCGGGGCAAATCTGGCTGGATAGGGGCGGCCGGTGGCGAAATAGGGAAGGGGATCACCGCAAATGGAAGGGGGGATCATCTTCCAACGAGGATGACGATCCCGACAGGTGGCCCCCACCTATCGGTGCGTGAGTGTGGGGAGAAGGGGGTTGAGAGCCGGGCCCGGGGTGTCAGCGACCGGACGAAGGGGATGGGGAGGCTGCCGTGTGGGGCCGAGGCGGGGTGCGGGTGGGAGAGAGAGAGGAGGGGAGCGGCGCCGACAGTCGGACCCCACCTGGCGGTGACACGGCGTTGGGTTGGGCCAGGCTGGAGGTGAATTGAGGGTTGAGGCCCATTTAGATTTATAATTGTTTTCTGATTTAAAATAAATCCAGTAATTCATTTATTTGATTAGGGGTTGAATCACTGTTGATAAAATTTGGAAAAATTCCTAAAATTTTATCTTGGCCTCTAGATTATATCATAAATTTTCCATTTCCAAATTTAAAGTATTCCCTTCTGTTTGGATTTATTAGGGCTCTTTTAGGATTTTCTTTAATAAATAATTCCAGAAATTGTTTGAATAATATATTTCCTTTATTTTATTTATTTTTAAATCTTGGGATGTTACAATCCTATCCCCCTTATAGAGAATCTCGTCCTCGAGATTCGGATCAATCCTCGAATAGCTCAGGATGCTGTGCTTTGAGTTCTTCCTCTTTTTCCCATGTAGCTTCCTCTACGGGATGATTGCTCCACTGAACCTTACAGAAGCGGATGACTCGGCTCCTGGTGGTCCTTTCTTTGACTTCCAAGATCTTGATGGGCTTTTCCACATAGGTCATATCTTCTTGAACGTCCAACTGTTGAAGGTCTACTTGCTCTGCTAGGACTCAAAGACATTTTTTAATTGTGACACATGAAACACATCATGTACCCTAGCCAATGAGGGTGGTAGTTCCAACTGATAAGCGACTTCGCCTTGGCATCGAACAATAGGAAAATGTCCAACATATCGAGGTGCCAACTTTCCTCTCATGTTAAACCATTGAGTGCCACAAAGAGGGGTAACTCGGAGGTAAACATGGTCTCCTTCTTCAAAGGCTAAATCTCGACGACGATTGTCCGCATAGCTCTTCTGTTGAGATTGGGATGTCTTGAGTCGGTCTCTGATAATCCGTACCTTCTATTCAGCTTCTCGAAGGATATCTGTTCCAAACACCTGGGATTCACCGGTTTGATCCCAAAGTAAAGGCGTCCTGCACTTACGTCCATATAAAGCTTCGAACGGGAACATCTAAAGGCTGGCTTGGTAACTGTTGTTGTACGAAAACTTGGCGTACGGTAAACTCTTGTCCCAAGTTCCTCCAAAATCCAAGACGCATAAAGCATATCCTCCAATATCTGATTCACCCTTTCAGTTTGTCCATCTGTCTAAGGGTGGTATGTGGTGCTGAAGTTTAGTCTCATTCCCATCTCTTCTTGAAGGTTTTTCCAGAATCGAGACGTAAACTGACTCCCTCTATCAGAGACTATCTTCTTGGGTACTCCATGAAGACACACGATGCGGGCCATATACAACTCTACTAGTTTAGGGCCACTGAAGGTCGTCTTGACGGCTATAAAATGAGCTACCTTTGTTAGCCGATCAATGATTACCCATATAGAATCATAACCAAGTTGGGTCTTTGGGAGTCCGGTGATGAAGTCCATACCGATCTCTTCCCATTTCCATTCAGGCACTTTAAGTGGCTGCAACAGTCCTGCGGGTCTCTGATGTTCTGCTTTCACTCATCGACAGGTGTCACATTCGACGACGAACTGAGCAATTTCCTTCTTTATGCTAACCCACCAATAACGTTCCTTCAGGTCTTGGTACATCTTTGTACTCCCGGGATGGATGGAGTACAAAGTGTCATGGGCCTCCCTTAGAATAAGGGTCTTTATCTCCGATTTATCTGGCACACAGATCCTGGTTCCGAACCATATGATGTCGTTCTCGTCCTCAGAAAATCCTGGGGCCTTGCCCTGTCTCATGTTCTTCTTAATGGCGGCTATATCCGGGTCTAGTTGATCTTCTCGGATTTGCTTGAACAGGACTGGTCGGGTATCAAGGGTGGCTAGATATGCTCCTGTGGTTAACCCGAGATTTAACTTTTCCATCTCCTTATATAGCAAAGGCTCGTGATCCTGAATCATGATGGCGGTGCAATATCCTTTATGACTTAATGCATCAGCTACCATGTTTGCTTTGCCGGGATGGTAGTGAATACCTAAGTCGTAGTCCTTTATTAATTCCAACCATCGCCTTTGCCTAAGGTTGAGATCTGGCTGCGTGAAGATATACTTCAGACTCTTGTGATCCGTAAAGATTTCGCAGCAGTTTCCGACTAAATAATGTTTCCATATTTTTAGGGCGTGCACAACAGCGGCCAATTCTAGGTCATGTGTAGGGTAGTTTAGTTCATGAGGTCTCAACTAACGAGAGGCGTACGAAACAACTTTTTCGTCTTGCATAAGAACACATCCCAATCCCTAGCGAGAGGCATCGCAATAGACATGGAAGTCCTTCCTGATATCTGGTAGGGTCAGTATGGGTGCTGATACTAACCGGGTCTTGAGGGTGCGGAAACTTTCCTCGCATTCGGGAGTCCATTCAAACTTCTCTCCCTTCTATAACAACTTAGTCATTGGTTTGGCGATCTGGGAAAAATTCTCGATGAAACGATGGTAGTATCCTGCTAAACCAAGGAAACTCTGTATCTCCGATATGTTGGTGGGTGGCAGCCAATCCGTAACTACTTCCACGGTGGCAGGGTCCACTGCGATACCTTGTGCAGAGATGATATGTCCAAGGAACTTTACTTCCGCCGTCCAAAACTTGCACTTGTTGTACTTGGGGTATACCTAGTGTTACCTTAGTTTTCCTAAGGTCAACCGGATGTGAGTCTCATGCTCCTCTTTGTCCTTGGAATAGATGAGAATGTCATCTATAAATACCACAATAAACTTGTCCAAGATTCCATGAATACCTTATTCATCATATTCATGAAGAAAGCCGGGGCGTTGGTCAATCCAAAAGACATGACAGTGGACTCATAAAGGCCATAGCGAGAGGTAAAAGCCGTCTTGGGTATGTCCTCCTCTCGAATCCTCAGCTGATGATAACCAGACCGCAAGTCAATCTTGGAGAACACCGTGGCTCCTTTCAGCTGGTCAAATAGATCATAGATCCTGGGTAATGGATACTTATTCTTGATGGTTACCTCATTCAAGGCTCGATAATCCACGCACATACGCTTAGCCTTGTCCTCCTTCTTCTCGACGAAGATGATGGGGGCTCCCCACGGGGATGTGCTACGTCGGATGTATCCCTTCTTCTCAAGATCCTCCAGTTGCTGCTTCATCTCAGCTAGCTCATTGGCGGCCATCCGATATAGTCGCTTGTAGATGGGAGTGGTTCCGGGTACTAGATCAATCCGGAACTCAATGTCCCTTTTGGGTGGCATTCCTGGTAAAACCTCCGGAAATACGTCCAGGTACTCGCAGACCACTGGTATCTCTTCCAAGGTAATCTGGTGTAGACGAGGTCTTCCGAACTTCTGATTTAGCATCTGGAATGTGACAACAGTCCCTTCTTCACTGGTCATAGTTACTTGCCTCCGGGCACATCTTATCACTCCTTGGTGCTTATTGAGCCAATCCATTCCTAGAATGAGATCCAAACCTTGGCCTTCTATTAGGATGGGGTCGGCCCAGAATATTGTGCCTTGGATATCTACCCATACCCGTGGACTATAGGAATGGGATTGGGTTTGTTTGCCAGGGGTGGCTATTAATACTGGTCTTGCCAATTCACATTGGTTCAGATTATACTTTTCCACAAAAGTTGTTGAAATAAAGGAATGCGTATCTCCAGTATCAAATAAAACCACTGCTGGGGCCAAATGTACTGTGAACTTACCCATGACGATCTCGGGTGCGGCCTGAGTTTCCTCGGCGGAGACATGATTGACGCAGGCATGGATGGCAGTGTTTGCCGCGACTCCTTGGGTACGCTTGGGGTGGGGGCATTGGTGGGAATAATGCCCTTCCTGGCGGCAGTTGAAGCATATCATGGGCTTGCCGTGCTTGTCGCGCAGGACCTCTGCTTTCTTGGCAGGGGCGGGTGGAGCGGCCGGTGTGATGGGAGCGGGGCGAGGATGTCCGGCTCCGACGTTGGCGGCGGGTGGTGCGGGATGGTACACGGGGCGTGGATGATATTTGGGTGCCAGTGGGGGAGGTGCAAAGCGGGGCCCCTGTGCCATGCCTTGGTTCTGGCGGAAGACGATCATCCTTTTCTTCTTCAGATCAACTTTATTCTGCTCGGTCTCCTGGATGATAGCCTTGTTCACCAACTTTTGAAAGTTGGCATAGTCTCCGGAGACCAGCTGAAGGGAAAGCTCATCCTTCAGCCCCCGGAGAAACTTAGACTGCCTAGTCGTATCAGTATGGACTTCCTTAGGCGCATACCGGGCCAGCCGGTTGAACTCATGCAAATATTCCGTTACGGACCTGCTTCCTTGTTGCAGGTCCCTAAACTCTTGTTGCTTCTGGGCGATAACGCCATCTGGGACGTGGGCTACGCGGAAAGCGGCGGTGAACTCCGCCCAAGTGTGGATGTGTCCCTCAGGCAGAGTCTCATGCAGGTTGTCCCACCATTCCGCGGCAGGACCCTGGAGTTGGTGGGCAGCGAAGGCTACCCTCTCTTGCTCGGTGCAAGTCAGGAGGTCCAACTTCTTCCCGATCGACCTCAGCCAGTCACCAGCCTCCATGGGGTTGGTGGTACTGGAGAATGTGGGAGGGCGGAGTTCCTTCGAAACCAAAACTTTGAAGCCTATACTCCGATCAAGAGCTTCGAACAAAGTTCACAGAAAAGCTAGCTTCGAAAGAGAAGCGAAGACAAACACACAGCAGCAAGACTAAATCGAAGCTTTGAGATATACTTCGAGTGACAAGCTTCGAATCCACAAACCGAGATCCAAGGAAATGACAGTAGAATACTTCTCAGGAACACACTCCGAGCGAAGCCAAATAGTGAGACTTGCTCAGAAGCAAACTTCGAAACCAGTTGAAGTATTGACTATGAAGAGCTCGAGTCGAAGTACACCTTCGTAGACAAGTTCGAAACCTGCTTCACAGACCAGAAAGACTTCGCACAAAACATGAGGCTTTGCCAGAAACAGCTAGAGATATTCTAGACCCTATCTTTTCAATCAAAAAGCTATGTCAGGAAAAGCAAGGCTAGAGAACTAGCATACTGTAGCTACAGAAAATAGGTACTACTTGTTGCTACAGGAACAAGCAAGTAGTACTTGTACTCCTTAGTCCATAGAACAGAAGCAAACAGAGAAGATCGAATGCTCAGGAATAAAACAACGCATGCAACACGAAGATGCAAAGTCACAAGAAACGCTGCACACCGAAAGACGGGAATAAAATCTTGCAGAATCTTGAAGAACAAGAGGAACTCATGATGAGCAAGACAGGAACCTGGCGGCGCGCATGAACAGGAGCAGGAGAAGGAAAAAGTGACCCAATAGATTAGAAAAGTGATTTCATTCAAGGGTAACCTAACCCTAGGGATTGGGGCCCTATTTATAGGCAGCCCAATAGCTAGGAATATTCCACAAGTCCCTTAGGGTTTTTTTCAGACGCTGGAATAAAAGGAAAAGACCCAACTGCCCTTAGGATATTTTTACAGACTCGACTGACTGACTGTGGGCCTAAGGACAAAATAGTAAATTCCTATTTACAGATGACTTATTCGGAAGCGGAGCTTTCGTAGCGACTACGGCTTCACTTCTGGACGGTCCGATACAAGATAAGTGGTTGTCAGTTTTGCACCGAAACTGACAAAGCGTCCACCAGCTTTGCACCAAGTACCCGGATTGCGCCGGCCCGACTCCGCAGCTCTCTCAGCCCGGCAATCGCTCGCCGCCCATGTACCTGAGTCAATCCTGGTCAACAACCCAGTGGATCCTCTGCTGCTCCTAGCCCATGTACCCGGATTGGGCCAGCCCGACTTCGTGACCCCTCTGCCCGACAATCGCTCGCTGCCCGTGTACCTGAGTCACACGTGGCCCAGACGCAGTAGGTCACCTCTCTTCTTCTGTCCTCTTTGACTATCGTTGACAATGACTCATCACATCTGGAGCCATGAGGCCCACGCTCTTCAGCATGGCTCCTCAATCTCCCCCTTGATGAGTGCATTGTCAACACTTCTCTTCATCAGCTCTCCAGTACCTGCGAACACACGTGGAAACACGAAAACAAAACACAAGAAAACAGAAGAAGAAAATAAAGTAAAAGTTTAACCCTAATGACCAAAAGCCGAACAAAAGCAAGAAACGGTCATTATGGTTAACCAAAAGTAAAAGACTCAAAACGAGTGCAATCTCAGAATCATCAACAAGAATATCAAAAGAGTAAGGACACACGGGACAAAAACTCCCCCTGAAACAAATCCCAAAGAGAGCCAAAACTCCTCCTTAAACTCTTCTCCCAAAATTTCTCCCCCTTGTTGACAAGTGGACTCATCAAGCGAGACAACATGCACTCTAAAGAGACAACGACTCCCCCTGAAATGCAACTCCCCCTCAAAATTTGCAGTGAATACAACTGGGGTGCTGGTGGAGTGAGGAAGCATGCTTCTCATATATGATTGACTGCAATTACAACATCTAACAAGTATAGCAAAAGACATACTGTCTAAGACACATGGCATGATCAGTGCAACAGATGATATCTAAAGAAAGTCATTAGCAGACATTTTTCAATTTTTGCAAACAAAAGCATCACCACATTTTCAGATGACAAGCAAGGTAAAGCATGAGATGCAGAAGCTAACTGATATCTACCAAGATAAGCATTGTTCAAAACAAAGTGCTTCAGCAAACTTGTTGTCTTTTAATTTTTAGGCTTTTTCATTTCCTTTTTTATTTGTGCCAGGGGTTATTTGCATGTCAACCCTTATGTTGACCGACCAAGTCAAGCCTAGGCCAGAACTGGACCATCAGAAGCTTAAGACATTGGTCTCGGTATACACTACATTTTCCTAGTTCATACCAAAGTGCTATGGTAAGCAGTCTAGAACAATGCAATGCGACAAAGCAAACCCACCTGGATCTTTTCAATCTTAAGCATAAAAAGGCATGGAGTTTTCATTTTTCTGATTTTTCATCATTTTTTTATAGCACATTTTCCATGTTAAAAGCATAAAGATGTCCAAGTTGCATATTCACATCTAAGTCAGGAACTAGCTACGAGGCATGTAACAGATAGAAAAAACATTCAGCCTACACATGCTAGTTACCAGAAGCAATGGTGATCATTTTTCAATTTTAAAGCATAAAAGCTATGCATATGACAGATATCAGACATATCAAGTGAACTGAACCAAAGCATGATCATCGACGAGTAATCAAAAGCATGTACTAGCTAGAATAAGTAAAGCAGATCAATCATATAACAGAAGCAAGCTCAAAGTGTGATAAGTGAGTATGTATGATATGAACACACACAAAAAGACTCAAGAAAAGAGTAAAGAAGAAAGAAAAACTGACTCAAAATATCCTAGAAAGGATACACAACACCCAAATCCCCTCGTAAACGCTCAAAGGTAGACTGATCTAGGGGTTTGGTGAAAATGTCAGCCAACTGATGATGGGTATCAACATGAACAAGGTCAATGACACCTTTCTCATATTGATCCCGTAGAAAGTGAAAGCGCACATCAATTTGTTTGGTTTTTGAATGGAGACAAGGGTTTTTCCCTACACTAATAGCACTGGTGCTATCACAAAACAAAGGAACTCTGGTAGGAAAGAACAACCCAAAAATCGCAATGTGGAAATCATCCAAACTAACTGTGAGCAGCAGCTAGCAGCAGCTACATACTCAGCCTCAATGATCGAAAGAGCAACTCCAGATTGCTTTCGAGAAGACCAAGAAACAAGAGACGAACCAAGAAACTGGCAAGTACCGGAAGTCGACTTGCGATCCAACCAGCACCACCAAACTCAGCGTCCGAAAAGCCAGATAAATCAAGAGATGATGATGCTGAATAATAAAGACCAAGATTGGGCGCATAAGTGAGATACCTGAAAATGCGCTTGACAGCCTGCCGATGAGACGTGCGCGGTGAAGACTAGAAGCACGCGCAAAGTACCACATCAAACTATATGTCCGGTCTTGTTGCCGTCAAGTATAGCAATGAACCGATCATCCCTCGAAACTCTCTCGTTGACCTTGACGCCGCTCTCGTCCTTATCCAGGCCTTCAGATGTGCCCATTGGGGTCATCTAAGGCTTCAACTCTCCACCAAAGTCAATTTTTTTCAACATGTCACGAGTGTACTTACCTTGGTGGATGAAAGTGTCGTCCTTGGTCTACTTGATCTGAAGCCCTAGAAAGTACTTGAGCTCACCCATGAGGCTCATCTCAAACTAGCTGTGCATCTGCTCAGAAAACTTGGACACAAGATCATTAGTAGTACCACCAAAGATAATATCGTCCACGTAAATCTGAGCGACTAAGAAATCTGAAGCATCTTTGAGCAAGAAAAGAGTTTTATCAATAGAACCCATCACAAAGCCCTTCCCCAACAAAAACTGCTTTAACCGGTCATACCAAGCCCTAGGGGCTTGCTTTAACCCATATAAAGCCTTTTGCAACTTAAAAACATGTCGAGGAAACTTAGGATTCTCAAAACCGGGGGGCTGCCTAACATACACTTCCTCCTCTATATACCCGTTCAGAAAAGCACTCTTGATGTCCATTTGAAAAAGCTTAAAACCCTTCGAAGCGGGAAAAGCTAAGAGAATACGAATGGACTCCAGACGGGCAACAGGGGCGAAAGTTTCTTCAAAATCAATACCCTCCTTCTGGCAAAAACCCTGGGCAACTAGTCGAGCTTTGTTGCACACCACAATCCCATCTTCACCTTGCTTGTTTTTGAACACCCACTTGGTGCCTATGGGGTTGCATCCGGGTGGCAGCTCAACCAGTGTCCAAACCCGATTGCGGACAAAATTCTTAAGTTCTTCTTGCATAGCATTAATCCAATTCGAATTAGAAAGAGCATGAGAAACGTCTCTGGGATCAAAAGATGCAACAAAAGCAGATTCAGCAAACACAGCAAGTGAGTCAACAGAAGAACGCAAAGTCCTCTCAGACAAATCACCGATGATGAGCTCTTAGGGGTGATCGCGCTGAACTGCTCGGGATCCTTGGTGATCTGAAGTCACCTCACCGGAGTCAGCAGCAGGCACCTCTGGACTTGATTGAGGGGGCTCGATCGAAGTGGAAGAAGTGATCAGAGGTCCGCCCTTGTCCTCAGTCGAAGTATCAGAAGGTGTGGGTTCTGTAGGCGGTGCAGAAGGCCCACCCTCATCAGCAGCTGGAGCATCATCATCTTCCTCGAAGATGGACTCTCCGAGCTCACTATCTCCAGAAGGCTCAAACGAAGGGTTCAAAGAATGCAAGGACTCATCAAAAGAAACCTCACAAGTCTCGACAAGCTGCTGGGAATCGAGGTTCCAAACAAGGAAGCCTCGAGAATGCAAAGCGTAGCCAAGAAAAACTCTGTCCCAGCAACGAGACTCAAACTTGTCCAAATGCCCTCCCTTCTTGAGCACAAAGCACTTGCAGCCAAACGCTCGCAAGTGGCTCACCTTGGGTTGTCTGCCAAACCGCAACTCGTATGAAGTCTTACCTAGGTAGGCTCTAAGAAAAATGCGGTTGGCCAGAGAGCAAGCCGTGTTCATGGCTTTAGCCCAAAAACGCCTAGGAGTCCTGTGCTCATCGAGCATCGTCCTGGCCATCTCGACTAGCGTGCGGTTCTTTCGTTCCACAACGCCGTTGTGTGGGGGAGTGTAAGGAGCAGAAAACTGATGGTCAAGACCCTGATCACTACAGAAGCTGACGAACTGAGAGTTCTTGAACTCAGAGCCGTTGTCAGAGTGAATTGCTCGCATCCGACCATTGTTATCATTCTTAAGCTTCAAAATTAGGTCATGAACAAAATGAAAAGTTTCATCCTTAGACTCCAAAAAGAAAACCCACGAGAATCGAGAAAAATCGTCAACAATCACAAGCGCATACCACTTCCCACCGACTGAGCGTACCCGAGCTGGACCGATAGTGTCCAAATGTAACAGCTCGCCCGGATACGAAGTCATCACTTGAGTCACAGGTGAGTGAGAAGCGGCAACCATTTTCCCATGACGACAGGGATGGCAGACTAGATCCTTCTCCATTTTAAGCTTGGGCAATCCTCGGATGAGGTCCATAGAGCTCAACCTGACTAGCAGATCAAAACTCAAATGACCTAACCTCCTATGCTACTTCCAGAGCTCAGAAGAGGATCCAGCAATCAAGCAGCGAGAAGGGCCAAAAGAACTAGAGAAGTCAATCCAAAAAACCTTACCAAAAGGTAAGATCTGGCAAATCAAAGACCCTATAGAATCAAACACAGAAGAATTGCCCTTCTTAAAATGAACCTCCAACCCATCCTCAAGAAGTTGTGAAACATAAATCAGATTGAAGTTCAAATTCCCAACCAAAGCAACGTTCTTCAAAGAGAAATGGTCAGAGATGCGAATTGAGCCAATGTCGTGTACCTTCCCTTGACCACTGTTCCCGAATGTGATGTACTCTTTAGAGCTCGGGGGAGTGAGACTGAGAACCATCTGTGATGTTCCGTCATGTGGCGAGAGCATCCTGAGTCCATGATCCAAACGTCCTCCAGTCCCCGATCCTGCACAATCAATGGTTGTAAGGGGGAGCAAATGGTCCGGCACCAGGTTTAGCAAAAGAACTAAACCAGTGTCGAGCTATCTGCTCAAAAGACGGAAAGCATAAACCATCAGAAGAGTTTGGACCAAAGTGCGGCTCAAACCGGGGTCCTAGGTTCTTCCTAAATCCTCAGCCACGAGGTCCAAGACCGTATCAAGAACGGCCTGGAGCTCTGCCGGAACGAACACCACCAACTGGAGCATGGGCATGAAAACCGTCTCCTCTACCACCACCTACACGACGCGGCCTGGCCTCCAGCCTCTCCCCGCGTCGAGGAACTCTCAGTCTACCACCCTGCTGGTAGAACTGCTCCTGACCACCACGAAAACACTCTGCTCTCTCAACCCGCTTTCTCCTGAAACAAAACTCCGCAAGATGCCCGTCTCTTTGACAATACTCACAATGATAGGTGGGCTTCTCGGGGTGTGATTGAGGCTTGGGGTTCTTGGGCTTAGTGGTGTTTGGTGTAGTATTCTTGTGTTGAGAGGGTCCAGGAAGAGAGTCAAGAGAAGTGTGGAGGTGTTTGGGCTTTGGAACCTAGATGGGCTTCTTGGGTGGAGCTTTGGGCTGTTCTTGGAAAGACTCAGTGGAGTGAGTCTTGGAGTATCTCTGCTCAGGAGTCATTTTACTCCACTCCACTGCCCGGCTAATTGCACTCGCAAAGTCAGCCTTGGTGTAGGTGTAACCTACCCCAAACCCATCCTGCCTCTTAAACTACTAGATCATCATGCCGAGCTGTGGCTCTCTGGCACTGATCCAACTCAGGATAGAACGGAGGAAACTAGAACCTCCACTTGAGACAAGCAGGTCTCACACTCGCTATCTACCTGGACAGACTTCTTGGCTTTCATCTTAACCAACTCCAGTCTAGGACACAAGCAGTTCTCACAGACAGTGGGTGGAACTGACAGTGTCTCAAGCTCTAGCCTAGTCCGCGCCAACTCAGCTCTCACTCTCTCCAAATCACCCAAATGCGCATCGCCCTTGGCTTTCAGCTCAGCTAGACTAGCCAGATGAGATGGGCAATCAACACAGGGCACGATGACAGTGGCTTGAGCATCTTTCAGCTCTAGCTGAGCGCTTTCAAGCTCAGTGGCCAAAGCGTCCCTCTCATCAACCCTTTTCTGTGTATCTGGACTTTAGAGTCGACAGGTCACACAGAAGCACCTCACACTTTGGGCACTCACTGTTATCACCCAAGCAAGGGGAAGAAGATAGACTCTCGATTCTGCCGTTGGCCACGGCAAGCTCACTCTCTAATTCATCTACCCTCTTCTTAGCCCCTCTAAGCAATTTTTCCCGATATTTTAACTCCTGACGATTGCTTTCAAGTAAATCAACGATTTCACGTTCATAAGATGATACCTTTTCGTTGTCGTCGTTGGAGTCATCGGAGGAGCCCTTCTCTTCTTTATCCCCAAGAGCCATTGAGCAGAAGCTCTTACGGGATCTTCGGCGTCGATGTGAGTGGCTCTTCAACTTGTCCCCGAAGGCCATGAAGTAGAGGCATGCTGGATCATCCTTGTCCTTCCCCTTCCTGATGACGATCTCCTCATCGCTTGAGCTCGATGAAGAGGAAGAAGACGTGGACTGCTTGGAGTAGCTCTTCTCCATCTCGGTGAAGAAGGCCTTGTCGCGCTTCTTGTTCTCACGCCGGTAGTCCTTCAGGGCCTTTCTGAAGAATCTGGTCTTTGGCTTGCCCTTGTTGAAGGAGGAGCTGTCGTGCTTGTCGGAGTCATGGAAGCCACCACCGGTGCCCTTCTTGTAGCCATTGCACTTGGGGCAGTCGGCGATGAAGTGTCCTGGGTCACCACACTCAAAGCACCCGAATTTCATGCCGTGTCTTTTGAACATTCTTTTGTCATAAACACGACGCACCCGGTTGTTAAAAAGACACATATCATCATCTCCCAAAGACTCAAGCTGGTCCTCAGTGATAGACATCAAGGAGAACCCAGCACGGCTCACAGAGGAGGGGTTAGTAGATGGTGTAGCAAGAGCCAGGGACTTTGATCCAGAGCCAGTGAGATTTGATCTCAGCTGGGTATCAACCTCAATGGCCTTTAGCTTGCTAAACAACTCAGAAATGGTCAATGTATCATAAGAAGTGCTCTCAATGATAGAGGATACCTTGATCTCCCAGATCTTCGGGTCCAAGGTATGGAGAACCTTGAGCGCCTGCTCATGGTCTGAGACTAACTGAACACCCTCACCCTTGTTGTCCTGAAGCTTGTTTATGATCGATTGAAAACGACCAAACAACGCATCAACAGATTCACTTGGCTTTTGTGTGAAGCTCTCATATTCACGCCGGTAAGTCTGATAGAGCCGAGCCTTTACTTGGGCTATCCCCTCATGATGTGCCTGGAGGGTAGCCCAGATCTCTCTCGCAGTGGAGAGATGGCTCACATGCTCAAATTCAGTGGGACCTAAACCAGAAAACAGAATATTCACAGCTTTGTTGTTGTTCTGATGCTGGGCAACAATATCTGGAGTAGTGCGCTCATCAACAGGCAACACAGTGAAAGTAGCATGAATACAAATGTCCCAGATGTCCGAGCTTTGGCTCATGAGATAGGCTCGCATGCGAGTCTTCCAATAATTATAGCCATAAGCTTCCAAGGACGGGACCTTTCCAGGAGACGTCATGATCACTACTAGGGTTTAGAACCGGTTAAGGTATGGAAAAACCCTAACCAGGCTCTGATACCACTTGTAGGACCGAAAGTAGCGACCAGAGGGGGTGAATGGGCGCCTAAAAATTCTCTCGAATCAATGGCCTGCTCCCAACACCCAACGCACCTCAAAAGACTAAGCAGCAAAATGTAAGCATATCACCAAAGCCTAAAAGTATCTAGCCTAGAAACTACCGGTGTCCTAGACAAAGAAACATCAATACAGTGCTAATAGGCAGATAAACGAAGTATTCAAAACATGGCAGATCAAACTTCTCAGCAAATGATCTAAGTGCACGTAAAATGAGATGAGAAGTTATTGTTAAAGAATTGTCTCCTGGTCGAAACTTGATGAAGCCTGCTTTGTAGTGTCGAAGCCTTCTTCGTAGTGTCGAAGCCTGCTTTGGAGTTCAATGTCGAAGTCTGAAGTCCGTCATAGATGAGCCGAAGGTTGATGTAGTCGAAACTTGTCCGGAGGTGTCGTGCGAAGTTGGAAGATGTTGAAGGTTTGTGGAATATAGCCTAGTTCGAGTGTGATAGAATGCGAAGCATGCTTCGATGCGAAGTATGAAAGAATTGAAGCCTGCTTCAAATAGTGTACTTCGAAGACTAACTACAGAGTTCCTTCGAAACCAAAACTTTGAAGCCTATACTCCGATCAAGAGCTTCGAACAAAGTTCATAGAAAAGCTAGCTTCGAAAGAGAAGCAAAGCCAAACACACAGCAGCAAGACTAAATCAAAGCTTTGAGATATACTTCGAGTGACAAGCTTCGAATCCACAAACCGAGATCCAAGGAAATGACAGCAGAAAACTTCTCAGGAACACACTCCGAGCGAAGCCAATCAGTGAGACTTGCTCATAAGCAAACTTCGAAACCAGTTGAAGTATTGACTATGAAGAGCTCGAGTTGAAGTACACCTTCGTAGACAAGTTCGAAACCTGCTTCACAGACCAGAAAGACTTCGCACAAAACATGAGGCTTTGCCAGAAACAGCCAGAGACATTCTAGACCCTATCTTTTTGATCAAAAAGCTATGTCAGGAAAAGCAAGGCTAGAGAACTAGCATACTGTAGCTAAAGAAAATAGGTACTACTTGTTGCTACAAGAACAAGCAAGTAGTACTAGTACTCCTTAGTCCATAGAACAGAAGCAAACATAGAAGATCGAATGCTCAGGAATAAAACAACGCACGCAGCACGAAGATGCAAAGTCACAAGAAACACTGCACATCGAAAGACAGGAATAAAATCTTGCAGAATCTTGAAGAACAAGAGGAACTCACGATGAGCAAGACAAGAACCTGGCGGCGCGCATGAACAGGAGCAGGAGAAGGAAAAATTGACCCAATAGATTAGAAAAGTGATTTCATTCAAGGGTAACCTAACCCTAGGGAATGGGGCCCTATTTATAGGCAGCCCAATAGCTAGGAATATTCCACCAGCCCCTTAGGGTTTTTTCAGACGCTGAAATAAAAGGAAAAGACCCAACTGCCCTTAGGATATTTTTACAGACTCGACTGACTGACTGTGGGCCTAAGGACAAAATAGTAAATTCCTATTTAAAGATGACTTATCCGGAAGTGGAGCTTTCGTAGCGACTACGGCTTCACTTCTGGACGGTTAGATACAAGATCAGCGATTGTCAGTTTTGCGCCGAAACTGACAAAGCGTCCACCAGCTTTGCACCAGGTACCCGAATTGGGCCGGCCTGACTCCGCAGCTCTCTCAGCCCGTCAATCGCTCGCTGCCCGTGTACCTGAGTCAATCCTGGTCAACAGCCTAGTGGATCCTCTGCTGCTTCTAGCCCATATACCCGGATTGGGCTAGCCCGACTTCGCGACCCCTCTGCCTGACAGTCGCTCGCTGCCCATGTACCTGAGTCACACGCGGCCCAGACGCAGTAGGTCACCTCTCTTCTTCTGTCCTCTTTGACTATCGTTGACAATGACTCATCACATCTGGAGCCATGAGGCCCACGCTCTTCAGCATGGCTCCTCAAGGTCCTCCGACTCCATGGGTGTAGAAGGGACGTTGCGTGGGGGAGGAGCGGATGATGACCATGACCTCGCAGTAGCTCTCGCTCGCATCGGGAAAGATCCCGTGGAACGCGGGCTCATGGGTGAATCCAAGGAAGTCGACGAGCATGCGAAGCTCGCGGATGAATCCAGCCTCGTCGCGAAGAGTCCCACTCATGGTATGGACCGGCATCTACAAAAGAGAGAAATTTTTTGTGAAAACTTCAGGAGATGAGAGGGTAATTAATTTTTGTAAGAAAATATGGCTAATATAAGTCCTAGGGTCAGGTCTATTTGGCTTCCTACAGTCAAGTCGGCTCTGATACCATCTTGTCACGCCTAGATTTAATAAATCCGGAACTTTATTGAAATTCCATAGAAAATCAATAAACCAAGACGTTCATCATGCGACCACGTACAATACGAACAATCATTCACGGTTCGTAGACCGTATTAGTACAAAAGTCCGGGTCCTAGATGAATGCCTCCTTCCAGTCTCGCCTTGACTGGGTCGCTACTCCAGACCTTCATCCTCCTTGTAGTAGATGGGCTCTGGTGGTGTAAGTCAATGGGGGTGAGTACAAACGTACTCAGCAAGCCACCGGATGCAAATATAATGCAGAGTAATAACAAGGGAGATAGTGGATAATTTTGCGGAAGAGCATAATTTGTAAAGCAATTAAATGTGATCAATTTATTAGTACTGAAATGTAAACATGTGTATGCATCATCATCTTCTAACTCGAGGGGTGCAGTCAGCCCACCCTCGCTCAGCAGTCCTTACATGCCATGAATAACTCAACCATTCAATCAATTGTAAACTAACTGCGAGAAGTCACACAACCCACCCTTGACCGTGGGCTCGGCTTTTCGAAAAGATTAAATACTCTAATCAGAGGTGTACCACTGTACCCACAAGACACGCACTCATCACTTACACCAAAGTGTAATGAGATGACCCATACCATGGGAACTCGTGCCAAACCTTCCATATGGTCCTCCTCGACTCGACAGCACCCCCTTATGGGTTTCATATGGTGCCCCGACGCGTCGAGCCAACACCATACCCCCCTTGAGCCATGTCGGTACAAGTCACCCGCAGGTTGCCCCTTGCCCCCTCCACTATGGTGCATCGAGTCGGATTGTTCCATACTTCCAGTTAGGACTTACCCATTAGACTTGTGGTTAGTACGGAACTGCTTTGCAACAGTTCCCGCAGACCGATCCTTATAGTGCCCCGGGTGTGACCAACCAATGCACTAGCTTGCACCCAGAACCCACCATACTTATAACATAGCCAACTCCAATAGAGTCCAGAGACGGGAATAACGGGGTAATACATATAGTAGAATCCATCTATCTACGACTCATTCTTTTTATCCTATAGCAGTTGTGTTGGTACATTGAACACTAGCTAATATAATATTGTAGAGTGACAAGGAGTTAAGGCTCAATAAGTATGGCTTGGGTTTACACACAAGGACGGGGATCTAATAAATATAGTGTAGGGCTTGCGATTAGACTAATGCAATATTATCCTATGAGTTATAGCAATAATTTATTAAATCATGGGCTCAATGATGATCAAAATGGGGGTTGTGACTTGCCTTGATCAGCAAATGGTTATGGAGGAACATCGGGGTAAAACTCCGGCTCCTCGATGTACTCGTAGTCTTCTCGATACAGAAAAAGTAAACATACCATTCAATAAACAAATAAAATATCACAAAATAGTAAGCATACAAGTATTAGGGGTTTTATTAGGTGAAATAAAGTTTTATCATTCTGAAGTTTTGTGAAAAACATTAAAGATTACTTTTTAAGGCTTTTCCCAATTTATTTTCTGAATTTACAATTTTATCCCTAAGGGCTTTTTATTTATTTATTTAATAAGATTATTTTGGGCAACAGGAACATACTGTTTTATGGCATTAATGTGTAGAGAATAAAATGCTGAATTTAACAAAATTTGAATGGTGAAATTTGGAGTTAAAATGAGCAAGTTATGAATTTTCAAAGTTTAAATCAATTTCTGGAATTTTATTTAAACAGGAAATATGTTTTGGTCCACGGTGAGCCAGGCCCACGGTGAACCGTTGTACTGTGCGTGTGGACCCGATCGCCCTGAGCTGTTGGATCTGGATCCGGCGATCAGGTGCGAGGCGGGAGGCTTAAGTGAAAAGGGACGACTGAGATTAAATCGTGTGAACCGGTATGACGTGGACGCACGAGATCGCTCAGGGGGTTTAAGTAGCGATCGACGGCTGAGAGGCCTCGATACCTATTTGACCAGATCGATGGCTCTGATTAAATCCCTACGGGATTTAATCTGGGTCGTCCGATTACAAACGTGCGGCCAGGAATAGATCCGGCACGACACGCGTGTAAGGGGATCGTACCCCTTCGTTCTCGGCTCCAGTGGGGCTCGGGTGCGGTGGCGACGGCGCCGGCGAGGGGCTAGGCCCTAGATCTAGGCGAAAATGGAAAGAGGGGATCATGGCGGTTCCAACCGTACCTGCGGCGGCGACGATGGGCGTCCGACGGCGACCGGCGGCGAGGGGTAGACGGAGAGGACCTTCGGGTGCTTGACGGCGACGGCGATCCGGCGGTCCAATCGGCCAACGGAGGCGTGGCCGAGGACGGGTGGTTGATGACGGTCTCGATGGTGGCAGTGGCGTGGACAGGGGTGGCTTGTGCCGGCGGCGAGCGGCGGCCGGAGGTGATGCAGAGGAGAAAACCCGAAGACCGAGCGGTGGCGCTCTGGAGGACTACGGCTCGGGCTTAGGCGGTGTGGGCAGTGGGCGGCGAACCAAGGGGTTCTTATAGGGTCACCTGCGGCGACCAAACAGAAGGAAAGCGAAGGTTTCCTTCCTTCTCCGGTGAGGGTTCCATTTGCGTGGGCTAACTTCCATACTGGTTAAAACGCGTGGGATGTAGATGGAAGGGGGTCGCGGTGGTCTGAGGAAGGGAGTCCGGGGCAAATCTGGCCGGATAGGGGCAGCCGGTGGCGAAACAGGGAAGGGGATCGCTGGAAATGGAAGGGGGGATCACCTTCCAACGAGGAAGACGATCCCGACAGGTGGCCCCCACCTGTCGGTGCGTGAGTGCAGGGAGAAGGGGGTTCACAGCCGGGCCCGGGGTGTCAGCGACCGGACGAAGGGGAGGGGAGGCTGCTGTGTGGGGCCGAGGCGGGGTGCGGGCGAGAGAGAGAGGAGGGGAGCGGCGCCGACAGGCGGACCCCACCTGGCGGTGACACGGCATTGGGTTGGGCCGGGCGGGAGGTGAATTGAGGGTTGAGGCCCATTTAGATTTATAATTGTTTTCTGATTTAAAATAAATCCAGTAATTCATTTATTTGATTAGGGGTTGAATCACTGTTGATAAAAATTTGGAAAAATTCCTAAAATTTTATCTTGGCCTCTAGATTATATCATAAATTGTCCAAGTCCAAATTTAAAGTATTCCCTTTTGTTTGGCTTTATTAGGGCTCTTTTATGATTTTCTTTAATAAATAATTCCAGAAATTCTTTGAATAATATATTTTCTTTATTTTATTTATTTTTAAATCTTGGGATGTTGCATGAATCCCGCGGTTCGCGTCCACGTTAATCACGTCTCCGCGGAAGAAGCTCAGGCTGCGCCAGAGATAGTCATGGGTAAGTTCATCATAAATTCAGTACCCATAGTTATATTATTCGACACTAGAGCTACTCATTCATTTATATCAGCAAGTTTTGTGAAAACACATAATCTAAATGAGTGTGAACTAGCAAGACCGGTATTGATAGCCACCCTCGGCAAGCATACCCTAGCCCACTTCTATAGTCCAAGGGTATGGGTAGATATCCAAGGCGTAATATTCTGGGCCAAACCCATCCTAACAGAATGTAAAGGATTGGACCTTATCTTAGGGATGGATTGGCTAAACAAGCACCAAGGAATGATAGAGTGTGTAAGAAGGAAAGTAACCATGACCAGTGAAGGAGATGTCGTCATGTTTTAGATGCCAAGCTAGAAGCCCGGAAGACTTCACCTACATCAGATCACCCTAGAAGAAGTACCGGTAGCATGTGAGTACCCAGACGTCTTTCCTAAAGATTTGCCAGCGATGCCGCCCAAGAGGGATATCGAGTTCAGGATTGACCTAGTGCCTGGTACCACTCCCATATCCAAGCGACCCTACCGGATGGCCACAAATGAGTTGGCAGAGATGAAGCAGTAGCTAGAAGACCTTGAGAGGAAGGGTTACATAAGACCTAGCACGACCCCATGGGGAGCCCCCATTATCTTCGTCGAGAAGTAGGAAGATAAGGCTAAGCGAATGTGTGTAGATTAGCGAGCCTTGAATGAGGTGACCATCAAAAACAAGTACCCTCTACCCAGGATCGACGATTTATTCAATCAACTTAAAGGAGCCACGATATTCTCCAAGATCGACATTCGGTCCGATTATCATCAACTGAGGATTCGAGAGGAAGACATACCTAAGACGACATTCACTTCCTGCTATGGATTATATGAGTGCACCGTTATGTCCTTTGGATTAACCAACGCCCCTTCCTTCTTCATGAATATGATGAATAAAGTGTTTATGGAGTACTTGGATAAATTTATCGTGGTATTCATAGATGATATCCTCATTTATTCCAAGAGCCGAGAAGAGCATGAGACCCACATCCGGTTGACCTTAGGAAAACTCAGGGAACATCAGTTATACGCCAAGTACAGCAAGTGCAAGTTCTGGATGACGGAAGTAAAGTTCCTAGGGCATATTATCTCGGCACAAGGCATCGCGGTAGACCCTGCCACCATGGAGGCAGTTACGGATTGGCTGCCACCCACCAATGTATCTGAGATATGAAGTTTTCTGGGATTAGCAGGTTACTACCGTCGGTTTATTGAGAATTTCTCCAAGATAGAGAAGTCAATAACCAAGTTGCTACAGAAAGGAGAGAAGTTTGAATGGACTTCAGAATGTGAGGAAAGTTTTTGAACCCTCAAGTCACGATTGGTGTCGGCTCCAATATTGACCCTACCGGATATAAGGAAGGAATTTCACGTATGCTGCAACGCATCTCATCAGGATTTGGGATGTGTTCTTATGCAAGACGGAAAAGTTGTCTCATATGCCTCCCAGCAATTGAGGCCACAGGAGCTAAACTACCCCATCCATGACCTAGAATTGGCTGTTGTAGTGCATGCTCTGAAGATTTGGAGGCACTACCTTGTTGGAAACTGTTGTGAAGTCTTCACGGACCACAAGAGTTTGAAGTATATCTTCACGCAGTCGGATCTCAATCTTAGACAGAGGAGATGGCTAGAATTGATAAAGGACTATGACTTAGGCATTCATTACCATCCTGGCAAAGCAAACGTGGTGGTTGATGCTTTAAGTTGTAAAGGATATTGTACTGCCATCATGGTTCAGGATCACATGCCTTTGCTATATAAGGAGATGGAGAGGTTAAACCTCGGAATAACCATTGGATCCTATTTAGCCACACTTGAGGCAAGACCCGTCCTAATCGATCAAATTCGTGTAGCTTAGTTACAAGATCCGGATATAGCAGCGATCAAGAAGAACATGAGACAGGGCAAGGCCCCAGGGTTCTCAGAAGATGAGAACGACACCGTATGGTTCGGAACTAGGTTGTGTGTGCTTGATAAACCGGAGTTAAGGATCCTTATTTTAAGAGAGGCCCATGACACTTTGTACTCCATTCATCCCGGAAGTACAAAGATGTACAAGGATTTGAAGGAAAGATATTGTTGGGTCAGTATGAAAAAGGAAATTGCTCAGTTCGTAGCGGAATGTCACACCTGCCGATGAGTAAAAGCAGAACGTTAGAGGCCAGCAGGATTATTGCAGCCCCTCAAGGTTCCCGAATGGAAATAGGAAGAGATCGGTATGGATTTCATCACCGGACTTCCAAAGACCCAAGCCGGATATGACTCTATATGGGTAATCATTGATCGGCTTACGAAGGTAGCTCAGTTCATAGCCGTCAAGACAACTTTCAGCGGTCCTAAATTGGTAGAATTGTACATGGTCCGCATAGTGTGCCTCCATGGAGTGCCTAAGAAGATAGTCTCCGATAGAGGGAGTCAGTTCACGTCTCGGTTCTGGAAAAACCTCCAAGAGGAGTTGGGGACGAGACTGAATTTTAGTACAGCCAACTACCCCAGACTGATGGACAGACCAAGAGGGTGAATCAGATATTAGAGGATATGCTTAGGGCAAGCGCCCTAGATTTTGGAGGAACATGGGACAAGAGCTTACCGTACGTCGAGTTCTCATACAATAATATCTATCAAGCCAGCCTTCAGATGTCTCCGTTCGAAGCTTTATACGGACGCAAGTGTAGAACACCTTTGTTATGGGATCAGACCGGTGAGTCCCAAGTTTTTAGTATGGACGTTCTTTGGGAAGCTGAAGAGAAAGTAAGGATCATCTGAGACAGACTGTAGAGAGCCCAGTCCTAACAAAAGAGTTATGCCGACAACCGCCGCCGGGATCTAGCCTTTGAGGAATGAGATCATGTCTACCTCCTAGTCACTCCCCTCTGTGGCACCCAAAGGTTTAATATGAGAGGGAAGTTGGCACCTCGATACATTGGACCCTTCTAGATCATCGGACGTCAAGGCGAGGTCGCTTACCAGTTGGAACTACCACCCTCATTGGCTGGGGTACATGATGTATTTCACGTATCGCAGTTAAAGAAGTGTCTTCGAGTTCCGACAGAGCACGTTGACCTTCAGCAGTTGAATATCCAAGAGGATCTGACCTATGTTGAGAATCTCGTCCGGATCTTGGAAGTCAAAGAAAGGATAACCAGAAGTCGGGTCATTCGCTTTTGCAAGGTTCAATGGAGTAATCATCCAGTAGAGGAAGCAACATGGGAAAAGGAAGAGGAACTAAAAGCGCAACACCCAGTGATATTCGAGGATTGATCCGAATCTCGAGGACGAGATTCTCTGTAAGGGAGATAGGATTGTAACATCCCAGAATTAAAAATAAAATAAAAATGAGGGAAATAAAATTTCTAAAATAAAATGGATTATTTTACTAGAAGAAAGGATAAAAGAACCCAAATGAAGCAAAACAGGGAAAAATACTTCAAGTTTAAAGCTAATAAATTTATGATGGAATATATAAGCAAAGAATTTTTTTAGGAATTTTTACAAAATTTTAGCAACAGTGCTTCAAGCTCTAAATGAATATATGAAATTTTGAAATTATTTTAAATGGAAAATACATTTAAAATCCTAATGGGCAACAACCCTGAATTCACCCTCAGCCCAGCCCAACCCAGCCACGTGTCACTTCCTGGTAGGACCCCCGTGTCGGCGCCGCCCCCCTCATCTCTCACCCGAACGCGCCTGACCGGTCCCGCTTGTCAGTCGCTCACCCATGCCCCTCGGCCACTGATCGCTTGGGCCCACCTATCGGTGTTGTTGGCTTCGCGCTCGGCCGCTGACAGGTGGGGGCCACCAATCGGAACCTTTGTCTCCGATGGAAGGGGATCCCCCCTTCCATTTCCGATGACCCCATCCCAAAATCCGTCGCCAGTCACCGCGTTTAGCCGAATTGGTCCCTGATTTGTGTTTCCCTCTCACCGGCGATCACTTTCCATCCATTCTCCATGCGCTATCGACGAGTATTGCAAGTTCCCGAGCTATGGAAAGGCTCACCGGAGCAATTTGGAAAGCCCCTCGAGTTTCCTCCATTTTGCCCTACCAAATGTGCCACCGGCGACCCCTTTATAAACCCCGGCATTCACCACACTCCGCCACCCCGTGTTAAGCCCTAACCTCGCGTCCCCGAGCGCCGCCATCTCCGTTTTGGAATTCTCCCCTTCTTCGGCTCTGGCAGTCCCTCGTTGATGCCTCATGATGCCGCCACCCTCACCGACGCCACCTTTAGGACCATCGTTGACCATCTGTCCCCGACCTCACCTTCGTTGGTCGTGAAGACCACCGGAGACCACCGCCATCGTCGAACTTGAGAAGCTTCATCACCCCTCTTCATCGACGGTTGCCGCCAGCTCGCCACCGCTACCACCGCCAGTACGCACGAGTTCCCCTAGTTCCCCTGGTTCGATTTGGCTATTAGGCACGCCGTTTAGCCGTCGCCGTTTAGCCGTCGCCGTCGCCGGTATCCCTCACCGCCGCGTCGCCGGAGCCAGAGAAGAGGGGTAAATTACCCCCTTCGGCGCGTGTTGTGCCGGACAATGTCCTGGCCGAACAATTGTGATCGAATGGCACTAGGCCGTTTATCTGCGTTGAACCGGTATTGGCTCATCTGAGCCATTGACCACTATTTAAAAACTTGGATTAATCTCGTTCGTCCACACGTACTGGTTCGATCCCATTTAATCTCAGCCGCACGATTTCACTTAAGTCCCCCGCCTCACCGCCAACCGTAAGATTTGGATCCAATGGTCCTGATTGGCCCGGACCACGTGCACAGTGCGCGGGTCTGTGGTGAGCCTGGCTCACCGTGGACAAGAGGCCATTTTCTATTTAAATAAAAATCCAGGAAATTAGTTTAAACTTCTAAAATTCATAACTTGCTCAAATTAACTCCAAATTTCACCATGTTAATTTTGTAAAATCTGTCTTTTTATTCCCTACACACTTATGCAATAAAAACAATATGTTTATTTGGCACATTTTATTCTTATTTAATAGTACTTCAAAAACCCTTTTAGGATAAATGTTTATTTCATATAATAAAAATTCAGAACTCTCTGAAAATAACGTAAAAAGTCAGATAATAATTTCAGAGGATATAATAACTTCATTTCACTATTTTAATCCAATAAAACCTTATATGCTTGTATTTGTGATTTTGGATTGTTTATTGAATGTCGTGTTTGTTTTTCGTACCGAAAGATTACGACGCAGTCGAGGATCCAGAGTTTTACCCTGGGGTTCAACCTTCAACGTTCACCGATCAAGGCAAGTCACAAACCCCAAGTTGATCATATTTGAGCCCAGGTTTTAATAATTACCGCTATAACACATTGGAATTAAATATTGCATTAGTTTAATCACAAGCCCTAAATTATATTTATTAGATCCCCTTCCTTGTTGTGTAAACCCAAGCCATGCTTATTGAGCCTAAACTCATTGTCACGTTTTAAGTATTATATTAGCTAGTGTCCAATGTATCGACACAACTGCTATAGGATAAAAGAACGAGTCGTAGATAGTTGGATTCTACTATATGATTTCCCCGTTATTCTCGTCTCTGGATTCTATTGGAGTTGGCTATGTTATAAGTATGGTGGGTTCTGGGTGCAAGCTAGGGCATTAGTTGGTCACACCCAGAGCACTATAAGGACCGGTCTACGGGATCTGTTGCAAAACAAACTTGTACTAACCACAAGTCTAGTGGGTAAGTCCTAACTAGAGGTATGGATCGTACCAACTTGAAGCACCATAGTGGAGGGGACAAGTGGCAACCTGCGGGTGGCTTGTACCGACGAGGCTCAAGGGGGGTACGGTGTTGGCCCGACGCGTCGGGGCACCGTATGAAACCTATAAGAGGGTGTTATCGAATTGGTGCATTCCATGCTAAAGGTTTTGGCATTAGTTCCCATGACATGGGTCATTTGACACACTACGGAGTGTGGGAAACGAGTGCCTTGTGGGTACAGTAGTACGTCTCTGATCATAGTATAATCTTTTCGAAAAGCCATGCCCACGGTCAAGGGCAGGTTGGGTAATGTTCACCGCAATTAGTTTACTTCTGTTTGAATGAATGTGTGATTCATGGCATGTAAGGACTATTGAGAGAGGGTGGGCTGACTGTACCCCTCGAGTTAGAAGATGATACATTACATATGTTTACATTCTGTACTAATAACTTAACTTCATTTAAATGCTTACAACTGTACCTTTCCGCAAACATGAGCCACTACCTTCCTTGTTATTACCTTGCATTATAATTGCATTCGGTGGCTTGCTGAGTACGATTGTACTCACCCACATTGACTTACACCACCAGAGGTCGTCTACTACGAGGAGGATGAAGGTCTAGAGTGGTGACCCAGTCAAGGAACGAGACTGGAAGGAGGCGTTCATCTAGAGGATTTATTTGATTAATTTCTCTTTGATTTAACTCTTTTGTAATAATATGGTCTACGAACCATGATTGATTGGAGTATTGTGCGCAGTCGTGTGATGAACATGTTGTTTTATTGATTTTCTATGGAATTTCAATAAAGTCCAGATTTTATTAAATCTAGGCATTACACATGAGGTCTTGGTGTGCCTTCATCTTTGCCTCGATCTCTGCTCGGTATTCTGCTGGAATATCTTCAAGGGCAGGTGTCATGATGTCGTGGTTGTCGATATTTGCGCCCCCCGCAAGATCCATCGGTGATGTATACGTAGTAGTCATTGTAGATGTACCAGTGGACGATGTAGATGTACCCGTCATGTTGGCATACCCCTCTCAAGCGGAGTCGCCAAAAAGTGTGTTGACACAAAAATGTGCCCCCGCACTTGGGTCAGTTCAACGATCCAAAAGTGTGCGGATACTTAGGGACAAGCATAAGCATAACACAACACTGACATCGCGTTCTGACTACCCTCAATAGTGGCAAGGGGGGTGGAGTCACCAGGTAATCAGATCACATAGAAATAATCCAATTTGGCGTTTAGACTGATCTGGCCGAAGGTAGGCTCTGAGCAGATCTCAACGTGATAATCGCCTCCGAATAGCGGGGTTCGGCGTGAAGTCTCTATTACGACAAAATATGTCCAACGCGACGCACGGGTGTGACTTCGTCTAGCACGGAGTACAAATGTGGTGAAGCCTGTCTCGACGAAGCCTGTTGCAAAGTGTGTTGGCACACGGGACTCGGTCAAACCGACAAAAGTGTGACGGTCCGGCACGAGTAGTCGAAGCAGGGATTCTGCCGAAGGGGGTTCTGGTAGCCTCTGAAACCAGTCTCCTGGCTCTGTACACCTCCGACGACGTGGATCCGAGTGTGAAAACCTAAAACAGAATAGAGATCAAGTGCCAATTTGGCCTAGGGACCGAATCTACTAAGTGTTGCAATAGGGAAACGAAGGTAGCAATCTGTTACGTAGATTAATGGGTACTTCACAGGCGAAGTAACAAGGCGATAGCAATCTGTTACGTAGTGGCCGGTGGAGGGCTTCCAGGCAAACCCACGAAGGTTGCAGAAAAGTAAAGATAAAAGTAAAGGTACGATTCAAAGTTAGGGCTTTGTGTTTTATTTGTCTTCGGGGGAGTTTAATGAACCGGCCTCACCCCTATATTTATAGGGGCTAGTCTTGTAATATCTAAGATTAATTTGTTAAGACTCGACCTAATCATGCGTACGGATAAAATTAGCCAGAATCAGACTCAAACTCTATCTCTGTAATTCAGCCCGAAGTGGCCTTCGGCAGGGCCCGCCGAAGCCTGCTCCTCGGGCCGAAGCTTTGGCAAAGCTGGCCTCCAAAGGCCTTCGGGCCGAAGGTAGTAGGCCTGCTGGAAGGCTTCCATAGCTCATTGGGCCTTCAGCCCTGTAGGGCTTCAGCCTGATACATGAGATGTGTATTTTTCGCCCAAATTACCAAAACTGATATTTTGACAATCTTGACCATTTAATGCCATTTTCTGTTGTCAACACAAAGCATCAGTAAATTTATCAACTTTAACTGAAAGTTCATCATAGGATAGCATTACCTCGGTGCAATTTAGCTAGTTGTTGCTGTTGTTGACGTTGTCGGCCATGAAGCAAAGGCCAGTGAAGTCATTCGCCTTATTCTCCTCCTTTTGAGGTTCATCCTCGTCAGAGCTTGGCTCCTCACTTGAAAATGTGTCAATGTCACTCAATGCCGCCATGAAGGCTCTGCATGCCACTTGGCTGCTCTCTTGGCTAACTTATCTCGGTTCTTTTTGTGGAAGGGTTTTTTCTCTCTTGTGGTGTTTGGTGTAATCACTCTCTTCTCTGTTCATGAGATTTACATAATTAGCTTTAATATGTGAAGTGTCACCACACTCAAAACACCCACAAGAGTCTCTTCTCCTTTGATCCCCATCTATCATTGTAGAAACGGGTGAACTTATTGACAATGAGAGCAAGCTCCTCCTCGTCCAAGGTGTCCACCTGCTCTTTTGTGACAGAGACTAGAGAGGACAAAGCAAAACCATCAACAAAAGAATAAGTGCCAGAAGAACCAGATGAAATACCTCTAGATGAGGTGTGACTTCTAGAACCAGAAACTAGTGCCATGGATGGTGGCAAAGAGTTTCCAAGTCCTTGTCGAGATGCCTTGACAATCTCTATGGACTTAAGCCTAGTGAAGAGCTCGTCAGAAGTCAATGTATCATAACTTGCCGACTCCTTAATACTAGAGATATTCACCTCCAATATGCTACGATCGAGAGCATAGAGAAGTTTGATCAGTCTATCATGGTCAGAGTAAGCTAAAGTCCCAGTGGAGCGCAAATTGCTAATAATGACATCAAAACTCGCAAACATGGCATCTACCGATTTACCTGGACCTTGCACAAACAATTGTTATTCTTCGTTATATGTTCTTTGGCACGTGGCCTTGATCTGGGTAGGGACCTCATGGAAATCCACAATATTGGTCCAAATCTCACGAACAATACATAGGTGCTGGACCCTATCAAACTCATTCGGACCCAGACTTGTGAACAATATGTTCATATCTTTATAGTTAGAATCATACTGTTGTTTTTCATTCTCAGTGGCACGAGTATAAGGGATAACATATCAGGAATCCACAATATCCCAAATTGCACTTCGTTGGCTTTGAAGATAAGCCCCCATATGCACCTTCCAGTATGCAAAATCTTTTTCATCGAACAAAGGAATCTTGTTATGTTTATCCATGTCATCTATGGATCACAAAACCGATTAAGGTTAACTGGTGATCTAACCTAGCTCTAATACCAATTGTAGGACTGAAACAGGCGATTAGAGGGGGGTGAATAGGCTTCTCAACAAACTCTTTTGAATAGATGGCCTTTTCTGAACACCCAACGCTCCTCCAAATAAACAAGCAGATGAAAACAGATTCACGAATCACAAATAAAATTAGTGTTTTCACCCTATTGTCTGATATGATGTTAAGCTATAGTTTGAGAGATCACATGCACTACAAATTAAACTAGCCTTCAAAAAGCTACAAGTATGCTAACTGAAAAGACACACACAAAATGCTCAAAGGCAGACAAAGGCTACTCACAAATCAGATAGAAAAAATACAAGCATTTTGACATACATAAAAGTCCAGGTGATTTCATGAAGTACATGAAAGACAATGCACAAATAGATGTTCAAAAAAACACATGTTAAGTATGAAATATCTCTTACAGAAATAAAATCGATTATTTGAAGTGCTAAGTTAAATTGTTCATACCTACTTGCCTATGAATAAAGAATGCATAGAGCAGTAGAGGAATAGCCGGATGTAACAGGCAATGAAGCAGAGTCATGTACGGCTGGTGATGAAATCCAAAACACGGTGTTGTCGTCTTTAGGGATGGATATGGATGTCAGAATATCTGAATTATCCGTATTCGAATTTGAATAATGGTGTTGGCGTAAAAGATTACGCTAACAGGTTCTTGAAGATTAAGAACTAACAAACAGAGAGTTTGTGTTGAGAACTATTTCGAGCCTCCGAATAGGATAATAGCTCAAAGTTGTACGAAATTGTGTATTGAATAGCTGAGTATTCGATTGTAGGACCAAAAATAGCGACCAGAGGGGGTGAATGGGCGCCTAAAAATTTCTTGCTAAACTATGATCTAATCCCAACACCCAAATGAACTTAACCAGACAAATAATATTAGCAAAGCAAATTACTAGAATTAAAGTTGTCTAGCCTAAAAATTATTGGTATCTTAATTTAAATGTGATTAAAAATAGACTAAATAAAAATATTGTAGTAGATAAAAACATCTAAATATATTACTAAATGTTTATATTGCAGTTTAGAAATGAGATTCTAATCAACTGAATAAAACATAGATCTTTAAAAATTAATTCAGAATAAAACCGAAAATATTTCAGGTAAAACTAGAAAAATATAACTACGACTAATAATAATTTTTTTCCTTTTTATATGACCAGATTAACCAGATAAAAAATAATATGAGATAACTAAAAAGAATTTAACAGATTAATGATTTAACTACGAGATTAATTTTTAATTAAAAAAACAGATAAATACGAGATTATTAACGAAACTTAGTCCACCTAAAAAATAGGAGATTAGATCTACTTACCTACATGCCGATCTGCAACGAAAACCTCCACCGTAAAAATTATTACGTCGTCGCCGGTGTGATCTTCCACCGTGGAAACCTCTCGCTCGGGGCTGCCGCCCGCCTGCAGCTTTGCCTAGGCAAAGACTGCACACAGCCAGCCAAAAGGCTGCTGTTTTTTTCCTGCCAGGCGCCGTGGGGCCCGAAGAGCTGCTGCCGGCTGCCTGGATTGCTGCGTGCGGCGGAAGAAAAAAACAGAGTCGCGCTGCCGTGCTCACCTAGACTGCAGTGCCTGGACTGCTGTGTTGCTTGCTATGGATTCACACGCCACAACCACGGCCTGGAGAAACACACCGAAGAAAGAAAATAAAACTCTCGGTGGACTGTAGATAGATTGATCTATTAAAAAACAGTCATGTATTCCCAGGGGGATAGGGGTCTATTTATAGGCGACTCCTAATACAAGAAAAGACTAATTTATCCCTAAGGTAGATTAACACTAATTCTGAAAATTACTAAAATATTCTTAGAAAAATCACCTGACTCAAATAAAAATATTCTGAACTTAAAAACTAAATATTAATACCCTAAAAACAAAATAATCATAGGTTGTCAGTTTTGCGCCGAAACTGACAAAGTATCCACCGTCTTCGCACTAGTTACCTGGATTGGGCCGACCCGACCCCACAGCTTCCTCAGCCCGGCAATCGCTCGCTGCCCGTGTAGCTGAGTCAAACCCAGTCAACAGACCAGTGGATTGGGCCATGTACCCGTAATGGTCCAGCTCGACGCCGCTGCTCCTCTGCCCGGCTGCCACTTGCTGCCCATGTACCTGAGTCACATGCGCCTCAGACACGACAGGTCTTCATTTCTCTTCCTTTACTTCCGTTGACAATCACTTATCACATCTGGAGTATCAAAACCATATTCTTCAACATGGTTTCTCAATCTCCCCCTTGATGAGTGCATTGTCAACACCCTTTTCAGCACTTCTTCAGAACCTGCAAAACATGTGGAAACAGGAAAACAAGGACAAAAGAAAAATAGAAGAAGGAAAATAAAAGTTTAACCCTAATGACCAAAAGCCAAACAGAAGCAAGAAAATGGTCATTATGGTTAACCAAAAATAAAGACTAAAAAACAAGTGCAATCTTAGAATTACCAACAAGGATAAACTCCTCCTGAAATAAATCCCAGAGAAAGCCAAAAAATATATCCAAAATTTCTCCCCCTTGTTGACAATTGGACTCATCAAGTGAGACTAAATGCACTCTAAAGAGACATAGACACAAACTCCCCCTGAAATGCAGCTCCCCCTCAAAATATGCCATGAATGCAGATGGAGTGCAGGTGGAGTGTGAAAAGCACGCTTCTTAGATATGATTGACTACAATTACAACATCTAACAGGTATAGAAAAAGATATACTGTCTAAGATACATGACATGATCAGTGCAACAGATGATATCTAAAGAGAGTCATTAGCACGCATTTTTCGATTTTTGCAAACAAAAGCATCACCACATTTTCTAGTTGACAAGCAAGGTAAAACATGATATGCAAAAGCTAACTGATATCTACCAAGATTAGCATTGTCCAAAACAAAGTGCTTCAACAAACTTGTCATCTTTTTAAATTTTTCAGACTTTTTCTTTTTCCTTTTTATTCTTTCTCATTTCTGCTAGGGGTTATTTGCATGTCAAACCTTATGCAAACCGACCAAGTCAAGCCTAGGCCAGAACTGGACCATCAGAAGCTTAAGACATTGGTCTTGGCATACATTACACCGTCCTAGTTCATACCAAAGTGCTATGGTAAGCAGTCCAGAACAATGCAATGCTACAAAACAAACCCACCTGGATATTTTCTAATAATCATAAAAATGCATTAATTTTTCATTTTTCTTAATTTTTATCATTTTTATAGTACATTTTTCATATTTAAAGCATATAGATGTCCAAGTTGCATATCTGCATCTAAGTAAGGATCTAGCTACTAGGCATGTAAAAAATAGTGAAAGCATTTAGCCTACACATGCTAGTTACCAGAAGCAATGGTGATCATTTTTCAATTTTAAAACATAAAAGCAATGCATATTACAAATATCAAATATATCATGTAAACTGAAACAGAACATGATCATCGACAAGTAATCAAAAACATATACTAGCTAGAGAAAGTAAAGCAGATTAATCATATAACAGAAGCAAGCTCAAAATGTGATTGATGATTATGCATGATATGAATGCACACAAAAAGACTCAATAAAAATAAAGAAGAAAAGAAAAACTGACTCAAAGTATCCTAAAAATGATACACAAGTCCCAAATCCCCTCGGAAACGCTCAAAAGTACACTGATCTAGGGGTTTGGTAAAAATATCAGCCAATTGCATATGGGTATCAACATGAATAAGATCAATGACCCCTTTCTCATATTGATCCCTCAGAAAGTGAAAGCGAACGTCAATATGTTTGGTTTTTGAATGAAGACATGGGTTTTTTCCCTACACTAATTGCACTAGTGCTATCACAAAACAAAGGAACTCTCGAAGGGAAGAACAACCCAAAATCCCGCAAAGTAGAAATCATCCAAACCAACTGAGAACAGCAGCTAGCAGCAGCTACATACTCAGCCTCAGTAGTAGAAAGCGCAACTCCAGATTGTTTTCGAGAAGACCATGAAACAAGTGAAGAACCAAGAAGATGGCAAGTACCGGAAGTCGACTTGCGATCCAGCCGACACCCACCAAAATCAGCGTCCGAAAAACCAGCTAAATCAAGAGACGATGATGCAGAATAATAAAGACCTAAATCAGGAGCATAAGTAAGATACCTTAAAATACGCTTCATAGCCTGCCGGTGAGATGCGCGTGGCGAAGACTGAAAATGCGCACACACACCCACGGCAAACTGAATGTCCGGACTCGTCGTAGTCAAGTATAGTAGCGAACCGATCATCCCTCGATACTCTCTCTCATTTACCTTGACGTCGTCCTCGTCCTTGTCTAAACCTCCAGATGTACCCATTGGGGTCATCTGTGGCTTTAGCTATCCACCAAAGTCAAATTTGTTTAGCATATCTCGTGTGTACTTACCTTGGTGGATGAAAATGCCATCCTTGGTCTGCTTGATCTGGAGCCCTAAAAAGTACTTGAGTTCTCCCATGAGACTCATCTCAAATTCACTATGCATCTGCTCAGAAAACTTGGACACAATCTCATTAGTAGAACCACCAAAAATAATATCATCCACATAAATCTGAGCAACCGACAAGTCTGCGCCATCTCTAAGTAGGAAAAGAGTCTTGTCCACAGAACCCATCACAAAACCTTTCTGCAACAAGAACTGCTTCAGTCGATCATAACAAGCCCTGGGGGCCTACTTCAGACCGTATAAATCCTTATGCAACTTGTAAATATGTCGTGGAAATTTAGGGTTCTCAAAACCGGGGGGTTGCTTAACATAGACCTCCTCCTCTATATACCTGTTTAGAAAAGCACTCTTGACATCCATTTGATGAAGCTTAAAACCTTTAGAAGCAGTAAAGTCCAAAAGAATACGAATGGACTCAAGGCGAGCGACAGGAGTGAAGGTTTCTTCAAAATCAATGCCTTCTTTTTGACAAAAACCTTGTGCCACTAATCGAGCTTTGTTGCGCACCACAACACCATCTTCTCCTTGTTTGTTCTTAAACACCCACTTGGTGCCTATGGTGTTGCATCCAGGTGGCAGCTCAACTAGTGTCCAAACCCGATTGCGAACAAAGTTTTCAAGCTCTTCTTGCATGGCGTTTATCCAATTTGAACCAGAAAGAGCATGAGAAATGTCTCGGGGCTCAAAAGTAGCAACAAAAGCAAGACTCAGCAAACATAGCGAGAGAACCAGCTGAGGAATGTAAGGATCTCTAAGTAAGATCACTGATGATGAGCTCTGAAGGGTGATCACGCTGAACTGCTCGAGATCCTAGGTGATCTAAAGTCACCTCACCAGAGTCAGCAACTGGCTCCTCTGGACTCGGCTGAGAAGTCATCTCACCAGAGTCAACACCTAGCACCTCCGAACTCGGCTGAGGAGGCTCGATCGAAGTAGAAGGAGCAATTAGAGGTCCGTCCTCATCCTCAGTTGAAGTCTCAGAAGGTGTGGGGTCTGCAGGTGGTGCAGAGGGCCCACCCTCATCATCAGCAGGAGTATCATCATCTTCCTCGAAGATGGACTCTCCAAGCTCATCATCTCTAGAAAGATCAAAAGGAGTCGGCGAGGGCAAAGACTCAGCAAAAGAAACCTCACAAGTCTCGACAAGCATCTGGGAGTCTAGGTTCCAAACACGAAAGCCTCGTGAATGCAAAGCATAACCAAGAAAGACTTCATCCCAGCAACAAGACTCAAACTTGTCCAAATGCCCTCCCTTCTTAAGCACAAAGCACTTGCATCCGAAAGCTCGCAAGTGACTCACCTTGGGCTATCTACCAAAACGCAACTCATATGACGTCTTACCTAAGTAAGCTCTAAGGAAAATGCGATTGGCAAGATAGTAAGCTGTGTTCATTGCTTCAGCCCAAAAACGCCTAGGAGTCCTATGCTCATCAAGCATCGTCCTGGCCATATCGACAAGCGTGCGGTTCTTTCGTTCCACAACGCCGTTCTGTGGGGGAGTGTAAGGAGCAGAGAATTGATGATCAAGACCATGATCACTACAAAAACTTACGAACTGAGAGTTCTTAAACTCAGAGCCATTGTCTGAACGAATTGCTCGCATCAGACCATTGTTCTCGTTCTTCTGCTTCAAAATCAGGTCATGAACATACTGAAAAGTCCCATCCTTAGACTCTAGAAAGTAAACCCACGAAAATCGAGAAAAATTGTCAACTATTACAAGGGCTTACCACTTCCCACTGACTGAGCGTACTCGATCTGGACCTACTGTGTCCATGTGCAACAGCTCTCCCGGGTATGAAGTCATCACCTGAGTCACAGGTGCGTGAGAAGCGACAACCATTTTCCCATGACGATAGGGATGACAAACTAGATCCTTCTCCATCTTAACCTTAGGCAATCCTTTGATAAGATCCATAGAACTCAATCTAACAAGTAGATCAAAGCTCAAATGTCCTAACCTTCTATGCCACTTCCGTAGCTCAGAGGAGGATTCGGCCATCAGACAGCGAGAAGGGCCAGAAGAACTAGAGAAATCAATACGATAAACCTTACCGAAAGGTAAGATCCGACAGACTAAATATCCTCTAGAATCAACAACAGAAGACATGCCCTTCTTAAAGCGCACTTCTAAACCATCCTCAAGCAGATGCAAAACATAAATTAGATTAAAGTTCAGATTTCCAGCTAAAGCAACATTCTTCAAAGAGAAATAATCAGAAATACGAATCGACCCGATACCTTGTACCTTCCCTTGACCACTGTTCCCGAAAGTGATGTATTCCTTGGAGCTCGGGGGAGCGAGCTGGAGAACCATCTGCGGTGTCCCATCATATGGCGAGAACATCCTGAATCCATGATCCATACGTCCTCTAGTCCTCGATCCTGCAAGATTAATGGTCATGAGTGGGAGCAAATGGTCGACCACCAGGTCTAGCAAAAGTACTAAACCAGTGTCGAGCCATATACTCGTAAGTAGGAAAGCAGAAGGAATCATATGAGTCTACTTCTGCCTAAAATCATGACCATGAGGTCCAAAACCGTATCCATAACGATCTGGAACTTTGTCGAAACAGAAACCACCCTTCGGAGCACGATCATAAAAACCATCTCCTCTACCACCACCTACATGACGTGGCCTGGCCTCTAGCCTCTCTCTACATCGAGGAACTCTCTGTCTACCACCCTGCTGGTAGAACTGCTCCTGCCCACCTCGAGCTCTCTCTACTCGCTCAACCAGCTTCCTCCTGAAGCAAAACTCCTCAAGACGCCCGTCTCTCTGACAAAACTCACAGTGATAGGTAAGCTTCTTGGGATGTTGTTGTGGCTTAGGATTCTTAGGCTTGGTGGTGTTGGGTGTAGCATCTTTGGTGTGAGAGGGTCCAGGTAAATAATCAAGAGAAGTGTGGAGAGTTTTAGGCTTTGGAACCTAGATCTGCTTCTTAGGTGGAGCTTTAGGTTGTTCTTGGAACACTCCATCCTTGGGCTGACTATCCTTAAAGGACTTAGTGGAGTGAGTCTTGGGATATCTCTGTTCGGGAGTCACCTTACTCCACTCCACTGCTCGGCTAATGGCACTCTCAAAATCAGCCTTGGTATAGGTGTAACCTACCCCAAACCCATCCTGTCTCTTGAACTGCTGGATCATCATGCCGAGTTGTGGCTCTCTGGCACAAATCCAACTCAGGATCTGACGGAGGTTAAAGTTCTCATTCTGAACATCAGCTAGCTCCTCTCTTAAGGAAGCTAACACCTCCACCTGAGACAAGCAGATCTCACACTCTTTATCAACTTCGACAGACTTCTCAGCTTTTAGCTTGATCAACTCCATTCTATTGGGCAAGCAGTTCTCACAAACAGTAGGTGGAACTGATAAGGTCTCAAGCTCTAGCTTAGTCTGCTCCAACTAAACTCTCACTCCAGCTAACTCGCTCAACTGCTCATCACTCTTGGCTCTCAGCTCAGCTATACTAGCTAAATGGGATGGGCAGTCTACACAAGGTGTGACGATAGTGACATGAGCATCTTTTAGCTCCTGCTGAGCGCTCTCAAGCTTAGTGGCCAAGGCGTCTCACTCATCTACTCTCTCTGTGTACCTGGACTTAAGAGTCATCAGGTCACACAACAACACCTCACAGTTAGGGCACTCACCACTATCACCCAAGCAAGGGGAAGAAGACAAACTCTCAATCTTTCCATTTGTCATGGAAAGCTCACTCTCAAGCCCATCTATCCTCTTCTTAGCCCCTCTAAGCAGTTTCTCTCGATACTTCAACTCCGGACGGTTCTGTTCTAGTAAATTAACAACTTCTTGTTCATAGGATGATACCTTATCATCGTCGTCATCGTCGGAGTCATCGGAGGAGTACTTTTCTTTTTTCTCCCCAAGAGCCATTGAGCAGAAGCTCTTGTGGGGTCTTCGTCTGTCACGTGAGTGTTTCTTCTGCTTGTCCCCAAAGGCCATGAAACAGAGGCCCGCCAGATCATCCCTATCCTTCCCCTTCCTGATCACGATCTCTTCATCACTTGAGCTCGAAGATGAGGAGGAAGACGAGGATCTCTTAGAGTAGCTTTTCCCCATCTCGGCGAAGAAGGACTTGTCTTGTTTCTTGTTCTCACGCCTGTAGTCGTTCAAAGCCTTTCGAAAGAATCTCGTATTGGGCTTGCCCTTCATTGAGTTGGCGTACTTGTCAGAGTCGTAGGAGTTGCTGCTGGTTCCCTTCTTGTAATTCTTCCACTTGGGGCAGTCGGCAATGAAATGACTTGTATCACCACACTCAAAGCATCCGGATTTTTTGCCGTGTCTCTTAAACATTCGCTTATCATAGACACGTCGCACCCGGTTGTTAAACAAGCACAGATCATCATCTCCTAGAGTATCAAGTTGTTCCTCGGAGATAGACATCAAGGAAAAGGCAGTACAACTCATGGCATTAGGATCAGCAGACGGTGTCGCAAGCACCAGAGTCTTTGAGCCAGAACCAGTGAGATTTTATCTCAACTGGATATCGACCTCTGAGGCTTTGAGCTTACTAAAAAGCTCTGCGACGATCAAGGTATCATAAGATGCGCTCTCAACAATAGAAGAAACCCTGATCTCCCAGATCTTAGGGTCCAAGGAATGGAGTACCTTAAGCGCCTGTTCATGATCTGAGACCAGATGATCATGCTCGGCCTTGTTAACGCGAAGCTTGTTAATGATCGATTGAAATGACCAAACAAAGCCTCAACCGTCTCACCCGGCTTCTGTGAGAAATTCTCATACCCACGTCGGTAGGTCTAATATAGCCTAGCCTTGACCTGAGCTGTCCCCTCATGGTGTGCCTGGAGGATAGCCCAGATCTCTCGAGCAGTGGTGAGATGTCTAACATGCTCAAACTCACTAGGACCTAGACTAGAAAATAAAATATTCACCGCCTTACTATTATTTTGATGCTGGGTAACTACATCTGCAGTAGTATCCACAACAATAGTCACTATGGTGAAGGTACGATGTATACAAATCACCCATATGTCTGAGCTCTGGCTCATAAGGGATTTTACCAGAAGACGTCATGGTCACTACCTAGGTTTAGAATCGGTTAAGATATTAGAAAAGCCTAACCTTGCTCTGATACCACTTGTAGAACCGAAAGTAGCGACCAGAGGGGGTGAATGGGTGCCTAAAAATTTATTGCTAAACTATGATCTAATCCCAACACCCAAACGAACTTAACCAGACAAATAATATTAGCAAAGCAAATTAATAGAATTAAAGTTGTCTAGCCTAAAAATGATTGATATCTTAATTTAAATGTGATTAAAAATAGACTAAATAAAAATACTGTAGTAGATAAAAACACCTAAATATTTACTAAATGTTTATATTGTAGTTTACAAATGAGATACTAATCAACTGAATAAAACATAGATCATTAAAAATTAATTCAGAATAAAACCGAAAATATTTCAGTTAAAACTAGAAAAATATAACTGCGACTAATAATAATTTTTTTCCTTTTTATATGACCAGATTAAACAGATAAAAAATAATATGAGATAACTAAAAAGAATTTAACAGATTAAAGATTTAACTACGAGATTAATTTTTAATTAAAAAACAGATAAATACGAGATTATTAACGAAACTTAGTCTACCTAAAAAATAGGAGATTAGATCTACTTACCTGCATGCCGATCTGCAACGAAAACATCCGCCGTAAAAATTATTTTGTCGTCGCCGGTGTGATATTCTGCCTTGGAAACCTCTCGCTCGGGGCTGCCGCCCGCCTGCAGCTTTGCCTGGGCAAAGACTGCGCACAACCAGCCGAAAGGCTGCTGTTTTTTTCCTGCCAGGCGTCGTGGGGCCCATAGAGCTACTGCTGGCTGCCTAGATTGCTGCGTGCGGCGGAAGAAAAAAGCAGAGTCGCGCTGCCATGGTCACCTGGACTGCAGCGCCTGGACTGTTGTGTTGCTTGCTATGGATTCACACGCCACAACCACGTCTTGGAGAAACACACCGAAGAAAGAAAATAAAACTTTCGGTGGACTGTAGATAGATTGATCTATTAAAAAACAGTCATGTATCCCCAGGGGGATAGGGGCCTATTTATAGGCGACTCCTAATACAAGAAAAGACTAATCTACCCCTAGGGTAAATTAACACTTACTCTAAAATAATTTCCGAAAATTACTAAAATATTCTTAGAAAAATCACCTCACTCAAATAAAATATTCTGAACTTAAAAACTAAATATTAATACCCTAAAAACAAAATAATCATAGGTTGTAAGTTTTGCGCCGAAACTGACAAAGCATCCACCGTCTTCGCACTGGGTACCCGGATTGGGCCGACCCGACCCCACAGCTTCCTCAGCCCGGCAATCGCTTGCCGCCCGTGTACCTGAGTCAAACCCATTCAACAAAACAGTGGATCATCTCTCGCTCCTAGCCCATGTACCCGGATTGGGCCAGCCCGACTCCGTGGCTCCTCTGCCCGGCTGTCGCTCGCTTCCCATGTACTTGAGTCACACGCGCCTTAGACACGGTAGGTCTTCATTTCTCTTCCTTTGACTTCCGTTGACAATCACTCATCACATCTGGAGTATCAAAACCATATTCTTCAACATGGTTTCTCATCGATGCCTATTACAGGGTAAGAAAGGGGGTATTTGTAGGTAAAAACTATAAGGAAAAGACCTATTTACCCCTCAATTAGAACCGACATAGTGGAAACTATTCGGTAAACCGAATAGGGTTAAAATAGTAAAATTTATCCGGAGAAGGTAGATAAGGCAGACGTCTTATCAGTCTTGCTGTTTTCCACTGTAGCTTTAGAGCCTTCGGAGGATACCTTTGAACCATGAAGCCGAAGGATGGCTTAGAAACTTCATCATCTCCAGAGATGAATGCAAGCTTTGATGTTGGTGAATTATCTTTGACTGTTGATCTCTAAAGTCATGAGGATGAAGTATTTTCCCCCCAACAGTAGCCCCTCGAATACGCTTCTCTGATTTAACCTGTATGGCATGAAAGCAGTATACGCAAGGAATATATTCATATTTAGGGACTTAGAGAAATCTGAAGATGTTACAGTTATTCGAAGGGTATTTGATATCAAAGCATCTCCGATGAAAACTTCGAACTAGAACTGTTGTGTGAACACTTCTCATGGATGTGAACACTTCTCATGGAAGTGAACCATTACGGAGGTGGAACGTCGTGAGGAGTCATTAATTTTGAGTCGTTACCCTTCAAGTAGCCGTTAGGCTCTCGAAAAAGGTAACGATCGAAATTTTACGGTGGGTTGACATCTTTTTACTTCTTGGTCCCACCTGTCAGTGGCAGAAGTAAAAACTGCAAAGCGAACATGATCGAGGCACAGTAGCCAGTGGAAAGGCTATAAAAGGGGGGTTGAAGCCCACCAAAATTTTTTATAGAACTTGAAGCTCGAAGCCTTATTTCTTCAACCTCCAAATCTCCTCTCAACCTTTTGAGCGATCAACTCATGGTGAGGACCAGCACGACCATGCTAGCAGCAGCGGGTTCCTTGGCGCAGATGCAAGCATCGGCGGCTTCAGCAGCAGCATCCATGGCGGGAGCTCCAGGAGATTCTTGGCCCAAAAAACCTCGGGAGCTCCGCCCTCCATCCAAGAAACCGATTCCGCAAAGCTTCCTCATCGCCCAATCAACAAGTACTGCGGAATCCATTGAAGAAGCAGTGGCTGGGAAGCTGGGCCCTGGAATGAGGACTCGAGTCTTGGGAACGGAGTCGACCCCGAAGCCGTGGAGTGGAGAAGTGGTAGTCTTCGAAGCTGGACTGGGACTCCCTACCATCAATTTCTTAACAGAGGTACTGGAAATGTTCCATATTACCTTGCCGCAGTTGTCCCTCAACGCTATTGCAAGACTGATGATCTTTGAATGGGATCTTCAGGCCGAAGGATGTGAAGGAAGATCGGAGATCTTTGCCGCTACCCACGAAGCCACTTGCCAACCGAAGCCACAAGATGGACCTAGAGATACCAAGGTGTTGACGGTGTTTGGAAGTGTCAACTTCCAGCTTCAGAAGGAACATGCGCAGCATTTCCTAGTGAAGGCCATCAATGACCGGTGGTATACTAACTAGATCCTTCGGTGGTTTTATGCCGAAGTTGGAGAAGATTCCAGCTTCACAAGGCCTCTTCAGGAGATCTAGTTCCGGAAGGAGGCGGAAGTTACTCCGAACCAAAGCCTACTCTCAACGCGGCTTGGGTTGCTCTCTTCAATAGCCATCCGCATGAGCATGTGGGATCTGGCGAAGGAATTCATCGCCCTCTGGATCTTGCCTCTTAGAGCTGACTGGCCGATTGCATTTCAAAATGCTTCGGAAGGAGATCTTCAAAGCCTAGGTAAACCTTCAATCTTCTGCATGAAATGCTACCTCTTTTCAGCAGCTCCTTTAGCGCTAGCTTCGGAGCAGATCGCGAAGGCCACCGAACGGGTGCTCGGAGCCCCTACAGTGGTAGAGAGACAGCGAAGGGTGGAGCTAGTGGGCCCCGAATATACATTTTTCAGGGTTGAGGCGGACTCCACATGCTCGGAGGCTCTCAAATGTTTCATCTAGGTCTAGGCTATGATGGTTATTTACAACACTCTTTATTACAATGTCATCCATATAGGCTTCGACATTTTGGCCTATTTGATGACCTAGAGCCTTAGCTATCAAACGTGAGAAGGTGGCTCCGGCATTCCGCAAGCCAAAAGGCATTCGAACATAACAAAATACTCCGGAGGGAGTTATAAAACTCGTCTTGGCTTGTTCTTCGCGCTTTAGCCAGACCTGATGATAACCGGAGTATGCGTCCAGGAAGCTCAGTAATTTGGAGCTAGCGGTAGAATCCACTAGCTAGTCTATTTTGGGCATAGGGTAGGGGTCTCGCGAGCATGCTTTGTTTAAAGATGTGAAGTCAATGCACATGTGCCACTTGCCGAAGCCCTTCTTCCTAACAAAAACAGGGTTACCCAGCCACTCCGTGTGGGCTACTTCCCTGATGATGCCAGCCCTTAGAAATTTTTCCACTTCTATCTTGGCGAGGTCTGCCCTCTCTGCTGATAACTTACGGAGCCCCTGGCGCACTGGCCTAGCCTTCGGGTTGACAAGCAAACTATGCTCGATGATACTCCGGACAACCCCGGTGATGTCTTCGTTGGTACAGACAAAGATATCCAAATTTTGTTTGACTACTTCCTCCAGTGAAGTAGCTATCTCCGAAGGTAGCCCCTTACCGAACTGTATTGGGTACTCCTTGCCATCTTTCAGGATTATCTTTGTGACGACATCACCTTCCGGGCTTGGCTTTAGGGAAAGGCCCTTCAAGGAGTTTGAAGACTCTGAAGCCTCCTCTGTGTGCTCTGACAAACTGTGCACTTGCCGAGGGTAAAATGGCTGACTGTGGCCATACTCCATTCTTCGGGCTACAGCTTGGTCTCCTGAGATAGTGAGAACTCCACCTTGCGTGGGCATATCGAACATTGAGGAGCCATGTTGAAGAGCATGGGCCTCATGGTTCCAGATGTGATGAGTGATTGTCAATGAAAGTCAAAGAGGACATGAAGAGAAGAGAAGACATGTTGTTTCTGGGCCGCATGTGACTCAGGTACACAGGCAGCGAGTGACTGCCGGGTAGAGAGGCCACGAAGTCGGGCTGGCCCAATCCGAGTACATGGGCTAGGAGCAGCAAAGGATCCACTGGGCTGTTGACTGGGATTGACTCAGGTACATGGGCTGCGAGCGATTGTCGGGCTGAGAGAGCTGCGGAATCGGGCCGGCCCAATCCGAGTACCCAGTGCGAAGACGGTGGACGCTTTGTCAGTTTCAGCGCAAAACTAACAACCACTGATCTCGGATCTGACTATTCTGAGATGAAGACGTAGCCACTACGAAAGCTTCGCATTAGGATAAGTCATCTGTATTTAGTAGTTTACTATTTTGCCTTTAGGCCCACAGGCTGTCAGTTGAGTCTGTAAAAATATCCTAAGGGCATTTTGGTCTTTTCCATTTTATTTCAGCGTCTGTAAAAACCCTAAGTGTATTTTGGTATTTTTCCTAGGCTATTGGGCTGCCTATAAATAGGGCCCCAATCCCTAGGGTTAGGGTTACCCATTCTGAAATCAAGTTTAATCCCACTAAAAGTTTAATCTTCCTATGAGCGCCGCCGTGCTTTTCTCCGCCACCACTGTTCGTCGCGCACACGTCAAGAAATCATTTCATCGGGTTTAATCCTTCTGTTTCTGAGTAATCAAGAGTCGCTATGGATTCATTTAAATCGTTACCTCGGTTTGCGTGCCTAGTGTGATCATCTGTGTGCGATGACTTAAGTTCTGCTTTTCGTTTTTGTGCGCTGAAGAATATTTTATCTTAGACACGATTTTTTTCTTGCTGGCCATGTCTGTTGTGTGCGGTTTCTTGTAGAAGTATAGCCATCATGAAGCTGTAGTGGTTTGCTGCCACCTATAATCATCTATACCACGGTTAGCTTGTGCTAGTTTTTCTCTTGATTCATGTGCATGGCAGCAGCTCTTTGTGTACCATGCTGCAGGGAGATATTTTTCTAAGGTTTTCTCTTGGTAGCGTTATTGTCTGGTCACATCACATAGTAGTACATAGGCTGTCATCACCTACATTTTAGTCTGCAGCTACTGCTAGCATGCACATGACTTGGCTAGCGCAACTAGCCTGCAGCTAGTTTTTGGTTGTGAGTTTTTTGCAGCGTCCAAAGCATCTCCTTCACACGGGAAAGCGTGCACAGAGTTGTTTTATTTTGGTAAACTCAGCGAAGTCTGCAAGAGGCACTTCAAAGGTCCACTAAATCATGCTAAGGTTTGGCTTCGAGCATCCTTGTGAAGGTGTCAGTCCGGAGGTCTTGCGTGGGAAAACAAACTTTGTCGCCAGCCAACTCAGTCGGTCTCCGCTGAAGATATCGAAGTGCGCGTGGTTCAGTCTGTTTCGGTTGGATTCGGAGTACGTAGCGAAGGATCTCGCGTAGCTTTGATTTTTGTGTAACTTCGGGCTTTATAGGCTTTGGCAAGTTTCGAAGTCTGTTCACTTCGGAGTCTGCAGTAAGTCTTCTGCGATCTTCGAAGCCTGCATGTTTCTAAGTCTTCAGTGAGACTTCGAGCAACTGCTTCGAATTTTGTTTTTTTGTTGACAGACTTCGAACCAAACATCATTTTCGAATAGTGACTGTTTCCTCTGGTTTTACATATGTTTCAACCTATTGCATGACATAATTATATTAATTTCACGTGGAATGCTTATGGTTTGAATGATCTGTTAGTCTGCCTTTGAACACTTTGTGTTGTCTTTTTGTCTAGGACACCGGTTGTTTTTAGGCTAGATTATTTTCTTGATTTAGATCTGTTAAGCTTCAACTGGTGGTTTGTCGAGGTGCGTTGAGTGTTGGGAAAAGGCCATTGATTCGCAATAATTTTCAAGGCGCCCATTCACCCCCCTCTGGTCACTACTTTCAGTCCTACAAGTAGTATCAGAGCTAGGTTAGGTTTTTTTCCATACCTTAATCGGTTCTAAACCCAGGTAGTGATCATGACTTCTTCTAGAAAGGTCCCGTCCCTAGAAGCATTTCACAATACTTATTGGAAGACTCGCATGCGAGCTTATCTCATGAGCCAGAGCACGGACATTTGTGTTCACGCTAATTTCACAATATTGCCTATTGCTGAGCGTACATCTCCTGATATTATCGCCCAGCATCAGAACAACAACAAAGCGGTGAACATTTTGTTTTCTGGTTTAGGTCCCACTGAATTTGAGCGTGTGAGCCATCTCTACACTGCTAGAGAGATATGGGCTACCATCCAAGCACACCATGAGGGGACAACCCAGGTCAAGGCCCGGCTCTATTAGACCTACTGGCATGAATATGAAAATTTCACATAGAAGCCAGGTGAATTTGTTGAAGCCTTGTTTGGTCGTTTTCAATCGATCATCGACAAGCTTCGGGCCAATAAGGCCGAGGGAGTTCAGGTGGTCTCAGATCATGAGCAGGCGCTCAAGGTTCTCCATACCTTGGACCCTAAGATTTGGGAGATCAAGGTATCCTCTATCATTGAGAGCACCTCTTATGATACCTTTATAATTTTGGAGCTGTTCAGCAAGCTCAAGGCCACAGATGTTGATATTCAGTTGAGATCAAATCTCACTAGCTCTGGATCAAAAACCCTGGCTCTTGCTACACCTTCTGCTGACTCCTCTTCTATGAGCAGTGCTGGGTTCTCCTTGATGTCTATCACTAAGGACCATCTTGAGTCACTAAGAGATGATGATATGTGTCTCTTTAACAACCAGGTGCATCGTGTCTATGATAAGCAAATGTTCAAAAGACACGGCACAAAATCCGGATGCTTTGAGTGTGGTGATCCAGGTCACGTCATCACCGAGTGCCCCAAGCGCAATGGTCACAAGAAGGGTACCAGTGGTGGCTCCTACGACTCCGGCAAGCACGACAGCTCCTCCTTCACAAAGGGCAATCCCAAGACAAGATTCTTCAGAAAGGCCCTGAAGGACTACCAGCGTGAGAACAAGAAGCGAGACAAGACCTTCTTCACCGAGATGGAGAGAAGCTACTCCAAGCGGTCTTCGTCTTATTACTCTTCATCAAGCTCAAGCGATGAGGAGATCATGATCAGGAAGGGAAAGGACAAGGACGATCCGGCGGGCCTCTACTTCATGGCCTTCCGGGATAGGCCGAAGAGCCGCTCACATCACCGCCGAAGATCCCGCAAGAGCTTCTGCTCAATGGTCTTGGGGATAAGGAAGAAAAGGGCTCCCCCAACAACTCCGATGATGACGACGATGAAAAGGTATCTTCCTATGAACAAGAAGTGATTGAATTACTAGAAGAGAATCGTCAGGAGTTGAGATAACAGCAGAAACTGTTTAGAGGGGCTAAGAAGAGAATAGATGAGCTTGAGAGTGAGCTTGTCGTGACCAATGGCAGGATTGAGAGTCTATCTTCTTCCCCTTGCTTGGGTGGTAGCAATGAGTGCCCAAATTGTGAGGTGTTACTGTGTGACCTGACGACTCTGAAGTCCAGGTACATAGAGAGTGTAGATGAGAGGGATGCTTTGGCCACTGTGCTTGAGAGTGCTCAGCTGGAGCTAAAAGATGCTCATGCCACTGTCGTCGTGCCTTGTGTTGACTGTCCATCCCATCTAGCTAGTTTAGCTAAGCTGAAAGCCAATGGTGATGAGCAGTTGGGCGAGTTGGAGAGAGTCAAAGCTAAACTGGAGCAGACTAGGCTAGAGCTTGAGACACTATTAGTTCCACCCACTGTTTGTGAGAACTGACTGTCTCTTAGATTGGAATTGATCAAGCTGAAAGCTGAAAAGTCTGTCCAAGTCGATAGAGAGTGTGAGACCTGCTTGTCTTAGGTGGAGGTTCTAGCTTCCTTGAGAGAGGAGCTAGCTGATGTCCAGAATGAGAACTTTTACCTCTGTCAAATCCTGAGTTGGGTGAGTGCCAGAGAGCCATAGCTCGGCATGATGATCCAACAATTTAAGAGGTAGGATGGGTTTGGGGTAGGTTACACCTATACCAAGGCTGACTTTGAGAGTGCCATTGGCCGAGCAGTGGAGTGGAGTAAGATGACTCCTGAACAGAGATATCCCAAGACTCACTCCACTGAGTCTTTCCAAGCTAGTCAGCCCAAGGATGGAGTGTTTCAAGAGCAGCCTAAAGCTCCACCCAAGAAGCCCATCTGGGTCCCAAAGCCCAAACATCTCCACACTTCTCTAGACTCTCTACATGGACCCTCTCACACCAAAGAGTCTACACCCAACACCACCAAGCCCAAGAACCCCAAGCCTCAACCACATCCCAAGAAGCCCACCTACCACTATGAGTACTGTCAGAGAGACGGGCATCTTGAGGAGTTTTTCTTCAGGAGGAAGCGGGTTGAGAGAGCAGAGAGAGCTCGTGGTAGGCAGGAGCAATTCTACCAACAGGGTGGTAGACTGAGAGTTCCTCGACGTGGGGAGAGGCTAGAGGCCAGGCCGCGTCGTGTAGGTGGTCGTAGAGGAGACGACTTTCATGCCCGTGCTCCTGAGGGTGGTGTTCGCTCCAGTAGAGCTCCAGGTCATTCTGGATACGGCTTTGGACCTCGTGGCTGAGACTTTAGGCAGAACCGAGGACCATGCTTTGAGCCGCGCTTTGGTCCAGACTCTTATGATGCTTTCTGCTTTCCTTCCTTTGAGCAGATGGCTGGACACTAGTTTAGCTCTTTTGCTAAACCTGGTGTCAGACCATTTGCTCCCTCCTACGGCCACTGATCGTGCGGGATCGAGGACTGGAGGACGTTTGGATCATGGACTCAGGATGCTCTCACCACATGATGGGACATCGCAGATGGTTCTCAGTCTCACTCCCCCGAGCTCTAAAGAGTACATCACATTCGGGAAAAGTGGTCAAGGGAAGGTACACGGCATTGGCTCAATTCGCATCTCTGACCATTTCTCTTTGAAGAACGTTGCTTTGGTTGGGAATTTGAACTTCAATCTGATTCCTGTTTCGCAACTTCTTGAGGATGGGTTGGAGGTTCGTTTTAAGAAGGGCAATTCTTCTGTGTTTGATTCTATAGGGTCTTTGATTTGCCAGATCTTACCTTTTGGTAAGGTTTTTCGGATTGACTTCTCTAGTTCTTTTGGCCCTTCTCGCTGCTTGATTGTTGGATCCTCTTCTGAGCTCTGGAAGTGGCATAGGAGGTTAGGTCATTTGAGCTTTGATCTGTTAGTCAGATTGTGCTCTATGGACCTCATCCGAGGATTGCCCAAGCTTAAGATGGAGAAGGATCTACTTTGCCATCCCTGTCGTCACGGGAAAATGGTTGCCGCTTCTCACTCACTTGTGACTCAGGTGATGACTCCGTACTCGGGAGAGCTGTTACACATGGACACTGTTGGTCTAGCTCGGGTACGCTCAGTCGGTGGGAAGTGGTACGCGCTTGTGATCGTTGATGATTTTTCTCAATTCTCGTGGGTTTTCTTCTTGGAGTCTAAGGATGAGACTTTTCAGTTTGTTCATGACTTGATTTTGATGTTGAAGAATGAGAACAACGGTCGGATGTGAGCAATTTGCTCTGACAATGGCTCTGAGTATAAGAACTCTCAGTTCATCAGCTTCTGTAGTGATCAGGGTCTTGATCATCAGTTTTCTGCTCCTTACACTTCCCCACAGAATGGCGTTGTGGAACAAAAGAACCGCACTCTAGTCGAGATGGCCAGGACGATGCTCAATGAGCATAGGACTCCTAGGCGCTTTTGGGCTGAAGCCATGAACACGGCTATCTGGCCAACCGTATTTTTCTTGGGTTAATTTTTTCCGTACCATTAAAATTTTCACGGTTTGCCAATATGCCATCGGTGTGTCACTGACAGATGGGGGCCGCCACAGTCACTGACAGTGGCATATAGGAAATTTCTGAAAATTATAATGGCATGTGAGTAATTTTCCCATTTTTCTTAGAGCTTACCTAGGTAAGACTTCATATGAGTTGCGGTTTGGTAGATAGCCCAAGGTGAGCCACTTGCGAGCGTTTGGCTGCAAGTGCTTTGTGAACAAGAAGGGAGGGCATTTGGACAAGTTTGAGTCTTATTGTTGGGATGAAGTTTTTCTTGGTTATGTGTTGCATTCTCGAGGTTTCCGTGTTTGGAACCTCGACTCCTAGCAGCTTGTCGAGACTTGCGAGGTTTCTTTTGATGAGTCCCTGCCTTCTTTGACTCCTTCTTTTGAGCTTTCTGGAGATGATGAGCTTGGAGAGTCCATCTTCGAGGAAGATGATGACACTCCTGCTGTCGATGAGGGTGGGCCTTCTGCACAGCCTGCAGAACCCACACGTTCTGAGACTTCTACTAAGGACGAGAGTGGACCTCTGATCACTTCTTCCACTTCGATCGAGCCCCCTCAGTCGAGTTTAGAGGTGCCATCTGTTGACTTCGGTGAGGTGACTTCAGATCACCTGGGATCCTGAGCAGTTCAGCATGATCACTCCTCAGAGCTCATCATCGGTGATCTTTCTGAGAGAACATTGCGCTCTTCTGTTGACTCGCTTGCTGTGTTTGCTGAGTCTGTGTTTGTTGCCTCTTTTGAGCTCAGAGACGTTTCTCATGCTCTTGCTGATTCGAACTGGATTAATACCATGCAAGAAGAGCTTGAGAATTTTGTCCGCAATCGGGTTTGGACACTTGTTGAGCTGCCACCCAGATGCAACCCCATTTTATATCATTAGATTAATCTTTTACCATTTTAGCCCTATCAAGGGTACCGAATAGTTTCCACTATGTCGGTTGTAATAGAGGGGTAAATAGGTCTTTTCCTTAATATTTGGGCCTATAAATACCCCCCATTTCACCCTGTAATAGGGACCGAATACAAGTTATTCAATACACACATCCGAACTATTCTAAGTTATTATCCTTTTGGAGGCTTAGAACAGTTCACTTCGCAAACACTTCATTTGTTAGTTTCTAATCTACAGAAACCTGTTAGCGTAATCTTTTACGCCAACAGTTGGCGCCGTCCGTGGGGAACCTAGTCCAAAAAACTTCGTTCTCTACCAACTTCTTGCATCATGCCTCCTAAGCGGAGCGCACCCCGCAATCCCGTTCGGAGGTCCTCTCGGATCTCCGGAGAGATACCATTTGACACGGTTGAAGTCGGAGGGCCTTCGACATTCCCTCCGCAAACTCCGGAAGGAACTTCTATCTCTCGAACATACGAAGCTTCTCCGCCAACCCCTTCCATACTTCGACCACCCGGAGTCCCTCCTCCACCTTCCATCCCAATTCGAACTGATCCTACTAGTTCTCAAGACCCGGAAGATCCTTTCGGAGGAGACGAAGACAATCTTGGAGATATGGCCACTCAAATGGCCAACCTTCAAGCTGAAGTAGCAAGGTGGCGACAAGAAGCTACGAACAGGCTTCGCTCTCAAGCCATCCCAACTATCCCAGAAGTGCCCGAAGACGACGAGCCCGATTATCCCGAAGCCCCGGAGAACGCCTCCTTCGATAATGAATCTCCGCTGCATCCTGAGCTGCAGAAAGTTTGCTTTGATCCGAAGTTTAAAACTTCGAAGCTCTGTAAGTATGCTGGAGACGAAGATCCCGGAGAGTTTGTTCGTTCTTATGCCCTAGCAATTGAAGCTAGTGGAGGAGTTCAAGACACCATGGCAAAGTGCTTCCCCTTAGCTCTTCAAGGAGTGGCATTAAGATGGTTCTGGTCTTTGAAGCCAGGATCAATTAATTCATGGGGGCAGCTCAAGAAGAAGTTTATAAGCAATTTTCAGGGCACCTTCGTGCCTCCAATGTCAACAGGAAGCCTTTTTCAGGTGAAACAACTCCCCGGAGAGACATTGAGGCAATATTTTAAGCGCTTCGCTCATACGAAGTCGCAAATCCGGGGGTTGTCTGCATCTTCGGTAGTTGATGCAGCTCGGGAAGGCGTCACTCATCAAGGCCTCTTGGATAAGCTTCATCGGAAAAGCATCTCCTCGGTCTCTCAGCTGATGTCTTACTTCGAGGAGTATGCGAGGTCAGAAGAGGGTTGGCTCCGAAGAACTGCAGCTACTTCGTCCATATTGCAAGAAGTTAAAGTAGAAGTAAAAACTTCGGCACAGCCGCAAGAACCAGTCTTCGAAGTTCAACATGATCGGAGAAGAGGGCAAAAGCACCCTCGTTCTGAAGTCATGAATATTGCACCCCCACAGAAGTTTACACAGAGAGCTCCACAGTCTTCGGGGAACAAGGCCAGCGGCTGGAGGCCGCCAGGGAAAACGGCTTGCAAGGGCCAGACCCTTTTCTGCTGCATCCATGGAGAAAATCGAAGCCATGCAACTGATACTTGCAAGGCTATACTTACCCTAAGGGGAGAGTATCTAGAAAGAACTTCGGGTCGAGGTACTACCGACCGAGTTCCAGCTGCAACGCGCCTAGAGCCGGTCCAGGCTGTGGCGCGGATAGAAAACTTTGATACCGCAAGACACCCTCCAGTGGCCAATGTTATTCCGAAGCAAGAGGAAGGGCAAGATCGAGGGAAGAGAGTAGTTCTCCCCATCTCCGGAGGAGGTACCCTCGAAAGCATGTCAAAGAGACAGCGAAGACACTACGTCAGAGAAGTAGGCCATATTGGGACCTCGTCATCTGCAGCCGCAATGCCGGAGTGGTCTCATGTGCCGATATCCTTTTCTGCGGAGGATGCAGCTGGCATTAAGTTCCCGCATGCAGACCCACTTGTTATCACTGCTGATATTGCGGGCACTGAAGTTCGAAGGGTGTTGATTGACGGAAGTAGTTCGGCAGATATCATTTTTGTTCAAGCCTTCGATCAATTGTGCATCTCCAGGAAGCATCTCCTTCCAGCGGCTCGTCCTTTGCAAGGCTTCACAGGACCTCCGCTTGATGCACTTGGCCAAATAGGACTGGAAGTTACCTTCGGGGAAGGTTTGTTGGCCCGAACTGAGGAAGTAATCTTCGATGTTGTAGATGCCCCGTATGCTTACAACGTCATTTTCGGAAGAGGCATGCTAAACCAGTTCGAAGCTGTGGTGCATCACAATTATTTGTGCATGAAGATGCCCACACAAGCAGGAGTCCTTACTGTCTTTGGAGATCAAGCTATCGCTCGGAGAGCGGAATATGGTCATGGTCTGTAACACCCCAAAAATTAAAAGGAATAAAATAAAAAGAAAACATTATTTATAATTATTTCTGGATTTATTATTAAAGGAAAATCACAAAAGCACCTAAATAAAGCCAAACAGGGAGAAATACTCAAAATCTGAACCTGAAATTTTTATGAGATGAACTAGAGCCCAAAATATAATTTTAGGAATTTTTACAAATTTTTATCAACAGTGATTCAACCCTTAATTAAATAAATGAATTACTGGAATTATTTTAAATCAGAAAAGAATAGAAAAGCCTAATGGGCCTCAACCCCGAAACCTTCCCCGACGGCCTTTTTGGCCCAGCCCGTTGCCACCCACCCACTGACAAGCGGGACCCGCCTGTCGGCGCCGCTCCCCTCTCTCCTCCCGCCCGCGCCCCGCCTCGGCCCCACCAGTCAGCCTCTTCGCACCCGCTTTCGCCCTCTGACATGTGTGGCCCGCTTGTCGGCGCCTTTTATCTCGCGCTCACTCACTGACAGGTGGAGCCCACCTGTCAGATCCATCTTCTCCGATGGAATCCCTCTCTCCCCTTTCCTTTCCCGGCGATCACCTTCCAAATCCTCGTCGCCGGCCGCCCGATTTCACCTGGATTCTTCTCGGATCACCTTCCCCGACCGCCCCGACCTCCTTCCATCAAAGATCAACGCGTTTTCGTGCTTATGGAAACATATCCGTGGTATAAAGAAACCTCGCCGGAGTTAGGAATGAACCCTCGGGTTCCCCGGCGTGGCTTGCCATCTATACACCGGAGACCTCCTATAAGAACCCCTCTGGTCGCCGCCCTCTGCCCACACCGTAGCAGCCCGAGCCCTCACACACCAGAGCGCCCCGACAGCATTTTTCGAGGTTCTCCCCTGCTCCATCTCCGGCGAGCCATCGCCGTCGATCCCAGCCTCCTCCGCCCTAGCCACTGCCACCATCAAGACCGACGTCGACCGCCCATCCCCGGCCACCACTCCGTTGGCCTTGGAACCCGCCGGATCACCATCGCCGTCGAGCTCCCGAACCCTCTTCGCCGTCTACCCTCGCCGTCGTCGCCATCCGTCGCCCAGCTTCGCCGCCGAAGGTACCATCGTGACCCCCTTGCTCCCCGCGTTCCATTTCTGGCCCTAGCTAGGCACGTAGGCCCTCGCCGCCGCCGTCACGGGCGCACCCGAGCCCACCGTCGCCGGAGACGAAGGGGGGTACGAGCCCCCTTACGTCGTGCCGTGCCGGATCGCACAGCGACCGTCCGATCGCGATCGGAGGGCTAAGATTAAACCCCTCCGGGATTTAATCTAGGCCCTCGGATCTGGTCAAAGGGGTATCGAGGCCTCTCGGCCGTCGATCACCACTTAAACCCCAGGACTGATCTCGAGCGTCCACGTCATACCGCTTCGCAAGATTTAATCGTGGCCGTTCAATTTCACTTACGCCTCCCGCCTCGCGTCCGACCGCCAGATCCAGATCCGACGGCTCTGGATCGGCCGGTCCACGCGCATAGTCACGGGTTCACGGTGAACCTGGTTCACCGTGGACCAGAGACTGTTTTTAGTTTAAATAGAATCCAGAAAATTGATTTAAACTTTGAAAAATTCATATCTTGCTCAATTTAACTCCAAATTTCACCATTCAAATTTTGTTAGAACCAGAATATTATTCTCTACCCATTAATGCAATAAAGACAGTATGTTTCTGTTGCCCAAAATATTATTAATAAATAAATGAATAAAAACCCCTTAGGGTTAAAATTAATAATACAGAAAATAAATTGGGAAAAATCCTAAAAAATTAAACTTTACTGTTTTGTACAAAAACCTTGAAATATTAAATATTACTTCACATAATAAAACCTACAAATGTGTATGTTTAATATTTGGTGAATTTTATCTGTTTATTGAATGTATTGTTTATTTTCCGTATCGAGAAGACTACGAGTTCATCGAGGAGCAGGAGTTCTACCCCGAGGTTCCTCCATCCCCATTTGCTGAGCAAGGCAAGTCATCGACCACCTCTGTGGAAACAGTTGATCATATTGAGCCCATGTTTTAATAACTTATCGCTATAACCCATAGGTTAATATTGCATTAGTCAAATATTCAAGCCTTACACTTATATTTATTAGATCCCTGTCCTTGTGTGCAAACCCAAGCCATGCTTATTGAGCCTTAACTCCTTGTCACTCTACTATAAAAATATTAGCTAGTGCCCAATGTACCGGCACAACTGCTATAGGTTAAAAAGAACGAGTCGTAGATAGCTGGATTCTGTATATGAATTTCCCTGTTATTCTCGTCTCTGGACTCTGTTGGAGTTGGCTAGGTTATAAGTATGGTGGGTTCCGGGTGCAAGCTCGGGCACTGGTTTGTCGCACCCGGGGCACTATAAGGACCGGTCTGCGGGATCTGTTGCAAAGCACTTCCGTACCAACCACAAGTCTAATGGGTAAGTCCTAACTGGAAGTATGGAATACTCCGGCTCGATGCACCATAGAGGAGGGGGCAAGGGGCTAGCCTGCGGGCGACTTGTACCGACGAGGCTCAAGGGGGGGTATGGTGGGGCTCCGATGCGTCGGGACACCATATGAAACCCATAAGAGGGTGCTATTGAGTCGGGGAGGACTATATGGAAGGTTTTGGCACGAGTTCCCGTGTGATGGGTCATCTCGTTACACTTCGGTGTAGGTGATGAGTGCGTGCCTTGTGGGTACAGTGGTACATCTCTGATCAGAGTAATTTAATCTTTTCGAAAAGCCGAGCCCACGGTCAAGGGCGGGTTGTGTGACTACTCGCAGTTAGTTTACAATTGTTTGAATGTTCAAGTTATTCATGGCACGTAAGGACTGTTGAGCGAGGTGGGGCTGACTGTACCCCTCGAGTTAGAAGATGATGATACACATGCACATGTTTACTTTTCCGTACTAATAAATTGCTCTCATTTAAAGCTTTACAATTATGCTGCTTCCGCTAAACTAGCCACTATCTCCCTTGTTATTACCTTGCATTATATTTGCATTCGGTGGCTTGCTGAGTACATCTGTACTCACCCCGTTGACTTACAACATCAGAGCCCGTCTACTACGAGGAGGATGAAGGTCTGGAGTAGCGACCCAGTCAAGGCGAGACTGGAAGGAGGCGTTCATCTAGGACCCTTATTTTATTAGTTTCTCTTCACCTTTATTCACTTTTGTATTAATGCGGTCTACGAACCGTGAATGATTGTCCGTATTGTACGTGGTCGCATGATGAACGTCTTGTTTTATTGATTTTCTATGGAATTTCAATAAAGTCCTGATTTATTAAATCGGGGCGCGACAAGATGGTATCAGAGCCGACTTGACTGTAGGAAGCCAAACAGACCTGACCTTAGGACTTATATATATTCACTATATTTTACAAAAGATTACTTATCCTCTCATCTTCTAAAGATTTTCACAAAATTCTCTCTCTTTTGTAGATGCCGGTTCACACCATGAGCGGGACTCTTCGTGACGAGGCCGGATTCATCCGCGAGCTTCGCGTACTCGTCGACTTTTTGGGGTTTTCCCATGAGCCTGCGTTCCACGGGATTTTTCCCGATGCGAACGAGAGCTACTGCGAGGTCACGGTTGTGATCCGCCCCTCTTCCACGCAGCCACCCTTCTACACCCATGGAGTTGGAGGACCTTCATTCGTGGTGGCCAGCCAGCGAGCCGCTCTCCAGTCCCTCGCTGAGCTTCGCCTGGTCTACGACTGCCACCTCCGCGACACCGTCTACCGCTTCATGCCCATGCGCACACCCGGGAGTCACCGCAGCATCTACATCAGCCCCCTCACCCAGAGCAGCTCCGCCATCACCCGCACGATGAGACTCTTGGAGGCCATGGACAACCTCCACACAGAGGCAGTCCTCGACGCAGACAGCCAGCACGACACCATCGACTTCTACCGCCACACTTCGGAGAACCTGACCAGGGAGAACGCCGAGCTCCGTCGACAGCTAGAGCAGAACCCGCTGTTGACCCTTGAGGTAGAGGAGTTGAGACGTCAGAACGAGCTTCTGCGCCAGGGCGCCATGGTCCATACCCAGCTTCGTCAACAGCTCAGAGAGTTGAAGAAGGACATAGAGGAGATCGCACCTCTTCCGCCTCGCCGGAAGAAACCCATTCAGACTCCCACAGTGAGGCCCAAGAGGATCTCCCGCAGCGCACCACCCGCCGGACCGTCCAGTTCCTCGACCCCGCCCGTCTCCCACGAGCCCGAGATCGAGCCGTCCCCCGAGCTGCCTTAGACGTAGTATTACGATTGATTGTTTTCTTTTTATTTTTTTTTGATTGCTTGTATTCAACATTCATGTCAAAATATAAGGCATGAATGAGGAAATAAATAAGTGTAACCGCAAGAACGGTATTCTTTTGAAATAGATATAAAGAAGTTCACCCAAAATAAATGTGTGTACATTGGAAATTCCAGGATGACCAACACCCAGGGATCAGACGCTCCTCAGAACGGAGGGGAGAGTGGCAACCTGCCACAATGGGGAGCCACCGGGCAGAGGCAGGCCCCGGTCGCCAACCACCCCACCGTGGCTGAAATGATGGCCACCCAAAACCAGCTGGTCTCAGCCCTCCTGCACCAGATGCAGCAGCAGCAGCAGCAAATGCAAGAGCAGCAGGCTCACTTCTTCCGCCTCCACCAACAGCCCGAGCTGCCCCGACCCGCCACACCAGCTCCCGCTCCCGCAACTCAGCTCTCGGAGTTTCTCCGAGTCCGCCCACCGACCTTCTCGAGCACCACCAACCCCATGGAGGCTGGGGATTGGTTGCGGGCGATCGAGAAGAAACTCGATCTCCTGACCTGCACTGAGCAGGAGAGGGTGGCCTTCGCCACCCACCAGCTGCATGGTCCCGCCGCTGAGTGGTGGGACAACCACCGCGAGACTCTACCCGAGGGCCACGCCCACACTTGGGCAGAGTTCTCAGCTGCCTTCCGTGCCGCTCACATCCCCGACGGCATTGTAGCTCAGAAGCAACAGGAGTTTAGGGACCTGCAGCAGGGGAGCAGGTCCGTAACTGAATACCTGCACGAGTTCAACAGATTGGCCAGGTACGCACCTGAAGAGGTTCGTACGGATGCGGCCAGGCAGGCTAAGTTCCTCCGGGGACTGAAGGATGAGCTGTCTCTACAGCTTATCTCCGGAGACTTCGCCAACTTCCAGAAGTTGGTGAATAAGGCTATCATGCAGGAGACCCAGCAAAATAAGGTCGACCTGAAGAAGAAGCGCATGATTGCCTTCAGGCAGAATCAAGGAATGGCCCAAAGACCCCGTTTTGCTCCACCTCCACCAGCACCACAGTACCACCCCCGACCAGTGTATCGCCCGGCGCCACCAGCTGCCAACGCCGGAGCCAGCCAACCTCGTGCCGCTCCAGCCGCACCGACCGCCCCAGTCGCCCCGGCCAAGAAGCCGGAGGTCTTGAGAGACAGGCATGGCAAGCCTGTGGTATGCTTCAACTGCCGCCAAGAGGGACACTACTCCCACCAGTGCCCCCACCCCAAGAGAGCTCAAGGAGTCACCTCCAACCCCGCCGTCCGCGCCAAAGTGAACCACGTCTCCGCCGAAGAAGCCCAGGCTGCACCAGAGATTGTCATGGGTAAGTTTATGGTTCATTCATCGCTTGCAGTGGTATTATTTGACACCGGAGCTACCCACTCCTTTATATCAACTGCTTTTGTGGAAAATAATGCACTGGGCATAAGTGAACTACCCAGGCCAGTACTAATAGCTACCCCGGGAAAGCAAACCCTCGCTTGTTCCTTTAGTCCAAGGATATGGATAGATATCCAAGGCACGATATTTTGGGCCGACCCCATTCTAATAGAATGTCAAGGTTTGGACCTCATCTTAGGGATGGATTGGCTAAACAAACACCAAGGTGTGATAGAATGTGCCCAGAAAAAAGTGACTGTGACTAATGAAGAAGGGATTATAGTCACATTCCAGATGCCCAGCATGAAGGCCGGAAGGACAAGACTACATCAGATTACCTTGGAGGAGATACCAGTAGTCAGTGAATACCCGGATGTATTCCCAGAGGATCTACCAGGGATGCCACCTAAGAGGGACATCGAATTCAGGATTGACTTGGTGCCCGGAACCACCCCTATTTATAAGCGACCATACCGGATGGCCGCCAATGAACTAGCTGAAATGAAGCAGCAGTTGGAGGATCTCGAGAAGAAAGGTTACATCAGACCAAGCACATCACCGTGGGGTGCCCCCGTCATCTTTGTCGAGAAGAAAGAAGACAAGGCAAAGCGTATGTGTGTGGATTATCGCGCCTTGAATGAGGTAACAATCAAGAATAAGTACCCGTTGCCTCGGATCGATGACCTCTTCGACCAGCTCAAAGGAGCTACGGTATTCTCGAAGATCGACCTGCGGTCTGGTTACCATCAGTTGAGGATTCGAGAAGAAGATATACCCAAGACGGCCTTCACTACCCGTTATGGATTATATGAGTGCACGGTTATGTCCTTTGGATTGACCAACGCCCCTGCATTCTTCATGAATATGATGAATAAGGTATTCATGGAATATTTGGACAAGTTTATAGTGGTTTTCATCGACGACATCCTTATCTATTCCAAGGACCAGAAGGAGCACGAGACTCACCTCCGGTTAACCTTAGGAAAACTAAGGGAACACCAATTGTATGCCAAGTACAGCAAATGCAAGTTTTGGACGGCAGAAGTAAAGTTCCTTGGACACATCATCTCCGCGCAAGGAATCGCAGTAGACCCTGCCACCGTAGAAGCAGTTACGGATTGGTTGCCACCCACGAACGTATCTGAGATACGGAGTTTTCTGGGATTGGCCGGATATTATCGGAGGTTTATCGAGAATTTTTCTAAGATAGCCAAGCCTATGACCAAGCTGTTGCAGAAAGGAGAAAAGTTTGAATGGACTCCTGAATGCGAGGAAAGTTTCCGCACCCTCAAGACTCGTTTGGTGTCTGCACCTATACTGACCCTACCAGATATCCGCAAAGACTTCCATGTCTATTGCGACGCATCTCGCCAAGGATTGGGATGTGTTCTCATGCAAGAGGGAAAAGTCATCTCTTATGCCTCCAGACAATTGAGACCCCATGAGTTGAATTATCCGACCCATGATTTGGAATTAGCCGCCGTAGTGCACGCCCTCAAGATTTGGAGACACTATTTGGTTGGGAATCGCTGTGAGATCTTTACAGATCACAAGAGTTTGAAGTATATCTTCACACACCCTGACCTTAATCTAAGGCAAAGACGATGGTTGGAACTAATCAAGGACTATGACTTGGGTATTCACTACCACCCAGGAAAAGCAAATGTGGTAGCTGATGCCTTAAGTCGCAAGGGATATTGCACAGCTATGATGATCCAGGAACACGCACCCTTGTTATGTAGGGAGATGGAAAAGTTGAATCTTGGGTTGACCACCAGAGCATATCTAGCCACCTTGGAGACCCAACCTGTCTTGTTTGAGCAGATTCGTGAAGCTCAGTCAGAGGACCCGGATATAGCTGCCATTAAGAAAAACATGAGGCAAGGAAAAGCCCCCGGATTTTCAGAGGACGAGAATGGCACCATATGGTTTGGAACTCGGATATGTGTGCCAGATAAACCTGAAATAAAGACTCTTATCCTAAGGGAAGCCCATGAGACATTGTACTCCATTCACCCCGGCAGTACCAAGATGTACCTGGATCTGAAGGAACGCTATTGGTGGGTTAGCATGAAAAGAGAGATTGCCCAGTTCGTCGCCGAGTGTGACACCTGCAGAAGAGTAAAAGCTGAACATCAGAGACCTGCAGGATTGTTGCAGCCACTTAAAGTGCCGGAATGGAAGTGGGAAGAGATCGGTATGGATTTTATCACCGGATTACCAAAGACCCAACTTGGATATGATTCTATTTGGGTGATCATCGATCGGCTTACGAAAGTGGCTCATTTCATAGCCGTCAAGACGACCTTCAGTGGCCCTAAGCTAGCAGAGCTATATATGGCCCGGATAGTATGTCTTCATGGAGTGCCCAAGAAGATAGTGTCGGACCGAGGAAGTCAGTTCACCTCTCGCTTTTGGAAGAACCTCCAGGAAGAGATGGGCACGAGATTGAATTTCAGCACCGCCTACCATCCTCAGACAGATGGGCAAACAGAAAGGGTAAATCAGATACTTGAGGATATGCTTCGGGCATGTGTTTTGGACTTTGGAGCCACTTGGGACAAGAGCTTGCCATATGCAGAATTTTCATACAACAATAGTTATCAAGCCAGTCTTCAGATGTCTCCTTTTGAGGCCCTATATGGACGTAAGTGCAGAACGCCTCTACTTTGGGACCAAACGGGTGAATCCCAAGTATTCGGAACAGACATTCTTCGTGAAGCTGAAGAGAAAGTACGGATCATCAGAGACCGACTCAAGACAGCCCAATCGCGACAGAAGAGCTACGCCGACAATCGTCGTCGAGACCTAGCCTTTGAAGAAGGAGACCATGTATACCTTCGGGTTACACCTCTTCGTGGGACTCAACGGTTTAACATGAGAGGAAAGTTGGCCCCTCGATACGTTGTACCATTTCCCGTTATTCGACGCCAAGGCGAAGTCGCATATCAGTTGGAATTACCACCTTCATTGGCTGGAGTGCATGACGTATTTCATGTGTCTCAACTCAAGAAGTGTCTCCGCGTCCCCACGGAGCAAGTGGATCTTCAGCAGATGGATGTCCAAGAGGATCTGACTTATGTGGAGAAACCGGTCAAGATATTGGAAGTCAAAGAAAGGACCACCAGGAGTCGAGTAATCCGCTTCTGCAAAGTGCAGTGGAGCAATCATCCGGTAGAGGAAGCTACATGGGAAAAAGAAGATGAACTCAAGACACAGCATCCTGAGCTATTCGAGGATTGATCCGAATCTCGAGGACGAGATTCTCTGTAAGGGGGATAGGATTGTAACACCCCAAAAATTAAAAGGAATAAAATAAAAAGAAAACATTATTTATAATTATTTCTGGATTTATTATTAAAGGAAAATCACAAAAGCACCTAAATAAAGCCAAACAGGGAGAAATACTCAAAATCTGAACCTGAAATTTTTATGAGATGAACTAGAGCCCAAAATATAATTTTAGGAATTTTTACAAATTTTTATCAACAGTGATTCAACCCTTAATTAAATAAATGAATTACTGGAATTATTTTAAATCAGAAAAGAATAGAAAAGCCTAATGGGCCTCAACCCCGAAACCTTCCCCGACGGCCTTTTTGGCCCAGCCCGTTGCCACCCACCCACTGACAAGCGGGACCCGCCTGTCGGCGCCGCTCCCCTCTCTCCTCCCGCCCGCGCCCCGCCTCGGCCCCACCAGTCAGCCTCTTCGCACCCGCTTTCGCCCTCTGACATGTGTGGCCCGCCTGTCGGCGCCTTTTATCTCGCGCTCACTCACTGACAGGTGGAGCCCACCTGTCAGATCCATCTTCTCCGATGGAATCCCTCTCTCCCCTTTCCTTTCCCGGCGATCACCTTCCAAATCCTCGTCGCCGGCCGCCCGATTTCACCTGGATTCTTCTCGGATCACCTTCCCCGACCGCCCCGACCTCCTTCCATCAAAGATCAACGCGTTTTCGTGCTTATGGAAACATATCCGTGGTATAAAGAAACCTCGCCGGAGTTAGGAATGAACCCTCGGGTTCCCCGGCGTGGCTTGCCATCTATACACCGGAGACCTCCTATAAGAACCCCTCTGGTCGCCGCCCTCTGCCCACACCGTAGCAGCCCGAGCCCTCACACACCAGAGCGCCCCGACAGCATTTTTCGAGGTTCTCCCCTGCTCCATCTCCGGCGAGCCATCGCCGTCGATCCCAGCCTCCTCCGCCCTAGCCACTGCCACCATCAAGACCGACGTCGACCGCCCATCCCCGGCCACCACTCCGTTGGCCTTGGAACCCGCCGGATCACCATCGCCGTCGAGCTCCCGAACCCTCTTCGCCGTCTACCCTCGCCGTCGTCGCCATCCGTCGCCCAGCTTCGCCGCCGAAGGTACCATCGTGACCCCCTTGCTCCCCGCGTTCCATTTCTGGCCCTAGCTAGGCACGTAGGCCCTCGCCGCCGCCGTCACGGGCGCACCCGAGCCCGCCGTCGCCAGAGACGAAGGGGGGTACGAGCCCCCTTACGTCGTGCCGTGCCGGATCGCACAGCGACCGTCCGATCGCGATCGGAGGGCTAAGATTAAACCCCTCCGGGATTTAATCTAGGCCCTCGGATCTGGTCAAAGGGGTATCGAGGCCTCTCGGCCGTCGATCACCACTTAAACCCCAGGACTGATCTCGAGCGTCCACGTCATACCGCTTCGCAAGATTTAATCGTGGCCGTTCAATTTCACTTACGCCTCCCGCCTCGCGTCCGACCGCCAGATCCAGATCCGACGGCTCTGGATCGGCCAGTCCACGCGCATAGTCACGGGTTCACGGTGAACCTGGTTCACCGTGGACCAGAGACTGTTTTTAGTTTAAATAGAATCCAGAAAATTGATTTAAACTTTGAAAAATTCATATCTTGCTCAATTTAACTCCAAATTTCACCATTCAAATTTTGTTAGAACCAGAATATTATTCTCTACCCATTAATGCAATAAAGACAGTATGTTTCTGTTGCCCAAAATATTATTAATAAATAAATGAATAAAAACCCCTTAGGGTTAAAATTAATAATACAGAAAATAAATTGGGAAAAATCCTAAAAAATTAAACTTTACTGTTTTGTACAAAAACCTTGAAATATTAAATATTACTTCACATAATAAAACCTACAAATGTGTATGTTTAATATTTGGTGAATTTTATCTGTTTATTGAATGTATTGTTTATTTTCCGTATCGAGAAGACTACGAGTTCATCGAGGAGCAGGAGTTCTACCCCGAGGTTCCTCCATCCCCATTTGCTGAGCAAGGCAAGTCATCGACCACCTCTGTGGAAACAGTTGATCATATTGAGCCCATGTTTTAATAACTTATCGCTATAACCCATAGGTTAATATTGCATTAGTCAAATATTCAAGCCTTACACTTATATTTATTAGATCCCTGTCCTTGTGTGCAAACCCAAGCCATGCTTATTGAGCCTTAACTCCTTGTCACTCTACTATAAAAATATTAGCTAGTGCCCAATGTACCGGCACAACTGCTATAGGTTAAAAAGAACGAGTCGTAGATAGCTGGATTCTGTATATGAATTTCCCTGTTATTCTCGTCTCTGGACTCTGTTGGAGTTGGCTAGGTTATAAGTATGGTGGGTTCCGGGTGCAAGCTCGGGCACTGGTTTGTCGCACCCGGGGCACTATAAGGACCGGTCTGCGGGATCTGTTGCAAAGCACTTCCGTACCAACCACAAGTCTAATGGGTAAGTCCTAACTGGAAGTATGGAATACTCCGGCTCGATGCACCATAGAGGAGGGGGCAAGGGGCTAGCCTGCGGGCGACTTGTACCGACGAGGCTCAAGGGGGGGTATGGTGGGGCTCCGATGCGTCGGGACACCATATGAAACCCATAAGAGGGTGCTATTGAGTCGGGGAGGACTATATGGAAGGTTTTGGCACGAGTTCCCGTGTGATGGGTCATCTCGTTACACTTCGGTGTAGGTGATGAGTGCGTGCCTTGTGGGTACAGTGGTACATCTCTGATCAGAGTAATTTAATCTTTTCGAAAAGCCGAGCCCACGGTCAAGGGCGGGTTGTGTGACTACTCGCAGTTAGTTTACAATTGTTTGAATGTTCAAGTTATTCATGGCACGTAAGGACTGTTGAGCGAGGTGGGGCTGACTGTACCCCTCGAGTTAGAAGATGATGATACACATGCACATGTTTACTTTTCCGTACTAATAAATTGCTCTCATTTAAAGCTTTACAATTATGCTGCTTCCGCTAAACTAGCCACTATCTCCCTTGTTATTACCTTGCATTATATTTGCATTCGGTGGCTTGCTGAGTACATCTGTACTCACCCCGTTGACTTACAACATCAGAGCCCGTCTACTACGAGGAGGATGAAGGTCTGGAGTAGCGACCCAGTCAAGGCGAGACTGGAAGGAGGCGTTCATCTAGGACCCTTATTTTATTAGTTTCTCTTCACCTTTATTCACTTTGTATTAATGCGGTCTACGAACCGTGAATGATTGTCCGTATTGTACGTGGTCGCATGATGAACGTCTTGTTTTATTGATTTTCTATGGAATTTCAATAAAGTCCTGATTTATTAAATCGGGGCGCGACATGGTCCCCCTCTTGATCCAAGACAAGTAAACAATGTACAAGATAACGAAGAAATTTTTTCAGCCCCTTCCGAAGCTTCAAAGAAATCCTTTCCGAGACCAAGTCCTGAAGGAGAGATTGCAGCGAAGGTCATTGTTAAAGATGGTAAAGAGTATACATTTCAATTTGGTAAAGATCTACCTTCAGAAGTTGCAACCTCCTTGGAAAAGGTGGTAGAAGAGAATTTGGATGTCTTCGCTTGGTCTGACGAAGATATCACCGGAGTCGATCGGGATATCATTGAACATAGTTTACTTGTAAACCCGAAGGCCCGCCCTGTTCGGCAAGGACTCCGGAAAATGTCTGCAGAAAGAGCTGCTCTAGCGAAAGACGAAGTTGAGAAATTATTGAAGGCTGGGATTATCAGAGAAGTGGCTCACACAGAATGGTTAGCCAACCCAGTCTTCATCAGAAAGAAGTCTTCCGGAAAGTGGCGCATGTGCATTGATTTCATATCCTTGAATAAAGCATGCCCTCGTGACCCCTACCCATGCCCCGAATTGATCAATTGGTCGACTCCACCGCAGGTTCGGAGTTATTAAGCTTCCTTGACGCGTATTCTGGTTATCATCAAATATGGTTGAAGCGTGAAGATGAGATCAAGACAAGCTTCGTAACTCCTTCGGGAGTCTTCTGTTATGTAAGAATGCCCTTCGGCTTAAGAAATGCCGGGGCTACTTTTTCGAGGTTAGTTGCTAAGGCTCTAGGTCATCAATTAGGTCGCAATGTGGAGGCCTATATGGATGATATTATAATAAAGAGTGCTTTAAAGCACCAACATAGCCTAGACTTAGCAGAAACATTCAATAGCCTTCGGGCATGTGGGATCCGTCTTAACCCCGAAAAATGTATCTTCGGAGCTAAGGCTAGAAAGTTGTTAGGGTATTTAGTTTCAAGCAGGGGGATTGAAGCTAGCCCTACTCAAATAACTGCGCTACAGAAGATGTCTCCTCTGGAGAATTTAAAGCAAGTGCAAAAGCTGACTGGGCGTCTGGCAGCACTTAGCAGGTTTTTATCAAGGTCTGCGGAGAGAAGCTTGCCTATATTTAAAGCATTGAAGGGGTCCGAAGATTTTGCATGGACACCGAAGTGTCAGAAAAGCTTCGAAGATATTAAAGAGTATCTCAGTAATCTTGCTACACTCACGGTGCCTACTGCGGACGAAACCCTACTCCTTTACCTTGCAGCTACAGGTTCTGCTGTCAGCGCAGTCCTTGTCAGAGAAGTGGATTTCAATGGGAATTTGGTCCAAAATCCTGTTTACTTTGTGTCCGAAGCATTATCAGGAGCGAAGACAAGATACTCCGAACTTGAGAAGTTCGTTTATGCTCTGATAATGGCTTCGAGGAAATTAAGACATTATTTTTTGGCACACAATGTAATTGTACCAACTTCGTATCCTTTAGGAGATATGCTTCGAAGTAAGGATTCCACTGGAAGGATTGGGAAGTGGGCAGTTGAGCTAGCACCCTTCGGCATATCTTTCTTGGCAAGGACAGCAATAAAATCGCAAGTCCTAGCAGATTTTGTAGCAGAATGGACTCCACCTGCAAATTTGGTTTCGGAGAAGTCAAGTGACGGAGTTTGGACTGTTTACTCCGATGGGGCTTTCCAAGCATCCGGAGCAGGCATTGGAGCAATGTTAATTTCGCCTTCAGGGCAAAGAGCAATGTACTCCGCAAGACTCAACTTTAAGTCTACCAATAATATAGCGGAGTATGAAGGGATTTTATTGGGACTCCGAAAAGCACGTGCTCTAGGGGCTACAAGAATTATTATAAAGACAGATTCTCAGATAGTAGCAGGGCATGTAGATAAAAGTTTCAAAGTTCGGCATCCACAACTTGCAAAGTACTTAGAAGAAATCCGTAAAATCGAAGCACACTTCAAGGGTATTTCCATTCGGAGTATACCAAGAGTAGAAAATGTGCAAGCGGACATCTTAGCAAAAGCTGCAGCCGGAGCTGTGGATGTGCTAGAAGAAGCTTTCTATGAAAAGCTCAATATACCTTCGGTGCCACAAATTCCCTTTGCAGAGATTCTTTGCATTCCTAGTGCAGATTGGAAAAATTCAATCATGGAACTTTTACAGGGAGGAACAAATTTGCCCGAAGAGCCACAGCTGTCAAGATTAAAGCTTAGAGCTAGAAATTATCAAATAATCAACAGTATTTTATACAAGGCCGGAGTATGTTCCCCTCTACTCCGATGTATATCTCAAGCCGAAGGCCAAGAAATTCTTCGAGAAATTCATGAAGGCCTTTGCGGTAGCCATTTAGCCCCTAGAGCTTTGGCAGGAAAAACACTTCGCCAGGGGCTTTATTGGCCTACAATAACGCTGATGCAGAGAGCTTAGTCCGCACTTGTCAAGGATGCCAGTGGATGGGTCGACGGAGTCATCGCCCACCAACAGCTCTTCAAGTCATTGCTCCGGTATGGCCTATGGCCAGATGGGGTATGGATTTAATTGGCCCCTTTCCAGTAGCCAAGGGAAATCTGAAGTTCGTAGTGGTAGCTATTGAATATTTTTCTAAGTGGGTGGAAGCAGAACCCTTAACAGCTATCACTTCGAACAATGTACAGAAATTCTTCTGGAAGAATATCATTTGCCGGTTCGGAGTGCCTAGACAACTCACAGTTGATAATGGAACACAGTTCGATGCAGAACCTTTCAGAAAGTTTTGCGAAGATCTAGGCATTCAGTTATGTTTTGCTGCAGTGAGGCATCCTCAGTCTAATGGAGCCGTAGAACAAGCCAATGGAAATATTTTGTCAGGGCTAAATCAAAGAATAGTAGGATTAGCAAAGGGACTGTGGACCGAAGAGCTTCCGAAGATTTTGTGGTCCATTCGGACTACGCAAACAAGGTCCACATGTTTTACTCCATTCAGACTACTATTCGGAGATGAAGCTATGACTCCAACGGAGCTCAAAGGAGGATCATTTCGCAGCACCGAACCGGAGATTGAAGAAGAAAGACAAGCTTCGTTAGATTTATCAGAAGAAACAAGACTTTGAGCTGTGGCAAATTTATCAAAGTATCATCAGTAGACGAAGGCTTGGTTTGACCCGAAGGTTAAGCTCAATGAACTAAGACCGGGTCATCTTGTTCTACGAAGCATTATAGCGCCAGGGAAGTTAGGAAATAAATGGGAAGGTTCATACCTAATTGTTCGTTCAGGACGCCCTGGCTCTTTTAAGTTAGCTAATTTAGAAGGTGAAGAGTTAGCACATACTTGGCATGCGGAGCACCTAAAGCGATACTTCGCATAAGGGCTCCTTGTAATTCACTTGTAATCATCTTCTAAATTAATAAAGCATATGATCCTGATAATGCCTTCCCCTCATAGACTTCCAGCTTCCGAGTGGACACACTGGAACCGCGGGGTCGACCGAGAGGGAAGTGTCATGAAGCTGGATTGTATTTTTGGACTTCGAACCTTTGGTTCGAAGCTTCCGACGTGGGGGCTGACATAATCCGGAGTCCAAGCCACCGGCTTGTAGGCATCCGTAAAAGAGCCCAAAACCACATCATACGGAGTCCAAGCCATTGGCTGGTAGACTTCCGTAAAAAGAGTCGAAGGTGGCCAAAACATGCGGAGTTCAAGCCATTTGCTGGTAGACTTCCGTAAAAAGAGCCGAAGGTGGCCAAAACCTGCGAAGTCCAAGCCATTGGCTGGTAGACTTCCGTAAAAAGAGCCGAAGGTGGCCAAAATATACGGAGTCCAAGCCATTGGCTGGTAGACATCCGTAAAAAGAGTCCAAAGAGACCATTGCAAACTCCGAACCATTGGTTTGACAGAGATCGCAAAAAAGAGCCGAAGGTGGCTAAAGAAAAACAGAATTTGAGCCATGAGCTTCGAATGTCTGTTAACACAGTCCAAAGTGACAAATTATCTAAGATACTAAGGTATCTTGAAAGTTATCTCAAGTGATTTCTTTCAAAAAAAAGGTACTAAGTTGCCATTTTTCCGACTAAAAATAGTCGAAGACATTTTATAAGATTTTAAAAGATCTTTAAATTGCAGAGGGGCTCCGAACCCCCAAAAAATTATACTCCGAAGTTTTTTCTTTGCGCATAACCATCTTTGAATACACTTCAAAGTTGCTTATACCCAAAGAGGGGCTAGTAAATATGGAGAAAATTTTAAATCAGTATTCATTATTCAAACAAATGTGTTTACAGATTACATCATGAAAAATTGGTATCTATACCAAGAAGGAATCAAAGACCTCTTCGGTCTCTAGAGCTAGGGTTGGAACGACTAGTTCCAGCACCGGGAGTTCTAATAACTTTGCATTTAACTCTCTTGCCCCCCTTCGAAGCTCTAAAATCCTTCTGTTCTTGTTGAAGCTCGGCCCAAGTTCGAAGCCGTTCGGGGCTCCTTTCCCAGCTTCCAAGTTCTTCAGGCTTTTTATTTTGAGCTTCATCTTCGTCTTCAGAAGACGAAGTGTTTAAGTTAACCTCTTTTTCTTCCTCTTTAATATAAGACAGTATATCTTTGATTACTTCGGGTGCAATTACACCGGAGTCATCTCGAGGAATTAGAAATCGAGGACGTTTATAAGCTTTTAGAAGATCGAAGGTGGTCCATAATGAGCGAACTTCGTCGTTAAGGTCTAACACTTCGATATCTTCCGTAAGAGGCAAAGCCTAAAAATATGACAAACAAGATTTTCATTGATAAATGTTTATAAGCATAAAGCTTTACATGGCCAAAAATCCTAAGGTATTTCTAAACCCGCGGGTTCGGAGGAGGCTGACTGCTTGAAGCTTGGGTCCGAACTTGCTTCTGGTGTTGGCCTTCGTCGATCCAAGCCTTGATCGCGGAACGACCTTTGGCTCTCCATGAAGTTTGGAAGGCTCGCCAAGCAGCAGCCACACCTTCGGAAGGTGTCAGAAGTCGCTCGTCGTCGAAAGTGATTGGGCCCCCTCCTGCGTCCGGAGTTATCGATCGGCCCAGATCTTCGTAGTAGCGAAGTAGGCCGACAGCAGACACTTGTCCAGAGAGTTCTCCGTATCTAATGCCTGTTGTCTTCATCTGCTTCACCACTCCTTGGATCCTTTTCAACCGCACAGAAGAGTGATGTTATCGTCAGAAGGAAGTATCCCAGTAGTACCGAAGTACTCCAGGACATCTAACAACTGATTCATAACTTCCACAGCCACCTTCTCAGACTTCAGCTTGTCTTCGTTCAACGCATCCTTCGTCGAAGTGACTTCGCCCAAAACCCCAGAAAGTCTAGCATTTTCAGTGGTCAAAATATTCTTTTGGTTTAACAGCTGGCTAGCTTCCTCTTGGAGTCTGACGAGCTCGGACCCCGCAGTAGTGTGCTCCGCCCGCAGCTTTTCAACTTCTACTCGAAGCACAATTCTTTCTGCTTCGAGCTCTTTATTAGCAGCCTCCAAACCTTTTCTGGCTCTTCGCTCTGTTGATACTATATTGTCCATTTGAGCCACTCGACTTTCGGAGATGTTAAGATTCCTTTGAAGGACACTATTTTCCTCCCGAAGACGAGCGATCTCTTCATCATTGCATATATTCGCAGCTCGGGCCAAGACAGTTTGCTGCAAAAATAAAAAACTAAGGTAAATATTTATTCGTAGATGAATTCTATGTTATTTCGCAGGTGCTTCGTACCTGGTAGGCTGCACGTTCTATAGCGGCATTAAGCTCCGTCCTGTCCGCCTTGCTCAGAATGGCTACTAAATTGGTCTCCCCTATGTCACGACTAGCTCGATCCAAAGATTCGAGCAAAGTCCGAAGACCAGTTGTTTGCCCTAAGAAAGGAGCTAGCAAGGGGAGCATTCTTATTGCATGTTAGTCATCTTCGTTCAGCGAAGGACCGGAGCTTTGGCTTGTGGTCTTCGGAGCCTCTGGAGACTGACCCTCCCCGGAAGATTGACTCTCGTCTGTTGAATCAGACGGAGTTGATCCGGAACTTGCAGCAGGGAGGGGCTCTATGTGTCTTTTGCCTCTTCCAGGTCCCTTTTGAATAACTCTCTGGGCTGGCTCCGAAGTCGTCAAAGGTCTAGGAATTATTTCTTCTTGGTGAAACTCTTCCATAGGAGTGGACTCTGTAAAAAAAAGAGTATTATACATTGTATAAATATACAAAACAAACATAAAAGAGTTATTCGAAGTCTACCTTCGACATTTTGCAGAGGAGTCATCATCGGACTGTTCGGCGGATCGAAGGCTAGATCTTCATCCGAATCAGCTGTTAAGTCTTGGACTGCAGGAGCATCGTCCTGAGCAGTCCTTGTTGCTTCTTCGGGAATCGAAGCTATAGTAACTTCAACCCCACTCTCATTTACAGGAACTTCGTCCTGAGAGATATCTTCCTGAACTGCCGAAGTCCTTGGTTGCTCAAGATTATCTCGAGACTCCGGCACGTTCGCAGGCACTTCGGCTTGTGCAGTCCTTTGAGTTTCATCTTCTTCTATTAGACGCACAAGCAATCTCCCTTCTTCCTCTTGGGAGTCAGAGACTGAAGCCCTTGAGCTCGAGGGTGCAGGATTCGAAGGTGTAAGATTTTTTGGCTTCCGAGCCACCTTCTTCACCGGAGTTTTGGCAGAGCTCGAAGTCCCAGCTTCGGCTTTTCTCTTCTTGGGTCCTTTCTCCGAAGGCACCCAATACATCAAAGGGGACGGAGGATTTTCCAGCATCCCCCATACTCTGTTAAATCTCTCCCAACTCCCGACCAACTTGATTCTCCATTCTTTTTCGGTCGGAGTTGGAGCGCCCAAAATCTTCTCCGAAGCCCTTATGATTTGCTCCGAAGTAACAGGGGCTGAAGAAGCTAAAAAAATAAATCAAGTTAGTTTTTCTTCGAATGAATATGCATAATACATGTTGTCTTCGAAGTTACCTGCAGGGCTCGAAGTCAAGGTGATCTTTCGGAGACCGCCTTCCGAATCCTCTTCGAAGATGATAGGTCAGTTGGCCATCAGTGAAGAAATTTGTAACCCGAGGAACTCTTCGGCTAAGTCTCGCATACTCAACCTTCGGCTGATCCTCTGAAGTAGGTTGAGGCGAGCTTCGAGCTGACCTTGGCCAGGATGCACTAAAGCTTCCTTCCGGAATTGGATTTCTTTCAGAGGTCCGGCCAGAGGATTGCTCGCCCCAACTTCGGCATAGAACCATCTCATGACCCAGTCTGTGTACCATCTTGCATTGATGGCCTTAGCAGGGAATTGAAGGGCATATTCGTCCCGAAGCCTAAAATTAATGCTTCCGAAGGCTACCACTACTTTTTCACCTCCGGGACCTACGAAGGTTTTTGGCTGACATGAAGCTCTATGTAGCGCAGTGAAGATCTCTGCCCTCCCCTCACAACCTTCGGCTCTCAAGGCCCATTCGAAGATAGCCAGTCGAGCTACTGCGTTCGGAGATAATTGAGGAAGAGTAACGTGAAATAAATCGAGTACCTCCGCCAGAAAGTTGACCGCTGGAAGGCCCAAGCCAGCTTCGAAGAAGGCTTCGAAGACAACCACTTCTCCGGGCCTTGGTGTTGGGATGAGTTCTTTTCCAGGCTTGCGGATCATAACTCCAGTGCTAATCTTTCCTTCTACTGCGATTGCCAGTGATTCCCTCTTGCAGGTAGAAGATCCCAGTTGGAAAGACTGGTCCAGGTACTTCGTTGATGGCGGGCAGAGACTTTGATCATCGACATTTTGGGGATTTCTCCCTCCTGCCGCCATGGATGTCGTTGCCGATGCCGGAGGTGCCGCCGCCAACGCCGCAGCCGCTGCTGCTGCAGCCGCCTGCTGCCGAGCCAAGGTCGACGGGGCTCCAGAACCCTTGGTTTTCACCATTGCAGTCACTGGGTTACTTTGGGGGAAATGGAGGCTAGGGCTCAAAGAACTCAAAGGGCTCAGAAGGTGTTTGTTTGCGAGAGAGCAGTGAAAAGGTAATTGGGTAAGTTCTAGGCCATCTATTTATAGCCTAGACTTTACATTTTTACCGTTAGTCCATGTCGTTTCGCATTCCTGCCGTTACTTTTCTCCGAAATTAACGCATTCTACGGTTTCCGTTAGAAACAGAAAGCTAACGGCTATTTTCTCTAAGTCTGAGAGACTTTCGAACTTCCTGAGTCGGTTCTAAGATAGTTTGAAATTAATTATCTTAAGATTGATTCGGAGTTTATATCTTCATACATTTCGGAGATGAATTGAAATCTAATAACCCCTATGTCTGGTTATTTTTCCTTCCGTATACTGCTCTCCTAACATTACAGGTTAAACGGAGAAGCGTATTCGAGGGGCTACTGTTGGGGGAAAATATCTCATCTTCGGGGTTATTGCCGAAACAACATAAAGCCAGATAGCAGATTCGAAGGTTCCCAGACATTCATCTTCGAAGATGCCATGAGTCAAGCTTGAAGTACGAAGATAGGCATTGGTTCGGAGTACATCTTCGAACTAAGGCTTTTCGAGATCTTTATTGCCAGCTAAGATGGAATATTTATCTTTTATATCATTAGATTAATCTTTTACCATTTTATCCCTATCAAGGGTACCGAATAGTTTCCACTATGTCGGTAGTAATAGAGGGGTAAATAGGTCTTTTCCTTAATATTTGGGCCTATAAATACCCCCCATTTCACCCTGTAATAGGGACCGAATACAAGTTATTCAATACACACATCCGAACTATTCTAAGTTATTATCCTTTTGGAGGCTTAGAACAGTTCACTTCGCAAACACTTCGTTTGTTAGTTTCTAATCTACAGAAACCTGTTAGCGTAATCTTTTACGCCAACACTCGGATTGATAATAAAGTGGAGTTCTGTAACGTGTATCTGGCAAACTAGACAATCACGGGATTACACGGCAAAGTAGCGAGGCTAAACTTCGATCTAAACAAAACTCAATCTAAAAGTGGTGGCCAGGGGGGTATTTATAAGGCTAAGGACGTGTGGAGGTCGGCCAAAGGTAACCCTAGATGAATACAACTCGGTTACAAGGCCCATGGGCTTAAATGGTTCGGACTAGAAAAGGAACATGTGTTGTTTTAATGATTGTGATCTCCTCGGATTGAATATGGAGGTGTGGCTAGATCAGTTGGAAAGAGGACTTCACAAGCTTTCCAACACGTTCAAGATCATCCAAATTGGAGCTTCCATGTATTAGTTATGCATTATTGAATCTGGTGTTGTCTCAGCAGTCCAAGTCCGAATTGAAAACATGTATAACTTTATCTCCACCTTCTCTTGGCACAAAAGTGACGTCCCAAACTTATATTCTATCTTTGCATGGCCTTTACTTGGTCCCCAATCAACTTCCATTATGTTCCATTCCCTTGATGTACTCTCAATATGTCGCTTGATCCATGTAAGTATTTATGTAATTGAATAGCAACACATTTCATGGTGTAGCATACATTGTTCAAATAAATAAAATATAAATCTAATATAGAATGTATGCACCTTGGCTTGTTTATTATAATGCATAAGCATGGTCATATCCCAACCGTTAATGTCCTCATCTACTACAACCCAATGACTTATAATTCTCCACTTTTAACCATTTCAAAACCTTGTCAATGTACATACTCTAGCTTAATCCAATGAGCTGCTTTGATCTATCTCTATAGATCTTTATGCCCAAAATGTATGTTGTCTCTCCAATATCTTTCATCAAGAAACAATTTTTCAATCAAGTCTTGATTGCATTCAACAAAAGAATGTCATTTTCGATTAACAATATGTTATCCACATATAAGACTAGAAATACAAGTGAGCTTCTAGTAGCTTTCTTGTAAACACAAGGCTCTTCTTCATTCTTGATGAAGCCAAACCCTTTGACTACCTCATCAAAACAAAGATTCAAACTCCGAGAAGCTTGCTTCATCCCATAAATGGACTTCTGCAACTTGCAAACTTTCCCAGCATTTTCCAGATCGTCATGACCTTCAGGCTGTGTCATGTACACATCCTCACTTAGGTTTCTATTCAGGAAAGCCACCTTGACATCCATTTGCCATATCTCATAATCATAAAATGCGGCAATTGCTAGGATGATCCGAATAGACTTAAGCATTGCAATGGGTGAAAATGTTTCATCATGATCAACATCTTGAATCTGTCTGAAACCTTTCTACACCAATCGTGCCTTATAGATGTGAACATTTCCATCAACATCTATCTTTTTCTTGAAGATCCATTTACACTCAATAGTTTTTACACCATCAGGTGGATCAACCAAGTTCCAAACTTGGTTTTTTCACATGGTGGGTGTAGTGTCTCTATAACAGGCTCTACTATGTCCTGTTGTGGTTCAGTGTTATCTAGAACAATTTTTAGTGGCTCTTGAACTTCTTCACGCTGCACCGTTCTCCCACTAACCCATTTTGAGATAAATTATTTTCAAGGAATACACCATTACGAGCAACAAATACTTTGCCCTCTTCTCTATTATACAAATAGTATCATTTGGTTTCCCCAGGATATCCCACAATAAAGTACTTGTCATATTTAGGAGTTAGCTTGTCAGACATCAAACGTTTGACATACGCCTCACATCCCCAAATCTTTAGAAAATACGGGATGCCTCTCAAACCACATCTCAGATGGCGCATTCTCTACTGACATAGATGGAACTATATTTAACATGAAAGCAACAGTTTATAGAGAAAGTCCCCAAAAGGATAATGGAAGATCAACATGACTCATCATAGACCGAACCATGTCTAACAAAGTATGGTTTCTCTGCTCGGACACCCCATTCCATTGGGGCGTGTCGGGTGGAGTCAGTTGTAGAACAAATCCACACAGTTTCAGATGACCACTAAACTCATGGCTCAAATATTCACCTCCATGATCAGATAGTAGAAATTTGATTGTCTTTCCCGTATAATTTTGTACTTCATTTTGGAACTCCTTGAACTTTTCAAAGGACTCCCACATATGCCTCATTAAGTAGACATAACCATATCTACTAAATTCATCGGTAAAAGTGATAAAGTATTGAAAAGCACCTCTTGGGACATGGCTCATTGTTCCACATACAACGGTATGTACGATCAATAGCTCAATCACCCTTTCACTTTGACCAGTGAATGGTGTCTTTGTCAATTTTCCATGTAAGCAAGACTCACATGTGTCATATGATTCAAAATCAAATGACTCCAAAAGTCCATATCTATGGAGCTTCTACATGCGCTCCTCGTTTATATGACCCAAACAACAATGCTAGACGTAGGTAGGATTCAAATCATTGAGTCGTTGTTTCTTTGTACTAATGTTATAAACGTGAGCATCTTTAAGACTCAGAATATATAATCCATTCACTAATGGACAAACACCATAGAGCATACCATTCTAAAATATTGAACAACACTTGTTCTTTATTATAAATTCAAAACCGTCTTCTTCTAAATATGAAGAAGAGATAATGTTTCTACCTAATGCGAGAATGAAATAACAATTATTCAATTCCAAAACTAATCCTCATGGTGGCAACAGTGAATAAACGACGATAGCCAACGCTGCAACTTTTGCACCATTTCTGTCGCGGATATCCAATTCACCACTAACACACTTTCTTGTCCTACTCAACCCATGCAACGATTTGCAAGTATGAATCATTGAACCAGTATCAAATACCCATGAATCACTTGGACGAGTAGCAAGATTAATTTCTATAACATTAATACCTGAAGCGGAAGTCACACTTCCCTCTTGTTCTTCTATTCTTCCAGATACACAATGCAATTGTGCTTCCAATGCCCATGCTTGTGGCAATAGTGGCAATCATCAGAGTTAGAATGAGCCAACTTGGACTTTTTAGTCGGTTTAGGCTTCACACTAGAGATCGTATCTGAAGTCTTAGCCTTGCCCTTCCTCTCTCTCTTTTTGCCCTCCTTCTGAACCATCATCATATTATTTGGAGATTTCTTGATACTCTCCTCAGCAGTTTTTAGTATCCCGTGCAACTCAGCCAGTGTCTTCTCCAGTCCATTTATATTGTAATTCATAATGAACGGCTCAAAGCTCAAGAAGAGTAACTAAAGAATCACATCAATGGCCAAGTATGGATCTAGTGGAGAACCTAGTCTCTCCAAGGTCTCAATATAACCAATCATCCTGATCACATGAGGACTCCCTAGGCCCCCTTCTACCAACCTTCTCCCAACCAAGGAGTTAGATACATAGTACCTCTCAGCCTATGCTTAGTTCTGAAACATGCCCTTGAGGCCAACGATCATATCGTAAGCATCTCTATCCTCATATTGTTTCTGTAACTCAGAGGACATGTAGACAAGCATTAGACAGCTAACATCCACAGAATAACTAGTATGCTTCTCATAAGCACACTTATCTACTACGGAAGCATCTTCCCCTGGTTCATCAGGGTAGGGTTCCTCTAGAACATAATCCTTTTTCTCCTCCTTGAGAACAATTCTCAAGTTTTTGTGCTAGTCCATAAAATTTGTTCCAGACAATTTCTCTTGTTCAGGAATAGATCACAAATTAAAAATTGAAGTGCTCTTAATAGTAGTGGTGGGTGCCATGATCTACAAAATTAAATGCAAGGTTGAACACTATCCTATGTTTATATTCTATCCAATAAAAGATATTCCACTATGTAAAGATGTCATTTTCTCTCTAATGACTAATAGTAGCACAAGATACATATTCATTCTAACTCCTAGTGAGCTTTGGCATCACTGCTAGAAGCTAGGTGACTTAGGTAAGCAACCCCTTGCTAATCGCATCATATGTGACTCTTGTCATTGGGAAAGCATCCAATGCTCAACGGCCAACTCTATGCTCCAAGGCCCAAAACAGTTTTGATATCCTTGTTAAACAAACCAATACTATGTGTGCGAAAGTTCGACTTCCACCTCAACTGGTCAAGATAAAAGACAGCACTCTGCTTTGGTAGACCCACTATCGATAATGGAGATCCTTGGTAGGTGTAGCAATTGGAAAGAGCATCAATACTTAATTTTCTGAGGGAAAACTATACTAGCAAGGTGACATTCCCTAGAGCGCACAAAACATGTAAGAATAATATGACATGAAAATAAGTAAGCACCAAAGACAACACGTTAATTGTGACATAGTATGCCCCTTCACATTGTGATCTCCATATCCATGGCTCCCATCATTGATTGTGTGCTTCTGGACTCCATGAACTTGTATCATCCTATCAAAAGAGCACTTATACTAGTTACATGAGCCAAAGCATCAATAATCGACACGTAGGTCGTATGAATGTACACTAGCCTTGGGCCTTAAATAATAATGACATGCAGGCCATATTTAATTTACATTCAATGCATGCATCTCATACATCACATTCATCAAGGCCATACCAGTCACAACATTCTCTACAAAACAAAGGTAGGCAAAGAATTTACAAGTGACTGATATCTAGATATGAAAATATCAGCTCAATAGGCTCAAAAATTCTAGTATTGTCTAGATCGGAACATCTGATTTGCCTCCTCTATCGCAAATATTGTCTGGTATCGAAACATCCGATCAAACATCGGAACTTCCGATCCGACAAGCATCGGAACTTCTGATCAAGCATCAAAACTTCCAAAATTCTGCGAATAGAAACATATCTAATCTATTTTTCCACCATGTATCTCCGTACATGAGGGATCCAGATTGAACACTACGCATGTAGGCTCTGATACCACTATTGGGACATGGGGAAGCTATGCTAGCCGACAATTTCAAAAATTCACCCCAAACCTAGGAACCATGCATGTGAGGGATCATGAATCATTACCTTCTAATACGAGACATGCTAGTGTAGTGGAAGAAGATGTTGGGGAAGCACATCCTCACTTATCCACATCTCGTTCCACCCGTTGCTCAGTGATCCAATCGGTGTGGACCGATGATGTCCACGTGAGGAAGATGATGAGCTTCGCTATTCGAGCAACGCCTCCATAGAGTCCACACATACAGGGAAGGATTTCTCCCATATCGGTGTGCTAGCACTGCTCATGAGAACCGAGGAGAAATCTCAATCTCAATATTTTAGATCAAGAGGGAAGGTAGCAGAGAAGTGTGGTGGCTACGGTTGAGCACTTTGGTCTTCTGAAAACATATATTCATGACTTCCTCCTCCTCCCTATTTATAATGCCAAGGTGTGGGCCTTTAACCACAATTAGATCTCTAACAAACATAATCTGTTATGTCCTGATCGAAACTTCTGATACCCTTATCAGAACTTTCGATCAAGACTTTTGATCTATAAACTAGCCTACATCGGAACTTCTGATACTCCTATTGGAACATCTGATCTGGCCTTTCGATGTCCAAACCAGAACACATCGAAACTTTTGATACCCCTATCGAAACTTCTGATCAACCAATTCCAAATCAGAAATTCCGGTTTGAACTCTCTGTCTCTGAATAAGAAATAATCGGAACTTCCGATTATAAATTAGAACTTCTGATTTGAGCTCTCGGTTTCACAAACCATAAATTATCAGATCTTCTGATACCATATCGGAACTTCCGATTAGAGCTCTATGTTTCTAATTTTTAGAATAATCGGAACTTCTTATTCCAAATCGGAACTTTCGATCCTCCGAGAATTTTCTTGGGCACAATTCCTTCAATCCTCTCCTTGATCGATGGCTAAAGGCCTCGAAATGCTAACTTGGCCAATTTAACATCGGTCAAGCTAAGGCTATTGCATTGGCTTCTCACATCACAGAAGTGTTGAATATAATCTATGACTGATTCATCCATGCACTGTTTTATGATTGTCAGGTCCATCAATTTCATCTCCTAAATTCCGACGAAGAAATACTTGTGAAATTGCATTTCTAAATTAGCCCAACCCTTGATCGAGTTTGGCTATAAAGAGGAAAATCAAGAAAAAATTGATCCTGACAAACACAACAGAAGAAACCTGACTCTAAGGGCTTTTTCAGATGATACCTCTCCACATTGTGTGATGAAATGGCCGATGTGTTTGACTTTTGATGTACGGTCTTGGCTGGAAAACTTTCAGAATTCTAGGACCCTTTATCTGTTTGGTAAAGGAATTGTATCAAACCAATCTAGCTATGAATGCTAATACATATAACTTTGTTGTTTCGGCTTAAATCCAAATTGACCCCTCATAATTTCTACAATCTTGAAAGTGAAGTCGTCCTCTTTTTGTACCGGATACTATGATACCGGTGTTGGTGCACTTTTACACTGAAATTACAATACAAATTCTAATAATGAATAATCATAGAGATCATATATACATTTATATCATGAAAAATATTCTTAATATGTATGTATAAATGTTTTATTCTGATCCTAATTCGGATTGGACAAGGTATGTTTTGGTTCATTTAGTCCACCCTATATATATTTCTTATATGTTGTAGAGGGAATTGAGTCAATCATTTGTAATCCATACGTTATGTAAAACTTGTCTTGATATAGTGAAGATTGCCGACTGACACCTGTGATTTTTCTTGCAAGGATTTTTTACGTTAAATCATATGTCTCTCGTTTATTATCGTGAGCTTTATTTTATAACAATTAGATTTGAGAGAGTTTGATAAAAAAACAAAAAATCGATCCAGTTACTGTACCTTGCGGACAATGTCATCTCACTAAGCATCGGTCTTCTCTGTCGGGCCTTCATTGTCGGCTTTCCAACCCGAAAAAATTGCTATTTTGACACATCAAAGATGTAAGATTTGTTTAGGATGACACTTCAGATGCTGACACGTAGGACCACTTAAGTCACTGAAAGTAGGTTCGAATATCAAAAATACAAATTCCACTTCGTTGAAGTGTCAAAATTGCAAATCTCTCCTTCAATCCACTGTCAGATCTACCTGGTGCCACCGGTTTGGTGGAGCGTTACAAAAGCCAACGCCACTAATCATCACTTCTTGGAACCGTCAGTCCTTCATTGGCCGGCCAGACACATCGTTCGGCCTTCCCCACCGTGGCCTCCATCGCCAGATCCTTCCACAATCTGCAACAAGCGGGCCTCACCATGCCATATGCAGGACTGTGCCAGCCAGGCTCCTCCCCGAGCGCCATTTCCCCGCCGCCAGCTCCCCATCACTGGCCACATCCCCATCGGTGGCGCAGCGGTGGCCCACCACGGTGCCACCCCTATCGGCCACACCTCCGCTAGCCTGACCGACGTGCGACCACTCTAGGCAGATCAGTCCATGGTCCACCCAGGCCACTCTCCTGGAGGAGCCTCCTCTCATCACTGGCCATAGGGACATCGCCGCCTCCGCTGGGAATGCCACCCACGCTCCCTGGCTCTACCAAATCGCTCCAAACTAAGACATTGCCTCTGTCAACTACCACAGATACTCAAGAATTCCCACCGCAGAAGATCTTGATGTGCCACACAGTGACCCAAGGCTGACAACACATGGAGTTAATTGCTACACACAGCTCGTTTGGTATACACAAAATTTATTTTCAGGTTGTTTTTCTTTATGTTCCTAGTTTGCGTACCATAATTTTGCATTCATTCTATTTTTAGTTGTTTTTTGGATTTATTTTGCATCATGATTTCCATTAAGTATGATGTCTTGTTATTTGACCATGATACAAGATTATGACTTTGTCAAGTGAAGATTCATGATATTATCTCGTAGAATGATTTGGATGTTGCGCTTGATAAATTTAGCAACAAAGAGCAAGTACATGGAATGATAAAGAAAAAAGATAAGATTGTAAGGCTTTATCTTAAATTCATATTCATTTATCAAATAATATTTTGCATGTAGTTTTGTAGGAGAAAACTACCACTACCTTATGTTTAGATTTGGAATCGATCTGCATGACAAAAAATCATACCAGCAAGATATACATGAAGATGAAATTATTTTAACACAAGTTGCAAGATGATGGTTCCGTGTTGAATCATTTATAAACTTTAAGGAGATTGTTTCTGACCTTGAGTCTATGGAGGTAAAGTTTGAAGATAAGGATCTATCTCTTATTTTTTATGATCCTTTCTACCATCATTTTCAAATTTCAAAGATACTATTTTATATAGCTATGATAGACTAATGATTGCTAAAGTTTATGATGTGTTGCATGCAAAAGAAAAATGAAATTTATGATAATTTTTGAAAGTTATAAGTACAATGGTGATGCTATGCATGTTTGAGTAAGAACAAAAGAAAAGAAACCAAACAGTGGTTTTAAATGTAGGAGTTCAAATCGTTCTAAGGGACATTCAAAATCCAAAAGCAGCGATAAATTTTGCTAGTACTACAAGAAATATAATCACACAATTTCTGAATGTTATAAGTTAAAGAATAAGGAAAAAAGGTATGGCAAATCAAAAGGTAAATTTGATGATGATGGTAAAGTGTTTGTTGCTTCTAGTGATAATAATTAAGATAATAGTGATATTCTTATTGTTTTTTGCTGGATGTACTAGTAGTAGTGATGAATAGATTATTGATATTGTTGTGTATTTTCATATATGCACTAATAGAGATTGACTTATCACTTATGAGTTTGTTCAAGGTGCTGGTTGTGTTACGATAGGGTATGATTCTCCATGCTCTATTGTTGGAATTGTACCTATCCAAATAAAGATGTTTGTTGGAATTATCAAGACCTTGACAGAGGTGAGGTATGTTCTACGTATGACAAGAAGTATTATTTTCTTGAGCTATATTAAAACAAATGGATATAAATATTCAGGTGGCACTGGAATTTTGAAAGTATCAAAAGGTTCTCTCATTGTGACGAAAGGGGATTTGAAATATGCAAATTTATATCTTCTTTGAGGAACTACTATTACATGTAATGCTTGTTTGATTTCACATTCATCTAATGCTTCAAATCAGTGGCATAAATGTCTTGGTCATATGAGTGAACAAGGTTTAGTAGAGTTAAGTAAGAGAGAGCTACTTTATGGATATAAAAGTGGAAAATTAGATTTTTGTGTGCATTGCATATTTGGTAAGCATAAGAGGGTGGAATTTAATACTTCTGTTCATACCACGGAAACCATCTATTCTAGATTATATTCATTCTGATTTATGGGACCCTCCTCGTAAGAGATTTTCAGGAGGTGCTTGTTATATGTTAATAATTATTGATGATTTTTCTAAAAAGTTATGGGCATATTTCTTGAAGCACAAATGGGCTGCCTTTTCAATGTTCAAGTAGTGGAAGGTTATTGTTGAACGACAAATTGAAAAGAAGGTAAAAGTACTATGTAGTGATAATGGAATGGAATTATGTTCTACTAAATTTAATAAATATTGCTATTCTAAAGGCATCGTTAGACACTACACTATTCCTGCTTCTCCACAACAAAACAGTGTAGTATGAATGTATGAATGGGAGAAAATTTCAGAATCACAAATATTACAAAATCAAATGAGGGCTTCGGTTTGATCTTACTTGAGGATATTTTGAGGCTTCACACTGGAATGTACCCTTTACATAATAAGTCAAGACTTTGAAGAAAAGGATTAGGCTCTGGGTTGATCTTGCTCATGAAAATATGAGGCTTCGCTCGAGGCTATGCCATCTTTTCACTATAGAGCGAGTCAAAACTATTTTGAAGACAAAGATCAGAACACAAGGGGCTTCAGACAAAAAGGTCTCTACAAGAACACATGTAACTTCATTATGTTCTTGCTTGGAGAGTTCGAAGGCTTCATACTATCTCAAAGAACACAAGTGACATCGGTATGATCTATGCTTGTGTATTTTAGGGGATTCACATTAGCCAGTAATGGATTTTCCATGAGGGAGCAAGTCAGGAGCACTTCGAAGAAAAATGCAACACAAAGAAAACATCTTCACAAGAACACAGATGGATTTGGTCAAGAAAATAACTTCGGTCATGAAGATAACTTCGATCTGAACTTGCTCATGGATTTCTATGGCTTCACAGTAGGAAATAGCAAATACTGAAGGTTATGCCCAAGAAAATTCCATGGATCGAGAGTTCCGATAGGAAGTATCGAAAATTCCTGTTGTTTTCTGGTCTCGATACAGAGAGCAAATGTTGCTTCGCAAGTTCCAATATGGTATCAAAAGTTCTGACGAGCTAGAAGTTCCGATTCAGAATCAGGGAATTTTTGTACTAATCAGAACTTCCAATATGGTATCGGAAGTTCTAAGGTGGGCGATAACTGATTGGATCTATTGTGTGTCGTACTGTATCAAGAGACCTAAAATACCCTATCAGAAGTTCTTATCTAGGATCGGAAGTTCCGATGTGGGCAAACAGATTGGATATGTTACAGTTTTTAGGGTTTTGGGATTAGCACGCTAGGGGTCTCTTAGCCCTATAAAAGGAGAGGAGGAGGTCTTGGGGAAGCAATAAGCCTAGATTAGACCTAGCCACCCAAGAGTTCTCTCCATCCTTTCTTGATCTCAAATGTTGAGGTCAAATATCCCCATCTCTCATGTGAGATGCTAGCACGCTGCCGTGGGAGGTACTCCATCCCTTTACGTGTTGACTCTGTGGAGGTGTTGATGGAGGAGAGGATACCCGATTTTCCATCAGGTGGGGGATAAACAACGATTTGTGGAGAACTCGACATTGATGATCCGGCTTCCGATTCACGAGATTGGCTCTTGCAATCGCTACACCACTACTCCGTTGGTTATCAATCAATCACAGCCTGATTGACCTCACCAAGAAGGCTAATTCTTGCCTGTGAATCGAAGAACACAAGCAAGAACGCAGAAAACGCAATCGAATTGAAAATTCTATTGGAATCTGCGAATTAGGGTTCACTTATAAATCCGGCGAAGTGGCGGCTATCAAAGCAACGTGTAAACTAAACCCCAAAACCCTAGATGGTTGTAGAAACACCTTATATAGTAGTTTGGGACGCACCCCTAATGGGCTCAACAAGATACACGGCCCAAAGGCCCAATAACGCAGAAAACAGCATGCTGACAGATTCTGGATACTATCTTGTTTTGACGATTCCCGTTGATCTAGAAAGAACTTTTAGATGAAACCAGTGGCATTGGAAAGGTAATTAAGTTATCTTTCCGTGTCTGTGTAGAACATCAAAAACGGAGTCCGTATGCGGCCTGGGCGATGATTTTAGTGCACACTGCTCCTCGAATCCGAGTTGGACACAAATTGTAGTTGGATTGGATTCTCAAATTGGCTTGGACGTCCTTCCTTGTTCTTCTCCAACTCTTTGTTTATCTCCAAGTGATTTTCATCATCTCCATGGTTCCTAATAATAATAATAATAATAGGTAGTAATTTATTCCTAAGATAATATACTAAGATACTTAGAAACGAGTTGACCTGTAGATTTATTCATGTATGGTTGTATCATTGGTAGGGATGTCCTCATCAGGTGTTTCTCCAATAGTGATGCTCGTGGACATCTACATGCGAATGACTACGTCATCTTCATCGATCAGATCAGTGAAGGATGGCAAGGACGAAGCGAGGAGAGGCTTGGCGCGCTGCTCCAACATCTTCTTTCGTTGCACCTAGCACGTCAAGTGCTAGAATGTACTAATCTATGATCTCACACGCGCATGAGTCTTGGGCCTAGGGCGTAAATTTTAAATTTCCCGGCTAGCGTAGCTCCCTATTCCCCAATAGTGGTATCAGAGCCTACATGCATAGTGTTCGATCTGGATCCCTCATGTATGGAGATACATGGTGGAAAAATAGATTAGATTTGTTTCTTCACGCAGTAGATCAGAAGTTCTGATGTGATCGAAAGGTCCGATGGTGGATCAGAAGTTCCGATAGTGATCGGATGATCTGATATTGAATAATGAGTTGATACAGAAGTCAATTGTTGCAATGTGGGATTCCGATATTGATCGAAACTTCTAAGGATCGAAAGTTCTGACCCGCACGATTTTGAAAATTCTAGCCTGGTGACCCAGGATTTTCAGATCTAAGATCCAGTCACTTGTAGGTTGTTCGCCTAACTTTGTTTTGCAGAGAATGACGTGAATGATATGGCCTTGGATAAATGTGATGTATGAGATGCATGCAATGAATGTAAATTAAATATGGGCTTCGTGTCATGGTTATTTACAGCCCAAGGCTAATGTAAAATTTATTACGGCTCGCATGTCGTTTCCGTGGTGCTTTGGTCCATGTAATTAGTACAGACTATGCGAGATGGACTAGTACTTTTCATGGAGTCCGAGAGAACACACTTGATGATGGGAGCCATGGAGATGGAGATCGCCATGTGAAGAAGGCCATGCTATGTCATAGTTAATATGATTGTGTGTGATGCTTTCTTATGTTCTTGTTATTCTATTCTTGCATGTTTCGTGTACGCTAGGGATGTTACGATGCTAGAATATTTTTCCCTCAAAAAATTAAATGTCGATGCTCTTCCCAATAGCTGCACCCACCAAGATTTGTCCTCATCGATAATGGATCTGCCAAAGCAGGGTACTATCTTTTATTTCGACCAGTTGGGGTGGAAGTCGGAGTTCTGCACACATAGTGTTGGTTCACTTGACAAGGCTATCAAAATGGTTTTGGTCCTTGGAGCATAGGAGTTGGGGTCGAGCATTGGATGCTTATCCAATGACAATAGTCATATACAATGTGATTATCAAGGAGTTATTTACCTATGTCAACTAGCTTCTAGCAGTGATGCCAAAGCTCACTAGGAGATAGCGTGACCATGTATCTTGCACCACTATTAGTCATGGGAGGGAAAGTGACTAGTTTAGATAGTGGGACATCTTTTATTGGATAAAAGAAAAACATTGCATAGTGTTGAACCTTGCATTTAATCTTTTGTAGATCATGGCATCGACTGTTATGAACACTTTACTCTATATTTTGTGATTGATTCTTTTTGGAACAACTTTTATTGATTGGTTTAGACACTTGAGAAGTGTTCTCAAGCGAGAGGAAAATGTTCTAGAAAAGCCCCACTTGGATGAATTAAAATAGATTGGATATGTTTCTGTTTGCAGTACTTCGAAAGTTCCGATAACTAATCGAAAGTTCTGATATTTGTCGGATTGGAAGTTTCGATGGTTGATCGGAAGTTCCTATGTCGGACAAAATTTGCGATAGAGAATTATAAATGTTTTTGAAATTAATCTTGTGACTCGTCCAATTGATTCATGGGTATTTGATACCGGTTCGATGATTCTTACTTGCAAATCATTGCAAGGACTAAGTAGGTCAAGAAAGTGTGCAGTAGGTGAACGAGATATTCGCGTCGGCAATGGTGCAAAGGTTGCAGCATTATCCGTTGGCATTTATTCTTTGTCACTACCCTTTGGACAAGTTCTGGAATTGAATAATTGTTATTATATTCCAGCATTGGGCAGAAATATTATCTCTTCCTCGTGTTTGGAGGAACAAGGTTATGAGTTCATGATAAAGAACAAATGTTGTTCGATATTCTCGAATGTTATACTCTATGGTGTTTGTGCATTGGTGAATGGATTATACATTCTAAGTCTTGAGGATGCACACGTTTATAACATTAGTACTAAGAAACAACGACTCAATGATTTTAATCCTACCTACGTCCGACATTGTTGTTTGGGTCATATAAATGAGAAGCGTGTACAGAAGCTCCATAGTGATGAACTTTTGGAGTCATTTAATTTTGAATCATATGATACATGCGAGTCTTGCTTACTTGGCAAAATGACAAAGATGCCTTTCACTGGATAGAGTAAGAGGGTGAGTGAGCTATTGGCCAAAGTACATACTGATGTCTGTGGTCCAATGAGACACATGGCTAGGAAAGGCTCTCAGTACTTTATCACTTTTACCGACGACTTTAGTAGATATGGCTATGTCTACTTGATAAGGCATAAGTGGGAATCCTTCAAAAAGTTCAAGGAGTTGTAGAATGAAGTACAAAATCATATGGGCAAGACAACTAAATTTCTATGATCGGATCGTGAGGGTGAATATTTGAGCAATGAGTTTAGTGATCATCTGAAGCAGTGTAGAATTGTTCCACAGCTAACTCATCCCGGCACGCCCAAAATGAATGGGGTGTCCGAGCAGAGAAAACACATTTTGTTGGACATGGTGCGGTCCATGATGAGTCGCACTGATCTTCCATTATCCTTTTGAGGTCACGCTCTAGAAACAACAACTTTCACGATTAACAGAGTTCCATCTAAGTCAGTAGAGAAGATGCCATATGAGATGTGGTTTGGGAGGCGTACCAGTTTGTATTTTCTAAATATTTGGAGATGTGGGGCGTATGTCAAACGTATGGCGTCTGACAAGCTCAGTCCTAAGTCTGACAAGTGCTTCTTTGTGGGGTATCCTAGGGAAATCAAATGATACTATTTATATAATAGAGAAGAGGGCAAAGTGTTTGTCGCTCAGGATAGCATATTTCTTGAGAAAGAGTTTCTCTCAAAAGGGATTAGTGGGAGTACTGTGCATCTCGAAGAGGTTTGAGAGCCACTGGAAAGTGTTCCAGATCCCACTGAACAAGAACAGGAGGAGCAAGCTATTATAGATCTTGTTGTAGATGCGCCAGCCCCACGAAGGTTTGGGAGAATAGTCCATGTGCCAGAGAGGTACATGTTCTTGACCACATGGCATCACGACGTGTTGTTGTTGGACAACGACAAGCCCAAAACCTATGCAGAAGCAGTGATAGCACCTGACTCTAAGAAATGGCTCGGAGCCATTGGATCCGAGTTGGAGTCCATGCTTGTTAACCAAGTTTGGAACTTGGTTGATCCACCTGATGGTGTAAAAACCATTGAGTGTAAATGGATTTTCAAGAAAACATATATATTGATGGAAATGTTCATATCTATAAGGCATGATTAGTGGCGAATGGTTTCAGATAGATTCAAGGTGTTGATTATGATGAAACGTTTTTGTCCGTCGCTATGCATAAGTCTATTCAGATCATCCAAGTTATTGCCGCATTTAATGATTATGAGATATGGAAAATGGATGTCAAGACGGCTTTCCTAAATGGAAACCTAAGTGAGGATGTGTACATGACACATCCTAAAGATCTTGACAGTCCGAGGAATGTTGGGAAAGTTTGCAAGTTGCTAAAGTCCATTTATGGATTGAGGCAACCTTATCAGAGTTGGAATCTTCGCTTTGATAAGGTAGTCAAAGGGTTTTGCTTCATCAAGAACGAAGAAGAACCTTGTGTTTACAAGAAGGTTAGTGGGAGCTCACTTGTGTTTCTGGTCTTATATGTGGATGACATATTGTTGATCGGAAGCTACATTCCTCTGTTGAATGCTATCAAGACTTCACTGAAAAATAGTTTTTCGATGAAAGATCTTGGAGAGGCAGCATACATTTTGGGCATAAAGATCTATAGAGATAGATCAAAACGATTAATTGGATTAAGCCAAAGTATGTACATTGACAAGGTTTTGAAACAATATAAAATGCAGAATTCTAAGAAGGGTTTTCTGCCAATGTCACATGGTATTTCTCTTAGTAAGACTCAGTGTGATGTGACACCTGATGAGCTAGAGAAGATGAGTGTGATCCCATATGCCTCCGCAATTGGATCCATCATGTATGTCATGATGTGTACACGCCCAAATGTGTCATATGCTCTAAGTGTTACGAGCAGGTACCAATCGAACCCGGGTGAAAGTCACTGGGTTGTAGTAAATAGTATCCTCAAGTACTTGAGAAGGACTGAGGAAATGTTCCTGGTATACGATGATGAAGAGGAGCTCATTGTAAGTGGTTACACGGATGTTAGCTTTCATACTAATAAAGATGATTCTTGATTGCAATCTAGTTTTGTGTTCTACCTCAATCAAGGCACAGTGAGTTGGAAGAGTTCCGAGCAAGAGATGGTGGCCAATTCTACAACAAAAGTTGAGTATATCGCTGCTTCAGAAGCGGCGAAGGAGGCCATTTGGATCAGGAAGTTTGTTTCTGAGCTTGGTGTTGTTCCTATTGTGTCCAGTCCAGTGGACCCCTATTGTAATAATAGTGGTGCCATTGCGCAAGCCAAGGAGCCTAGATCACACCAGAAATCCAAACATATACTTCGGCGATATCACCTGATCCGCGAGATCATTGAGATATGTGATGTGAAGATTTGCAAGGTGCACATGGATTTGAACATGGTGGATCCGATGACGAAGCGTCTTCCATAGCCCTGAAGATTTGCAAGGTGCACATGGATTTGAACATGGTGGATCCGATGATGAAGCGTCTTCCACAACCCAAGCATGAGGCACATATGAGCTCCATGGGTATTAGATACTTGTGTGAGTGAGTCATGTGTTTGTGGAAGATGCTAGTAGAATCTATGCTAATGTATAAGGATAATTTTTATCTTATTCCTTGAATAAATATCATTTGCATTTAATTAATGAGTACGACTTGTTGTGTGAAAGTATTTGCTTTATGATGATGTTATTCAAAAGGGTCCCTAATCTTGTCATCATGTGGGACAATGATGATACATGGATTAGTACATCTGACTGATTGATGATTGTGTTTCACAGATCATAGACATATAGATGTCAAATCAGTGATGTGGACACATGTTGGTGAACATGATGTTGGACATACCCACTAAAGATACTGCTGGGATTGTTATTGTAATGTGCCAATAGTTGTCATCTCAAATGGTGTACCTACAGAGTCCTTGGACCTGACATCATCATTTGATTCCAGAATGCGTAGTGACACACTTAGATGCTTCCTAATGCTATTCCATAACAGGATAGTAATAAGGGTTGTTTTCAGGTGTGTTGTGAAACATGTCTTGTGATATGAGTTGTCAAGATGGAATTTACCCCTCCTAATAACAGGAGAGTCGTCTCTAGCCCCTCGAGGTATTGGATTGGAAAATTGCATGGCCATGTGTTGACACGAAAACGTGCCCCCGCACTTGGGTCAGTTCGACGATCCAAAAGTGCACGGATACTTAGGAATAGGCCTAAGCGTTATGTGGCACCGATGTCGCGTTCCAACTACCCTTAATAGTGATAAGGGGGGTGGAGTCGCTAGGCAACCAGATTACACAAAATAATCCAATTAGCCGAAAGAAATAGATTAAACAAAATAAAATCAGCAAACCAGTCGGAGCCCGTCTGGTTCGAAGTCTGATGCGAAGGGTGCGCCGAAGGGTACCTTCGGTGTCTGGTGCGAAGTGCTCCGCCGAAGGGTGCTTCGGCGTTCAGACTGATTCGACTGAAGGTGGACTCCAAACGGATCTGGACGCGATGATCACCTCCAAACAACGAGGTTCAGCGTGATATCTCCGATACAACAATCTATGAGATAATGACGCAAAGGCCACGCGCGAGTGCAACTTCGTCTAGTGCGGAGTAGGGTCGTGGCGAAGCTTGTTGCGACGAAGTATGCTGGCGAAGCCTATTGCCGAAGCCTGCGGTCTTGTCGAAGGGTGTCCTGGGGACCTCCGGAACCGGTCTCTCAGCTCCGGACACCTTCGGCGAAGGGGCTCCGAACGTGCGAACCTGCAACAGAGACGATGCGAAGTACCAATTCGGCCTGAGGACCGAATTTTGCTAAGTGTTGCACTAGTAGCGAAGGTAGCAATCTGTTACGCAGATTAGCGGATACTTCAAAGGTGAAGTAACAAGGTGATAGCAAACTTTTACGTAGATTAACGGATACTTCACAGGCGAAGTAACAAGGATTACCACTGTTCCGTAGCGGCCGACGGAGGGCTTCCAAGCAAACCCATGAAGAGGTACAGGAAAATAAAGGTAGGGTAAATACGATCAAAGCATTGGCTTTGGTTTGGTTTCAGTTGGGGGGGTTCTCCATGCCGGCCATGCCTCTCTATTTATAGGGGGTTAACTCCTAATCTTATCTACTATTAATCCGGACAGATAGAGATAGAGATTGAGCTGGTGATGCAAACAATTCTATCTCTGCCGAGGTGGGCTTCAACCAGGCCCGTCGAGGCCTGCTCCTCGGGCCGAGGCTTCTGTAGCGTGGGCTTCGGCCAGGCCCATCGAGGCTTGCTCCTCGGGCCGAAGCTTCGGTAGCGTGGGCTTCGGCCAGGCCCGTTGAGGCTTTCTCCTCGGGCCGAAGCTTCAGTAGCGTGGGCCTCTGAAGGCTTCCGAAGCTTCGGCAGCGTGGGCCTCTGAAGGCTTCCTAGCCGAAGCCCATGGGCTGGCTAGAGGCTTTCGGAGCCCATAGCTCATTGGACTTCGGCCCGATAGGGCTTCGGACAGACCCTGGACATGTGTACTTTCGGCCCAAATCACCAAAAATTGATATTTTGACAATCTAGCCATTAATGCCATTTTTTGCTATCAACACATGCCCCCTGCATTTTAGTGAACTAGTGAACTAAAAGCACAACGAGCTGAAGACGATACCATTCGTATCGGCTTTTCGACACTTCTATGATGTTTGCCACACACTTGGGAAATACCTTTTCGAGTACCTACCATTCAAAGCTCTTCGAAACTGTTCTCCCAGCAGGGATTCCAACACGTATGTGTTGCCAGGAGCGATTTCGGCTATCTTAAAAGGACCTTCCCAGCTAGGTGACCATTTACCAAATTTGGGACTCTTCGTGCCTAAGGGTAAAATCATTTTCCACACTAAGTCTCCTATTTGAAACGATTTCGGCTTAACCTTCTTATTATAGGCTTTAGCTACTCTCTTCTTGTCTACTTCTATGGCTTATAAAGCCCTTAATCTCTTATCGGTCACTTCATCTAGATTATCTTTTAGAAGGGTTTCATATTCGTCGACTGATAAGCCGTCTTGTTTTAACACTCTTAAGGAGCCAAGATCTACCTCTATAGGCAGAACGACCTCTTGTCCATATACCAACTCATATGGACTGACCTTGGTAGCACCGTGCTTTGCAATCCTACAAGCCCATAGCGCCTCAGAAAGCACCTCATGCCACCTTTTAGAAAACTCCTCAATTTTCTTAATGAGCTTAATCACGGTTTTATTACTAGACTCGGCCTGACCATTGTCCTGAGCATAGTAAGGTGAAGAGTTTATCAACTTAATACCATTATATTCGGCGAAGTCCCTTACTTCTCTAGAAACAAATGAACTACCTTGATCCGTAGTAAGAGTTTGGGGAATGCCGAATCTATGTATGATGTGGTTCAAAATAAAATCACGTACCTCATTGTTAGTCATGTTATTGAGAGGTACGGCCTCGGTCCATTTAGTGAAGTAATCCATTGCCATCAACATGAACCGATGCCCTTTTGAGGAAGGAGGGTGGATCTGGCCGATGAAGTCTAGACCCCAACCGTGAAACGACCATGGCTTGACAATAGGATTGAGCAATGAGGCAGGAGCTAACTGGATGTTGCCAAACATCTGACATGCCTCACACCCTCTGTAGTACTTGAAACAATCTTTAGTCATAGTCAGCCAATAAAAACATGCTCTTTTGAGCATCCAACTCATCTTATGGGCCGACTGATGAGTGCCGCAAAGCCCCTCATGGACTTCTCTTGTAGCCACTTGGGATTGCTCATGGTCTAAACACTTCAATAGCACTCCGTCGATGGTTCGGTGATACAACGTGTCGTCCAACAACACGAATTTGAACGCTTGTCGCCGAACCTTATGATCAACCCTTTGGCTAGGGTTCCTCAAATACTGGACGATTGGGATTCTCCAATCGCCCTTACAGGTTTCAGAGGGTCTCGCTGGTCCTCCTTCTGAAAAAACTTCTAAGCTACTGACTTCGGGGTGCCCCCCGAGCCATTCCAGCTCCTGCCGAAGCCTGGCCGAGGTGGTCATTCGAAGCGTGCTAGGCCGAAGCTCTTCGGAGGGTTCAGACTTCGGGGAGCCTTCTCCGCTCTGGAGGCTTCGCACTATGGGCTCTGGCATGCCAGATCCTTTGATCGGTAGAGCACTCTGATCCAAGGGCTTTAGCATGTGGTGGCCTTCGGTGATCTGAGGGGTTCGACCCAAGGCGTGTGCCTGCCCACCTTTACTGGCTTTGGCAGTTGGACTAAACACCGTCTTCTCCAATACAAAAAATTTCCCTCTCCTGACTTGGTAGCCAGATGCTTGCTGAGCCAAATCATTGGCGCCTGAATTGGCTTCTCTCAACACGTGAGATATTTTGAAATCATCAAAAGTAGCAACTATGTCTAGACATTTGTCCAAGTAGCTATTCAGCAAGCCATTAAAACATTGAGCATTCTTAGCTACTTGTTGTACTACTAATAACGAATCACCATACGCGTGAACATGTTTAGCGCCTACAGACTCTAGTAGTTCAAGACCTAGCAACAAAGCCTCGTATTCGGCTTGGTTATTAGTGGAAGAAAACTCTAGTTGGGCCGAGGTTTCAAAGCGCATACCATTAGGCGATATGAGAACCACTCCAATACCTCGGCCACTCTTGCAAGCCGAACCATCAAAATAGATTTTCCATGCTACTACCTCAACTAGAGCAATAGCATCACTCCCGCTAACATCTATGTGATGATCAACTATGAAGTTGGCTACGACTTGGCCTTTCATTGCTCTTAGGGGCTCGTAGGCCAAATCATACTCAATCAACGCGTAAGGCCATTTTCTGATTCTCCCACTTAGAATCGGCTTCTGTAACATGTGTTTTATAACATCGGTTTGGCAAACAACAACACATGTAGTGGGGAGAAGATAATGGCGCAATTTGGTGCACGCGTAGTAAAGTGATAAACACAATCGTTCCACAAACGTGTACCTGGTTTCGGCGTCCAGCAGGCGGCGGCTCAAGAATGTGATGATGTACTCCTTCCCCTCCACCTCCTTGGTTAGCACGACTCCAATCACGGTATCTTTAGCGGCGATGTATAGCCGAAACGGAATCCTGGCCTGCTCCTCGGGTCGAGGCTTCGGTAGCATGGGCTTCGGCCAGGCCCATCGAGGCTTTCTCCTCGGGCCGAAGCTTCAGTAGCGTGGGCTTCGGCCAGTCCTGTCGAGGCTTGCTCCTCGGGCCGAAGCTTCGGTAGCGTGGGCCTCCGAAGGCTTCCGAAGCTTCGGCAGCGTGGGCCTCTGAAGGCTTCCTGGCCAAACCCATGGGCTGGCTAGAGGCTTTCGGAGCCCATAGCTCTATGGACTTCGGCCCAGTAGGGCTTTGGACAGACCCTAGACATGTGTACTTTCGGCCCAAATCACCAAAAATTGATATTTTGACAATCTAGCCATTAATGCCATTTTTTTCTATTAACACCATGCCACTATGACTAAGGAGTTAGTCGTGATTTGAATCTGATACTTTATCGAGTGAAAATATAAAGTTAACCAACAAGGGTGGCACATATCTCACCTTGAGATTGACTAACGGCACGTGGTAAAGGTTCTAGTGCTTGTGTATATCAAGGTTCATGAAAATTTGATTTTGTGTGCTTTCGGGGGTCAATATGTGCTGCTAGGTACCGCTATTGATCAGTGAGTTGGAAATGGTTTCCAGCAAACAACCGTTAGTGAATGAACCTATCGGGTCACACACTTAAGGGGATGGATTAAAAACATGCAAAGAATTGGTTCTTGTGCAAGTGGGAGATTGAAGGTTATGCCTAAGAAAATTCAATGGATCGGATGTTCCGATAGGAAGTATCAGAAGTTCCTCTTATTTTCTAGTCTCGATACAGAGAGCAAATGTTGCTTCAGAAGTTTCGATATGGTATCGGAAGTTCCGACGAGCCAGAAGTTCCGATTCGGAATAGGGGAATTTTTGTTTTGATCGGAAGTTCTGATATGGGATCGGAAATTCTGAGGTGGGCAATAACAGATTGGATCTTTTGTGTGTCGTAATATATCAAGGGACATAAAATACCCTGTCGAAAGTTCCAATCCAGGTTCATAAGTTCCAACGTGGGCAAACATATTGAATCTTTTACGGTGTTTAGGGATTCGGGATGAGCACGACCAAGGGTCTCTCAACACTATAAAAGGAGAGGAGGATGACGTCTTGGGGAAGCAATAAGCTTATATTAGACCTAGCCACCCAAGAGTTCTCTCCTTCCTTTCTTGATATCAAACGTTGAGGTCAACGTTCCCAGTCTCTCACGTGCAGTGCTAGCACGCTGCCGTGGGTGGTACTCCATCCCTGTATGTATTGACTCCATGGAGGCGATGCTCCAATAGCGACGCTCATGGACATCTACATGTGAACGACTACATCATCTTCATTGATTGGGTTGGCGAAGGACGGCAAGGACAAAGCAAGGAGAGGCTTGATGCGCTGCTCCAACATCTTCTTCGGCTGCACCTAGGGCGTCAAGTGCTAGAAGGTAATGATCTATGATCTCACACATGCATGAGTCTTGGGCCTAGGGCATAAATTTTGAATTTGACGGCTAGTGTATCTCCCCTATTTCCCAACAAATACTCCACAATAAAACAAGTCGGAATAAAATAATAAAAGATTTCATTCATAGAGAAAGAAAGATATAAAAAATCACACGATTTTGACCCTGAAACAAACAATAGTAGAGCAGAGGAATAGAAATCAGATAAAGCACGAAATCAGCAAGGGAAAATGATTGATTCCATTGAAAGAACATGAATACAAAATCACGAGGTCCCTCTGTAGGACCGAATGTAGCGACCAGAGGAGGGGAGGGGTGAATGGGCGCCTATGAAAATTCTTTCCAATTAATGGCGTTCTCCCAACACCCAACACACCTCAACGAACTCTTAGCAAAAATAGAACAGATCACAAGAAATAAAAATTATCTAGTCTAAAAACGACCAGTGTCTTAATCGAAAAGACACCAACATAGTGCTTAAAGGCAGATTAGCAGATCAATTAACTCACATGCATTTAATCAGACCAAAATACATGTAGATGATAAAATTTGATCACAGATGGTCCAATAGATGTGAGAGTAGCACACAGATCAAAACTTGCAATGCATAAACACTTCATTCAATCAGTGGCATTTTACCAAGTTCATGTTAAAGGATTCAATATCATCTATTCATTCAAACAGACATACATAATTGTATACATATTCTATGAAATTTCGAGAAAGGATTAATAAGAAGTGCACAAACACATAAAATCAGAGATTAGTGAAACTACTAAGATGAAACTATGAGCACTAAAATCGACGAACAAGATTACCTATTTAATTTGTCTCCTGGGCGCAAATTGACGAACACACGCCGTGCTTGTCCCCTTGCTGTGCCCTGGTCGCTTCGCCGTAATCCACCCGATGCTACAGATCACTGCTTGAAGATGAAAAGAAAACCGTGCCTCCTGCAGCTGACCTGAGCTGCTAGCCTAGCTTCAGCCTACGGGCCTTGGCTGCCACGCTGGCTACTGTAGCTGCTGCATGACTGATGTGCGCACGTCTCAAGACCGAGCAAAGCTGCCTCACGGCAATTAACTCGGCAGAGTTTCTACAGCACCTCGTGAACCGTGTTGCTATACTTTGGCTGCTTGGCTGTCGTGGGCAAGAGCCTTGGCCTTGGTCTCTCCACCCAAAACAGTGAGAAAGCCTACATGGCCAAAACGGTGATGCCAGGCGATCGGTGACGACTGCAGCACCCAGAGACAAACCGGCGAACAAGGAAAGAAAAACACGGGTGATACTACAGCACGAAGATCGACAAAAATAATGAATAGACGGCAGCGGCGGCTACACGGGAAGAAGAAGGGAACACCAGAAAATGACCCACAAATTTCTGAATTGGTAAAGTGTTTTTCAAAAATGTGTAACCCTAACCCTAGGTATTGGGGCCTTTTTGTAGGCAGCCCAATAAATGGGAAAAATCACAATTATCCCTAGGGTTTAAACAGACGCTGAAACAAAAATGGAACCCTAGGTAGTGAGGCCTTTTTATAGGCAGCCCAATAAATGGGAAAAATCAAAATTATCACTAGGGTTTAAACAGACGCTGAAACGAAAATGGAAAAGATCGAAATGCCCTTAGTGTTTTTGACAGACTCGACTAACAGACTGTGGGCCTAAAGGAAAAATAGTAAAAACCTAAATAAAGATAACTTGTCCTGATGCAAAGCTTTCGTAGCAGCTATGGCTTCACCTCAGAACGGTCATATCTGAGATCAGTGGTCATCAGTTTTTTGCCGAAACTGACAAAGCGTCCACCATCTTCGCACCGGGTACCTGGATTGGGTCGGCCCGATTCCGCGGCTCCCTCAGCCCGGCAATCGCTCGCCGCCCGTGTACCTGAGTCAATCCCGATCAACAGACCTGTGGATCCTCTATCGCTCCTAGCCCATGTACCCGGATTGGGCCAGCCCGACTCCGCGACCCCTCTGCCCGGCAGTCGCTCGCTGCCCATGTACCTGAGTCACACGCGACCCAAACATGGTAGGTCTCATCTTCTCTTTTGTCCTCTTGACTTCCGTTGACAATCACTCATCACATCTGGAGCCATGAGGCCCATGCTCTTCAACATGGCTCCTCAATCTCCCTTTGATGAGTGCATTGTCAACACTTTCTTCATCATCTCTTCGATACCTGTAAGCACATGTGGAAACACAAAAACAAACACAAGAAGACAGAAAGAAGAAAATAAAATAAAAATTTAACCATAATGACCAAAAATCAAACAAAAGCAAGAAAAACGGTCATTATGGTTAACCAAAAATAAAAACTCAAAACGAGTGCAATCTCAGAATTATCAACAAGGATATCCAAAGAGTAAGGGCAAAAGAGCTAAAACTCCCCCTGAAACAAATCCCAGAGAAAGCCAAAACTCCCCTAAACTCTTCTAAAAGATTTCATAAACCCAAAATTTCTCCCCCTTGTTGACAATTGGACTCATCAAGTGAGACTAAAAGCACTCTAAAGAGACATAGACTAAAACTCCCCCTGAAATGCAGCTCCCCCTTCAAATATGCAATGAATGCAACTAGGGTGCACGTGGAGTGTAAAAAGCATGCTTCTCAGATATGATTGATTGTAATTACAACATCTAGCAGGTATAGCAAAATACCTACTGTCTAAGACACATGGCAAGATCAGTGCAACAGATGATATCTAAAGAAAGTCATTAGCACACATTTTCAATTTTTGCAAACAAAAGCATCACCATATTTTCTAGTCGACAAGCAAAGTAAAGCATGAGATGCAAAGGCTAGCTGATATCTACCAAGATAAGCATTTGTCCAGAACAAAGTGCTTCAGCAAACTTGTTATCTTTTTAATTTCCAGGCTTTTCTTTTCCTTTTTCATTTTTTCGAGGGGTTATTTTCTTGTCAACCTTATGCTAGCTGACCAAGTCAAGCCCAAAGTGTTATCGTAAGCAGTCCAGAACAATGCAATGCGACAAAACAAACCCACCTGGATCTTTTCAATAAAGCATAAAATGCATGGATTTTTCATTTTTCTGATTTTTATCATTTTTAGCACATTTTCCATGTTAAAGCATATAGATGTTCAAGTTGCATATCTGCATCTAAGTAAGGAACTAGCTACCAGGCATGTAAAAGATAGAAAGAGCATTCAGCCTACACATGCTAGTTACCAGAAGAAATGGTGATCATTTTTTAATTTTAAAATATAAAAGCCATGCATATGACAAATATCATGTGAACTGAAGCAAAGCATCATCATCGACAAGTATTCAAAAGCATATACTAGGTAAAACAAGTAAAGCAGGTCAATCATATAACAGAAGCAAGCTCAAAGTGTGATATGTGAATATGCATGATATGAACTCACACAAAAAGACTCAAGAAAAGAGTAAAGAAGATAGAAAACTTACTCAAAATATCCTAAAAAGGATAGACAACTCTCAAATCCCCTCGCAAATGCTCAAAAGTGGACTGATCTAGGGGTTTGTTGAAAATGTTAGGCAACTGATGATGGGTATCAACATGAACAAGGTCAATGATACCTTTCTCATACTGATCCCTCAAAAAGTGAAAGCGCACATCAATATGTTTGGTTTTTGAATGAAGACATGGGTTTTTCCCTACACTAATTGCGCTGGTGCTATCACAAAACAAAGGAACTATGGCAGGGAAGAACAACCCAAAGTCTCGCAAAGTGGAAATCATCCAAACCAACTGTGAGCAGCAGCTAGCAGCTACATACTCAGCCTTAGTAGTAGAAAGCGCAACTCCATATTGTTTTCGAGAAGACCAAGAAACAAGCGAAGAACCGAGAAACTGGCAAGTACCGGAAGTCGACTTGCGATCTAGCCGGCACCCACCAAAATCAGCGTCAGAAAAGCCAGATAACTCAAGAGATGATGATGCTAAATAGTAAAGACCTAGATCAGGCGCATATGTAAGGTACCTAAAAATGCGCTTGACAGGCTGCCGATGAGACACATGTGGTGAGGACTAGAAGTGCGCACCCAGTACCATGGCAAACTGAATGTCTACCCTCATCGCCGTCAAGTACAGCAGCGATCCGATCATCCCTCGATACTCTCTCGTTGACCTTGACGCCGCTCTCGTCCTTGTCCAGGCCCCCAGATTTACCCATTGGGGTCATCTGAGGCTTCAGCTCTCCACCAAAGTCAAATTTCTTCAGCATGTCCCGCGTGTACTTGCTCTGGTGGATGAAGATGTCGTCTTTGGTCTGCTTGATCTGGAGCCCTAATAAGTACTTGAGCTCACCCATGAGGCTCATCTCAAACTCGTTGTGCATCTGCTAAGAAAACTTGGACACAAGCTCATTAGTAGAACCACCAAAAATAATGTCGTCCACGTAAATCTGAGCAATCAAGAAATCTGAGCCATCTCGGAGCAAGAAGAGAGTTTTGTCCACAGAACCCATCACAAAGTCGTTCCCCAACAAAAACTACTTTAGGCGATCATACCAAGCCCCGGGGGCTTGCTTCAAACCGTATAAAGCTTTCTGCAACTTGAAAACATGTCGAGGAAACTTTGGGTTCTCAAAACGGTGGGGTTGCCTAACATAGACCTCCTCCTCTATGTACCCATTCAGAAAAGCACTCTTGACATCCATTTGAAAAAGTTTAAAACCTTTAGAAGCAGCAAATGCCAAAACAATGCGAATGGACTCAAGCCGGGGAATAAGGGTGAAAGTCTCCTCAAAATCAATACCCTCTTTTTGGCAAAAACCCTGGGCAACTAGTCGAGCTTTGTTGCACACCACAACCTCATCTTCACCTTGCTTGTTCTTGAACACCCACTTAGTGCCTATGGGGTTGCATCCAGGTGGCAGCTCAACCAGTGTCCAAACCCGATTGTGAACAAAATTCTCAAGCTCTTCTTGCATTGCGTTTATCCAATTTGCATCAGAAAGAGCATGAGAAACATCTCTGGGCTCAAAAGAGGAAGCAAACATAGATTCAACAAACACAGCAAGCGAGTCAACAGAAGAACACACTGTTCTCTTAGTGAGATCACCGATGATGGGCTCTGAGGGGTGATCACGCTAAACTTCTCGGGATCCTAGGTGATCTGAAGTCACCTCACCGGAGTTTGCAGCTGGCACCTATGGACTCGACTGAGGGGGCTCGATCGGAGGTCCGCCTTCCTCCTCAGTCGAAGTCTCAGAAGGTGTGGGGTCTGCAGGCTATACAGAAGGCCCACCCTCATCAACAACAGGAGTGTGATCATCTTCCTCAAAGATGGACTCTCCAAGCTCGTCATCTCTAGAAAGCTCAATAAAAGGAGTCAGTGAAGGCATGGACTCATCAAAAGAAACCTCACAAGTCTCGACAAGCTGCTGGGAGTCGAGGTTCTAAATATAGAAACCTCGAGAATGCAAAGCATAACCCAGAAAGACTCCATGCCAACAACGATACTCAAACTTGTCCAAATGCTTTCCCTTCTTGAGCACAAAGCACTTGCAGCCAAACGCTCGCAAGTGACTCAACTTGGGTTGTCTGCTAAACCGCAACTCATCTGAAGTATTACCTAAGTAAGCTCTAAGAAAAATGCAGTTGGCCAGATAGTAAGCCATGTTCATGGCTTCAGCCCAAAAGCGCCTAGAGTCCTATGCTCATCGAGCATCATCCTGGCCATCTCGACCAGCGTGCGGTTCTTTCGTTCCACAACGCCGTTCTGTGGGGGAGTGTAAGGGATAGAAAACTGGTGCTCAAGACCCTGATCACTACAGAAGCAGACGAAATGAGAGTTCTTGAATTCAGAGCCGTTGTTAGAGTGAATTGCTCGCATCCGACCATTGTTCTTATTCTTTAGCTTCAAAATCAGGTCATGAACAAACTGGAAAGCCTCATCCTTAGAGTCCAAAAAGAAAACCCACGAGAATTGAGAAAAATCGTCAACAATCACAAGCGTGTACCACTTCCCACCAACTGAGCGTACCTGAGCTGGACCAATAGTGTCCATGTGTAACAGCTCTCCCGGGTACGAAGTCATCACCTGAGTCACAGGTGCGTGAGAAGCGGCAACCATTTTCCCGTGACGACAGGGATGTCAGACTAGATCCTTATCCATCTTAAGCTTGGGCAATCCTCGGATGAGATCCATAAAGCTCAATCTGACTAGCAAATCAAAGCTCAAATGACCTAACCTCTTATGCCACTTCTAGAGCTCAGAGGAGGATCCACCAATCAAACAGCGAGAAGGGCCAAAAGAACTAGAGAAATCAATCCGAAAAACCTTTTAGAAGGGTATGATCTAGCAAACCAAAGATCCTCTAGAATCAACAACAGAAGACATGCCCTTCTTAAAACGAACGTATAAACCATCCTCAAGAAGTTGCGACATAGAAATCAGATTAAAATTCAAGTTTCTAACCAAAGCAACATTTTTCCAAGAGAAATGATGAGAGATGCGAATTGAACCAATGCCATGTACCTTCCCTTGACCACTATTCCCGAAAGTGATGTACTCCTTAGAGCTCAGGGAAGTGAGGTTGGAGAACCATCTGCGATGTCCCGTCATGTGGCGAGAGCATCCTGAATCCATGATCCACACGTCCTCCAATCCTCGATCTTGCATGATTAGTGGTCGTAAGTGGGAGCAAATGGTCCGGCACCAGGTTTAGCAAAAGAACTAAACCACTGTCGAGCCATCTACTCAAAAGAAGGAAACCAGAAAAAATCATACATGTCTAGACTAGAATGCGGCTCAAAGCGCGATCCTCGGTTCTGCCTAAAGTCTTGGCCACGAGGTCCAAAGCCGTATCTAGAATGATCTGGAGCTCTGCCAGAGCGAAAACCACCCTCCGGAGCATAGGCATGAAAGTCGTCTCCTCTACCACCACCTACATGATGCGGCCTAACCTCTAGCCTCTCCCCGCGTCGAGGAACTCTCTGTCTACCACCCTGCTGGTAGAACTGCTTATGCCCACTTCAAGCTCTCTCTGCTCTCTCAACCCACTTCCTCCTGAAGCTAAACTCCTCAAGATGCCCGTCTCTCTAACAAAACTCACAGTGATAGGTAGGCTTCTTGGGATGTGGTTGAGGCTTGGGGTTCTTGGGCTTAGTGGTGTTGGGTGTTGACTCTTTGGTGTGAGAGGGTCCAGGTAGAGAGTCAAGAGAAGTGTGAAGTTGTTTAGGCTTTGGGATCCAGATGGGCTTCTTGGGTGGAGCTTTAGGTTGTTCTTGGAACACTCCATCCTTGGGCTGACTAGCCTGGAAAGACTTAATGGAGTGAGTCTTGGGATATCTCTGCTCAGGAGTCATCTTACTCAACTCCACAGCCCGGCTGATGGCACTCTCAAAATTAGCCTTGGTATAGGTGTAACCTACCCTAAACCCATCCTGCCTCTTGAACTGCTGGATCATCATGCCGAGCTATGGCTCTCTGGCACTCACCCAACTCAGGATCTGACGGAGGTAAAAATTCTCATTCTGAGCATCAGCTAGCTCCTCTCTCGAGGAAGCTAGCACCTCTTCCTAAGACAAGCAGATCTCACACTCTCTATCGACTTGGACATACTTCTTAGCTTTCATCTTGATCAACTCCAATCTAAGGGACAAGTAGTTCTCACAAATAGTGGGTGGAACTGACACTGTCTCAAGCTCTAGCTTAGTTTGCTCCAGCTCAACTCTGACTCTCCCCAACTCGCCCAACTGCTCATCACCCTTGGCTCTCAAATAAGCTAAACTAGCTAGATGGGATGGGCAGTCTTCACAGGGCACGACAACAGTGGCATGAGCACCTTTCATCTCCAGCTGAGCGCTCTCAAGCTCAGTGGCCAAAGCGTCTCTCTTATCTACCCTCTCTGTGTACCTAGACTTTATAGTCGTCAGGTCACATAGTAACACTTCACAGTTAGGGCACTCACTGCTACCACCCAAGCAAGGGGAAGAAGATAGACTCTCAATCCTGACATTGGCAACGGCAAGCTCACTCTCAAGCTCATCTATCCTCTTCTTAGCCCCTCTAAGCAGTTTCTCCCGATACCTCAACTCCTGACGGTTCTCTTCAAGTAAATCAACGACTTCTTGGTCATCGGAGGATACCTTTTCATCGTTGTCATCGTCGGAGTTGTCGGGGGTGCCCTTCTATTCCTTATCCCCAAGAGCCATTGAACAGAAACTCTTGTGGGATCTTCGGCGGTGATGCGAGCGGCTCTTCGGCTTGTCCCCGAAGGCCATGAAGCAGAGGCCTGCCGGATCGTCATTGTCCTTCCCTATCCTGATCACGATCTCCTCATCACTTGAGCTTGATGAAGAAGAAGAAGGCGAAGATCGCTTGGAGTAGATTCTCTCCATCTCAGTGAAGAAGGACTTGTCTCGCTTCTTGTTCTCACACCGGTAGTCCTTTAGGGCCTTTCGAAAGAATCTTGTCTTGGGCTTGCCATTTGTGAAGGTGGAGCTATCGTGCTTGTCGGAGTCATAGGAGCCACCACCGGTACCCTTCTTGTGACCATTCCACTTGGGGAAGTCGGCGATGAAATGACCTGGATCACCACACTCAAAGCATCTGGATTTTGTGTGGTGTCTTTTGAACATTCGCTTATCATAGACACGACGCACTCGGTTGTTAAACAGACACAAATCATCATCTCCTAGCAAATCAAGTTGGTCCTCAGTGATAGACATCAGAGAGAACCCAACACAGCTCAAAGAAGAGGAGTCGGCAGAAGGTGTCGCAAGGGCCAGGGTTTTTGAGCCAAAACCAGTGAGATTTGATCTCAACTGGATATCAACCTCTATCACCTTGAGCTTGCTAAAAAGCTCTGTGATAGTCAAGGTATCATAAGAAGTGGTTTCAATGATAGAGGATACCTTGATTTCCCAGATCTTAGGGTCCAAGGTATGAAGAACCTTGAGCGTCTTGTCATGATCTGAGACCAGCTGAACTCCCTCGTCCTTGTTGTCCTGAAGCTTGTTGATGATCGATTGAAAACGACCAAACAAAGCTTCAACAGATTCACCCGGCTTCTGTGTGAAATTTTCATATTCACACCGGTAGGTCTGATAGAGCAGAGCCTTGACCTGGGCTGTCCCCTCATGGTGTGCCTAGAGGGTAGCCCAGATCTCTCTAGCAGTGCTGAGATGGCTCACACGCTCAAACTCAGTGGGACCTAAACCAGAAAACAAAATGTTCATAGCTTTGTTGTTGTTCTAATGCTGAGCGATTATCTCGGAGGATGTACGCTCAGCAACAGGAAGTATGGTAAAGGTAGTGTGAACACAAATGTCCCAAATGTCCGAGCTCTGGCTCATGAGATAGGCTCGCATGCGAGTCTTCCATTAATTGTAGACAAAAGCTTCAACGGACGGGATCTTTCCAGGAGAAGTCATGATCACTACCTAGGGTTAGAACCAGTTAAGGTATGGAAAAACCCTAACCAGGCTCCGATACCACTTGTAGGACCGAAAGTAGCGACCAAAGGGGGGTGAATGGGGGCCTAAGAAAATTCTTTCGAATTAATGGACTTCTCCCAACACCCAACGCACCTCAACGAACTCTTAGCAAAAACAAAACAGATCACAGGAACAAAAAATAATCTAGTCTAAAAACGATCGGTGTCCTAATCGAAAAGACACGAACATAGTGCTTAAAGGTAGATTAGCAGATGAATTAACTCACAAGCATTTAATTAGACCAAAATACACGCAGATGATAAACTGTGATCACAAATGGTCCAACAGATGTGAGAGCAGCACACAAATCAAAACTTGCAATGCATAAACACTTCATTCAATCACTTGCATTTTACCAAGTTCATGTTAAAGGATTCAATATCATCTATTCATTCAAACAGACAGACAAAAGTGCATACATATTTTGTGAAATTTCGAGAAAGGATTAATAAGCAGTGCACAAACATAGAAAATTAGAGATTACTGAAACTACTGAGATGAAACTATGAGCACTAAAATCGACGAACAAGATTACCTATTTAATTTGTCTCATGGGCGCAAATTGCCGAACACACGCCGTGCTTGTCCCTTCGCTGCGCCCTGGTCGCTTCACCGTAATCCACCCGATGCTGCAGATCACTGCTTGAATACGAAAAGAAAATCGTGCCTCCTGCAGCTGACCTGAGCTGCTAGCATAGCTTTAGCCTACGGGCCTTGGCTGCCACACCGTCTGCTGCAGCTGTAGCAAGACTGTTGTGCGCATGTCTCAAGACAGAGCGAAGCTGCCTCATGGCAATTAACTCGGTAGAGTTTCTATAGCACCTCGTGAACCGTGATGTTGTACTCTGGCTGCTTGGTTGCCGTGCGCAAGAGCCTTGGCCTTGGTGTCTCCGCCCAAAACGGTGAGAAAGCCTACGCGGCCAAAACGACGATGCTAGGCAATCGGCGATGACTGCAGCACCTAGAGACAAACCGGCGAACAAGGAAAGAAAAACACGTGCAATACTGTAGCACGAAGATCGGTAAAAACAATGAACAGACGGCGGCGGCTACATGGGAAGAAGAAGGTAACACCAGAAAATGACCCACAAATTTATGAATTGGTAAAGTCTTTTTCAAAAATGGGTAACCCTAACCCTAGGTATTGGGGCCTTTTTATAGACAGCCCAATAAATGGGGAAAATCACAATTACCCTTAGGGTTTAAACAGACGCTGAAACAAAAAATGGAAAAGACCGAAATGCCCTTAGGGTTTTTTTACAGACTCGACTAATAGACTGTGGGCCTAAAGGCAAAATAGTAAAAACTTAAATAAATATAACTTGTCCTGATGCAGAGCTTTCGTAGCAGCTATGGCTTCGCCTCAGAACTATCAGATCCGAGATCAGCGGTCGTCAGTTTTGCGCTGAAACTAACGAAGTGTCCACCGTCTTCGCACCGGGTACCCAGATTGGGTCGGCCCGATTCTGCGGCTCCCTTAGCCCGGAAATTGCTCGCCGCCCGTGTACCTGAGTCAATCTCGGTCAACAGACTAGTGGATCCTTTATCGCTCCTAGCCCATGTACCCGGATTGGGCCAGCTGACTCCGCGACCCCTCTGCCCGGCAGTCGCTCGTTGCCCGTGTACCTAAGTCACACGCTCCGGAGCATATCTCCGAAGGGGTAGAAGATTGGGACGGTTATATTATGAGTGAGGAAGTAATGCCACAACTTCCTCAAGGCCATGACGAGGGCGTACATGATCTTCTCGGGCATGGTATATCTCATCTTCATCCTTGATAATGCCTCGGAGGCGAAGTACAACGGACTCTAGACTGGCTTCCTTTTGAAGGCTACCTCTCATGTGAGTACAACGCTTATGGCAAAGCCAGTGGCTACAAGGTATAATAGGATAGTTTCTTTGGAAATGGGAGTGGTTAGCATCGACAAATTGGTGAGACAATCTTTGATGTCGTCGAAGCTCTTTTGGCATTTCAAGGTCCAAGCGAATTCCTACGATCCTTTCAATGCCTTAAATATCGGGAGGCTTCGCTTTATAGATCTTGTGAGGAACCGGCTTAAGGCATCAATGAAGGATATGCCCAAGAAAATTCTATAGATCAGAAGTTCCAATAGGTAGTATCGAAAGTTCTGATTATTATCTGGTCTCGACATAGAGAGCAAATGTTGCTTCAGAACTTCCGATATGGCATCGGAAGTTCTAACGAGCCAGAAGTTCTGATTCAGAATCGAGAAATTTTGTACTGATTAGAAACTCCGATATGGTTTCAGAAATTCTGAGGTGGACGATATCAGATTGGATCTGTTGCGTGTTGTACTGTATCAGGAGACCTAAAATACCCTGTCAGATGTTCCGATCAAGGATTGGAAGTTCCGACGTGGGAAAATAGATTGGATCTGTTATGGTTTTGAGGATTCCGAGATGAGCATGACCAGGGGGCACTCAGCCCTATAAAAGGAGAGGAGGAGGACATCTTGGAACAAGCAATAAGCCTAGATTAGACCTAGCCACCTAAGAGTTCTCTCCTTCCTTTCTTGATATCAAACATTGAGGTCAAGGATCCCCGTCTCTCATGTTCGGTGCTAGCACGCTTCCATCGGAGGTACTACATCCCTGTACGTGTGGACTCCGTGGAGGCGTTGCTCTAATAGCGACGCTCATGGACATCTACAAGTGAACGAGTATGTCATCTTCATCGATCGGATCGGCGAAGGATGGCAAGGACAAAGCGATGATAGGCTTGATGCGCTACTCCGACACATTCTTCCGCTGCACCTAGCACGTCTCGTGCTAGAAGGTACCGATCCATGATCTCGCACACGCATGAGTCTTGGGATTAGGGCATAAATTTTGAATTAGTCAGCTAGCGTAGCTCCCCTATTCCCCAACAGGCGAGGTAGCCAGTCAGCTTCTGGACCTATTTTAAATTCTTTGGTAGAGCCATGTACTATAGGGCACTAATATGCATGGGGCTAGCTTTGATGATGAGAAACCAAAGGTTGGTTACGGAGTCTGTGAAGAGTGACTGACAGGTGTCATCTTCTGGATTCGAAGGGGTCCCTCCGAAGGGGTTCAAAGGTTGTTTCACCGAAAGGTTCGGTAGGATTCTGGTTGTTGTGACTGTTGCAGCGGAGTGTGACTATCGGAGGGGTCCGATAGTACTAGATGACTTGGTCGTACCAAAGGGTTCGGTACTTTGGGCGGTACATCGGAGTGTGGACGAGAGGTTGTTTACCCAAAGAGGTCTCCGGGGTATTGGATACACTTGATTGCTTGTCTATGATGCGCAGGTGACTTCGGAGGCGACGAACAGTTCGCAGCAAGTGAACCTGGGCCAAGCGGGAGGCTTGATGCCAAGCGAGCGGGGAGCTCGGTCATGGAGGTTGTGTGAGGTCGAGGTCGGTCCTCGAGTCAAGGTGCGCCAGGTGAAGGCAGAGAGTGCGGAGCGTGGCTCCAACTAAAGATACCCCGAGACGAAGTCCTCGGAGGCGAGGCACTTTGAAGGGTACTCCGAATAGACTGACTTCAGAGTATGGTGGACAAAGTCCTTAGCAATGAGGCAAGACGTTCAAAGTGTGCTCCGGATGGAGGCACTTGAAGGTTCACCCGATATAGGTCTCAGAAGTAGAGGTGCATCGAAGGCATGTTACGGGTGAGGTTCGTCGAGGAGTGTGCTCGGGGAGAGACACTGCGACGAAGTGCTCATGGAATGCTTCATGCGGAGGCCTTGGACGAAGGAGGGACTTCGATGGGTGGTACTCCTAAGGTGGGGCTTCGGAGTGTGGCTGACTTGAGGTACTTCGGCCATGCATGGTTTCGGTACATGGACTGACGGAGTTTGAGCTGGAAGTAGCTGCAAAGCCGTGGTGGTCCACTCTGGAGGTGATGGTGTGAAGGCTCAACGGCTTTGACAGCTTTGGCTCAAAACCGTCACTGTATCGAAGGCTGACTTCGGTGAAAGCGAAGGCCATGAGGCTCAAGACTTCTCGCCGAAGCTACCGCATCCTTCGTGTGCGAAGGGGGGCTTCAGAAGGCTCCAAAACTGCAAAGGCTGATCGTGTCTACTCTGCAAAAGCTGATGCTGTCTCCTCTGCGAAGATGACAAAAGAAGCCTCAAAATAAAGTAGACTTCCATCTGTACCCCCTGTCTGAGAGAGACAAAAACAGTGTAAACCCTAGTGGTAAAGTAGTCTATTCACAGGACTGAATAGTGCCTATAAATAGTGAAGGCTGGCTAGGCCTGAGTAACACTGTGAGCAGCCATTTTTAGAACTCATGTGCTAGCCGCCACACACTCATGTATTCAAACCCGTGAGTTCATTTTGTGTTCCATGTTCTAGCAATGAAGCTTTGATATTGTTCTTCTTTCACTTCTTGAACTTGTATTCTATGTTACACTGCATGCTTTGATTATTTTGTGCACCATTTCTTTTTGAGTTAAGTTTGTGCACTAGTTCTCTTCTAGAGAAGTATGTGAGAGGTGTATGCGTGTGAAGTGTGTGATTTTCAGTGTGTTTGCCCTGTGTAAACTGAGGTAACCCCTCTCCATTTACTAGCGAAGCACTGAGTAGTCAGTAGTTGAGGGCTATTTTTCTTCCCTTAGCAAAACCTGTTCGGTGTGCGTTTAGACATCGAAATATGAAGCCTAGTATCAGTTGCTAGTGTAGAGTATCTGGTCGAAGTCTACAGAGGGAAATCTCCACTTGCTAAGGGTGAAGTACGAAGTCTGCTCGAAGGCACCTAGTGTGCGGAGGACTTAGCAGAGTTGAGTTTTTGGTTTTGTGGGTGGAAGCGAAGTCTTCTTGACTACAAACTTTTGCTCCTTGCGAAGCCTAGTTCCGAAGCTTTCAAATACCTTCGAACCATACTTCTGAAGAGTGTATTCGAAGCTTGTTCCGTAGAAGACAGAATTAAAACAGAAGGCTATTTTTAGCCTAAAATTTTAAAAGCTCCCATTCACCCCCCTCTGTTCGCCGTTTCCTGTCCAACAATTGGTATTAGAGCGGGTTAAGATCACCAGTTGACCTTAACCGGGTTTGTGATCTGTTGGCGACATGGACAGAGTTAGTGAAATACCTCTGTTCGATGGGACTGATTTTGCATACTCGAAGGTGCACATGGAGGCTTACTTGCTAAGCCAAGGAAATGCAATTTGGGAGATTGTGGACTCACAATACTCTATCCCTGAAACCTGCACCTCTCAAACAGAAAAAGATCAGTATAATTCTAACTCAAAAGCTAGAAACATATCGTTCATTGGTTTGAGTCGTAGTGAGTTTGATAGGGTTCAACACCTTAGGACAACTAGGGAAATTTGGACTACTCTCACTAGTTTTCATGAGGGCTTTACACAGATTAAGGCTAGGCGCCAAAGCACGTACAATAAACAGTATCAGCTATTTGTGCAGGCACCTGGTGAATCTATAGATGAATTGAATGAAGTAGTTCTAGGTCAGGATAGATTGCTTGTGCAAGCCGCTAGAGATAGAAAATACCTTAGACTCAGGCTAGAATCTGTTTCTACTGATTATGTCATGCTTAAGTCTAGGATTAATGATGCTGAATGTGAATCTCGCACTGTTGTCATGGGTGAGCATGCTCAGTTGCGTTTTGTGCATGCTCAAACTTTTTCTGAGCTTGAGACTGCACAGAAGCAGCTTTTGATGGTTGATTCTAGTCCTCATGATGTAAATGAATGCATGAACTATTCTTTATTATGTGAGAGCATTGATTTACGTGATAACCATGTTCAGGATTTAGAGACTAGATTGGAGAGGGCCGGTAGTTCTAAGGATGTGCAACCTGTGTGTGACACTTGCATAACCCTTAAGTACCAGCAAGGCACTATTAGAGAGCGAGCTGAAAACCTCATGACTGAAAATGAATACCTCATCTCTGTGGTTAACAAATGTACTGAGGAAAAGGGTAGAATGGACTTGCTCTTGGCCAAGACCAAGATGTGTGCTGACAGGGCAGGGTTAGTTCTGGGTTTGGGGTTTGAGAGGATTCCTTCAGACGGTGAGAACATAACTGTTTTTTCCTCATCCACTACCTTAGAGAAAGAAAGAGCCCAGTTAGACACTCCATTAGCCAAAAATCCTATCCAAACTACCAAAAAAACCACTCCTCATCACAAGAAATAGTTGCCTCCTCCACTCAAGAAAAACCCTCCGTAGAAGCCTAAGAAGTCTATGAGGATTGCTCCTGTGACCCATGAGAGTGCCCCTAGGAGAGTATTTCATTGTTCCTACTATCAGTGGGTGGGTCATTTGGTTGGGTTCTGTTTTCATCGCATCAAGGATGAGCGACGCTCGCAGGCGATAAGTTTCTAGAACATGCATTACCCATCTCTAGGTATGCATGAGTCTGAGGTTTATTCACGTCCTATTTTCGAGGCTCCCCGTACTTCCCGGAGAGGTTTTGCCTCTCGAGGTGTTCACCATGTTCCATATGGTGGTAGACCCCGTGTGAGTGGCTTTGTGCCTCGACAGGTTAGGAGACCCCGTCATGCATTTGGGTCATAGCATGTAGATAGACCTCACACTTTACATCATTCTGATTTTCTTGTGCGTAGATAGTCTATTTTTACTATGGCTACTACTCGTATCACTCAGTGTTGGATGCCTCGTCATGCTTTCACTCACCCCCAACACTAAGCGATCGAGATTCTCTTAGAATGTGTAGGCACCAGATCGAGGCTTGGAGGGCACGTGGATCATGGACTCCGGTTGTTCGCACCATATGACCGGAGATGCAGCTTGGTTCTCCAGCCTCACCACAACCAAGCAAAAGGAACATATTACATTCGGCAACAATCGAAGGAGTAGAGTGAAAGGTAAAGGTGTGGTAAGAATCAACTCGAATTTCACTCTCAAAGATGTTGCTTTGGTTGAAAATTTGGGATACAATTTTCTTTCTGTATCTCAATTGCTAGATGAAGGCTTCGAAGTGCGATTCCATCGCGATACTTCGCAAGTACTCAATTCTGATGGCGCTGTAGTGTGTAAGATCTTTAGAGTTGGGAGAGTCTTTGGAGCTGATTTTTCTGAGTCATCTAGTTCTTCTCACTGTCTTGTGGCACATTCGACTTCTGAGCTTTGGAAGTGGCATGGGAGACTAGGGCATATGAGCTTTGAGTTGCTCGCTCGTCTGAGTGCCCTGGGTCTAATCCAAGGATTGCCCAAGCTCAAGTTTGAGAAGAACTTAGTTTGCGCTCCCTGTCGGCATGGAAAAATTATTGTTGCTTCGCATTCACCAGTCACCATGGTGATGACTGAACAACTCGAATAACTTCTCCATATGGACATTGTAGGTCCTTCTCGTGTTAGTTCTTTAGGTGGCAAGTGGTATGTGTTAGTCATAGTCGACGATTTCTCTCGCTACTCTTGGGTCTTCTTTCTAGCCAGCAAGGATAAAGTGTTCTCACACTTTCGGAGCTTGGTTTTAAGACTTTTCACTAAACTCCCCGGTGCATTGAAATTCATTCGAAGTGATAATGGCACTGAGTTTAAGAACAGTCTCTTTGTTGATTTTTGCATGGAGCATGACATAGAACATCAATTTTCACCTCCGCGGGTTCCTCAACAGAACGAAGTTGTTGAGAGGAAGAACCGCACTTTGGTTGAGATGGCTAGGACGATGCTCGATGAGCATAGGACTCCTAGAAAATTCTTTGATGAGGCCATGAATACGGCTTGATACATCTCAAAATCTTCTTGCGCTCAATTTTGAACTTAACATCTTATGAACTATGTTTTGGGAGACAAACCAAAGTTACTCATCTTCGAGTTTTTGGCTGTCAATGCTTTATCCTAAAACATGGTAATTTAGAAAAATTTGAGTCGCGCTCTTCTGACGGGATTTTCTTGGGTTACACTACACATGGTCATTCTTATCGTGTTTTCAACTTGGGAACTAACACTATCATCGAGTCATGTGATGTGACTGTTGACACGGAAACGTGCCCCCGCACTTGGGTTAGTTCGATGATCCAAAAGTGCATGGATACTTAGGGACAAGCCTAAGCGTGACGTGGCACCGACGTCGCGTTCCGACTATCCTTAATAGTGATAAAGGGGGTGGAGTCACTAGGCAACCAGATTACACAAAATAATCCAATTAGCCAAAAGAGATAGATTAAATAAAATAAAATCAACAAACCAGTCGGAGCCCCACCTGGTTTGAAGTCTGGTGCGAAGGGGTCACCGAAGTATACCTTCGGCGTCTAGTGCGCAGTGCTCCGCCGAAGGGTGCTTCGGCGTTCAAACTGATCCGACCGAAGACGGACTCCGAACGGATCTAGACGCGGTGATCACCTCCGAACAGTGGGGTTCGGCGTGCGATCTCCGATACAGCAAACTACAGAATAGTGACGCGAGGGCCACACGCGAGTGCAACTTCGTCCGGTGCGGAGTATGGTCGTGGCGAAGCCTGTTGCGACGAAGTATGCTGGCGAAGCCTGTTGTAGGAGCCTGTGGTCCCGCCGAAGGGTGTCTTGGGGACCTCCAAAACTGATCTCTCAGCTCCGGACACCTCCGACAAAGTGGCTCCGAACATGCGAACCTACAACAGAGATGATGCGAAGTACCAATTCGGCCTGAGGACCGAATTTTGCTAAGTGTTGCACTAGTAGCGAAGGTAGAAATCTATTACGCAGATTAGCGAATACTTCACAGGCGAAGTAACAAGGCGATAACAATCTATTACTTAGATTAACGGATACTTCACAGGCGAAGTAACAAGGATTACCACTATTCCGTAGTGGCCGACGGAGGGCTTCCAGGCAAACCCACGAAGAGGTAGAGGAAAATAAAGGTAAAGTAAATACGATCAAAGCATGGGCTTTGGTTTGGTTTGAGTTGGGGGGTTTCTCTACGCCGGCCTTGCTACTCTATTTATAGGGGCTTAACTCCTAATCTAATCTACTATTAATCCGGCCAGATAGAGATAAAGATTGAGTTGGGAACGCATACAACTCTATCTCTGCCGAGGTGGGCTTCGGCTAGGCCCGTCGAGGCCTGCTCCTCGGGCCGAAGCTTCGGCAGCGTGGGCTTCGGCAAGGCCTGTCGAGGCTTGCTCCTCAGGTTGAAGCTTCGGTAGCGTGGGCCTCCGAAGGCTTCCCGGTCGAAGCACATGGGCTGGCTAGAGGCTTTCGGAGCCCATAGCTCAATGGACTTTGGCCCTGTAGGGCTTCGGACAGACCCTGGACATGTGTATTTTCGGCCCAAATCACCAAAATTGATATTTTGACAATCTAACCATTAATGCCATTTTTTGCTATCAACAGTGACTTTTAATGAATCTGTGGGATCGAAATGGCGACTAGAGGGGTGGTGAATAGGTGCCTCGACAAATTCTCGCGAATGAGATGTCCTGTTCAGATCACCCAACACACCTCTAAATTTACACAAATCAAATGTGAGACATACAAATCAACTCAGAACAGAATTTAGTCTCAAACAAGGTTTTTGTATAAATCGGAGATTGATCGGTCGAAATACTTTGTCGACAATTGAAATTCCGAAGTATAGTATATAGTTTGGCAACTGATCGGTTGACAGAAGTATATCGACGGTTGGAATTCTGACAAAGTTCAGAAGATCAGACAACTTCTTTAACAGATGAACATGTCACTATGAAATACAACTTGTTAAGAAAGATTGATCAAATCAACTTCAAAAGTACCACATCATGAATTGTGTGTGTTACTAACTATTCAAATGAGATTTAAAATGAGAATTCAGAATTGAACTTATACACTCAATAAACCAAGAGTGTATTAGAACTATTTATGGAAAACTTGATCACTTGACAAAAACAGATTATCACTTATCAACATAAACTAACTCTATTTCTCAATAACAGATTGCCTCAATCAACAAAAGATTCAGTTCAAATATTTTTCAACAACTCTCATGTGTCCTGTAATAGCTGATGAACAAGTTAATTCAGCTCAAAGAATCAACAAGGATGCAGTTTTCTGAAACCTACCTGAGTAATACTCACAAGAACTGCAATCAGCAATGAAACAAGAATGACCCACAGATTTCTCAAAAAGATGAAAAATAATCAAGGCAATGAACAGGTACTCAACCATAAGTAAGGGATCAACCATGTTCATGGCAAATATGCATAGATTTAGCATAATTCAGAGGACAAAGTTCAACTAGAACTGAACCAGAAATATTTTCATAACCAAACTAAACAGATTTCACTGAATCAGTAAAACTTGATTCTCACACCAAAATAATTTGTTCATCCTTCTACCATGAAATCACTCAAGAAACAATCCAAGAATCAACCAAGATGCTGATGAACAATTTGAAGAAACATTTCATCAAACATGTAGAAGGCTAAAGCAAAAACTGAAACAGTTTCTCTAGAGAATTTTTCAGAGCTGAGGTGCCTCTTTTGATCGGCAAAAAAATCAAGAAGATATTGCAGAAATCACTTGCAACTTTCAAAAATGGATCATTCAAAACATCCTCAACAAAAGATGTATAAACATTAACACGAAGTACTGCACTCAAATCACCAGAAAATAGCTCCCAAAAACGATTTCAACCTAAAAAAATTTCTACGCTGGGAACTAACCTCGATGGCGCTACACTGTAGAAATTGCCAGATTGTGAATAGTGCTTCTAAATTGATTAATCTAGAAGAATAAACAGCACTAATTTGGTAGAATGATTATGTGGTTTAGGAAATTCTGAAAAATATACCAAAGGAGTACAATTACTTTAGACTCTCAACTTTTTATTACACATTGACTCAAAGCAAAAAGAACTCCAAACTATAGAAATCAACAAAAATAGATTTGTGTCGGTTTTCAGCAAAAACCGACAAAGCCTCTCAACCCTTCGACTCGTGACACCGATTTGCGACTCTGAGCGCCATCAAGCCACTTCCGCTCTCGATCCCCTCAAGTCGCCTGAATGCTTATCCTGGCCTCCCTCTCGCAGACCCGGTCATCACGCCGTCACAGTCAACCGTCCTTACAAGTCTTGCTCGGTCTCTTCGTGCACTCTTGAGATCTTCTCCAACTTCGCCCGGCCTCCCTGATCCTCCAGTATCGAGATCCCCACTTGACCCTTGATCACTCACCGTCGACAATCGGTCAACATCTCTGGCCTGCACATCCAAGACAAGCCAAAACAAGAACACGACGCACCACCGAAACCTCGGCACACAATCCTCCACTTTAAATCGAACCCCTCAATGTACTCAACCAACACTCCATCGCTCGATCTTCTCAAACGCTCATCCTTGTCAATCACTCATCATCTAGACCGAAACCACCCTTGGTTTCACAATCTCCCCCTTGATGAGTGTATTGACAACCCCAAGAAAAGACATGATGAGGATTGCAAGTTACGCGCACAAGTGACCATAAAAACTCATAAAAGAGCAAAACATGTCACTTGGTAAAAGATCTCCCCTCTTGGGCAAAAGCCTTATGCAAGGCAAGGCAAAAGCATTAAAAGCATCTCAATGCAACATGCAAGTGCATTGACAACCCCAGGCAAAGACATGATGAGGATTGCAAGTTACGTGCACAAGTGACCATAAAAACTTATAAAAGAGCAAAACATGTCACTTGGTAAAAGATCTCCCCTCTTGGGCAAAAGCCTTATGTAAGGCAAGGCAAAAGAATCAAAAGCATCTCAATGCAACATGCAAGGCAAAATCATCTCAACATGAAAGCCAATTACTCCCCATTAACCAAGCAATCTAAAAGCCAAAGCATCATGTAAACTATTTCTCCCCCTTTAACAATGCATGCATTAAGGAGATAAAAAGATGCAACGAAGGGAAAGAGGGTAAAACAGAGATGTGAGATTATGAAACATGAGCAACTGCAATTATAGTACAAACAATCATTTGCCTTGAATATCGTCTAAAAGTACTGAATGAGACGCTTAGATGAATACCATCTAAACAAAAGACATGAGCAAGCATTTTCAGATTTTAGCAAATAAAAGCATCACCACTCAGACTAGCATACTAGACATGTCAAGGCAATAAATGCAAAAGCTATCCAAATACTAACCAGATAAGCATATCCCACTTCAAGGTGCTTTAGCAAACATGATATGCAATGAATTTTAACTTTTCATTTTTGTGTCAGGGTTTATTTGCATGTCAACCTTATGCTAACCGACCAAGACAAGCCTAGGTCAAGCAAAAGACCATCGGAAGATTAAAGCATTGATCTCAGTATACACTTCAATGTCCCGGTTCATACCAAAGTGCTATGGTAAGCCGTCTAGAACAATGTAGTGCGACAAAGCAAACCCACTTGGATCTTTTCAATTTCAGCACACAACAGCATGAATGTCATTCATTTTCATTTTCATTTTCATTCATTTTTGATGAAATCAAGTTGCATACTAGCATCCAAGTAAAAAGGACCTAGATATCAAGTGTATAAAAGCCAAGTACAGTCAACAGTATGAAAGACAATACTACAAAGGAAAAACAAAGCATGTACTTGTAAAAGCAATTCATCATATGACAGAAGCTCATGCAATGCTACACAACTCCCCCTCAAAACATGCTAGAAGCTCTCGAATGCTCAGTGAAAGGGTGAGTTAAAAATTTTTTTGGAATCCAACATCGCAAAACTTGAGAACCAGGCAAAGTAGTAGACTGACCATGCACAAGAGATAAGCCATGATAAAAAGTGTGTGGTCTACCTACAAAGTGTGAACCTAGAAAACGGTGAGGTATCCCAACCTGTCGAGCATCAAAACCTCTTACACATGGTCTAGCATCATATGAAGCATGGTGTACACCACGAGGGGCATAATCACTCACAAAACCACGTGGGGCCTCAAAATCAGGATAAGAGTGAAAATCAGACTCATGCATACCTAAATATGGGTAATGCATGTCCTGAAAGCTCATAGCAAAAGACCGTCGCTCATCCCTGATACGACGAAAGCGAAACCCAAGCAAATGACCCACCCGATGACAATAGGAGTAGTGATACACTCTCTTGGGTGTGTGAGCATGGGTCTCAGGCGCAAATCTCACAGTTTTCTTGGGTTTTGGCTGAGGAGGTTCATCTGATGAACGAAGAGCTTTCTTGGTAGGTTGAGTAGGATTCTTGGCTTTTTGATCGGTGTCTAACTGGGTTCTCTCTTTCTCAAGGGTAGTGGGAGGAGTGAACATATTTTTGCTCAAAGTGTTTGGAGTGGTTCTCTCATAGCCCAACCCGAGAGCTAACCCTGCCTTGTCAGCACACATTTTGGTTTTAGTCAAAAGCAGGTCCATCCTACCCTTTCCTTCAGTGCATTTTTCCACTATGGAGAGAAGGTAGTCATTCTCACATTTTAATTTTTTCGCTTGCTCACTAGCAAAGCTGAGTTGGTCCTTATGGGTGATGTAGGTGGAACAAGCTGGCTGCACATCCTTAGAACACTCAGCACTCTCCAATCTAGCCTTAAGTTCATCAACATGCCTATCTCTCAAATTAATGCTTTCAACAAGTAAAGGATAGTTTAGGCATTCGTTAATGACCGCAGGACTAGACTCCACCAACAAAAGATGCTTTTCAGTCAATTCAAGTTTTTCAACAGTTTGAGCATGTATAAAACGCAGATGAGCAAGTTCATTTATAATAGTAAGAAATGACTCACAATCGGCATCATCAGACTTAGATTTCAAAATTGCAAGTTCAGTGGAAATAGTTTCAAGTCTGTGTTTTAGTTCTTTTCGTTCTTTAGCAACAAGTTTAAGTAATCTATCCTAAGAATAAACAGCATCATGCAATTCATCATTTTGAACAAGAAGCTGATCACGGGATAGATATACCCCAGAAGTGTCGAGCTCGTCGCTGCTGTCGTTGCCATCGACCGCGAAGCAAAGGTCGGTGAGGTCCACTGTCTTACTCTCCTTCTTCTCCTTCTTCTCTTTCTTTGGAGGCTCCTCTTCCTCTGAGCTTGGCTCCTCGCTTGACGTGCTGTTGATGTCGTTGAGGGCAACCACAAAAGCTCGGGCTACTCTTTTAGCCAATTTTCCTTGCTTCCCTCTAAAGTAGGGTTTCTTGTTCCATTTTTGGTGCTTGTGCTCAATTTCATTTTTCATTTTCAGTTTAGGGCAATTCACTTTTATGTGAGACGTATCTCCACATTCAAAACACCCCTGTGACCCTCCTCTCCTTTGGTCTCGTCTATCATTGTAGAAGTGAGTGAACATCCTAACAATGAGAGCTAGCTCCTCATCATGTAGAGCGTCCACTTGTTCTTTTGTGACAGATACAATGGAGGACAAGTCAAAAGCAACAGAATAAGCACAAACTCCTGAAAACGCCAGACAAATTACTTACAGATGAGGTACCACTGCCAGGACTGGAAACCAAAACAATCGAAGGCAACAAAGCTTTTCTAGCTCCTGGTCGAGACGCCTTGACAATCTCGGTGGACTTAAGCTTACTAAAGAGTTCATTGCAAGTCAGAGTGTCAAAGCTTGCCGACTCTTCAATACTGGAGATCTTCACCTCCCATATGCTATGATCAAGAGCATAGAGAAGTTTGATCGCCCTATCGTGATCAGAGTAAGACAAATTCCTAGTGGAGCGCAAATTACTCACAATTCCATCAAAACGTGCAAACATGGCATCTACAGATTCGCCAGGGCCTTGCACAAACATTTGGTATTCTTGATTTATACGTGCTTTGACTCCTAGCCTTAATTTGGGTAGTGCCCTCATGAAAGGTTTTCAACGTGGTCCAAAATTCACACGCAGTTCGTAGGTGCTGGACCCTGTCAAACTCTTTGCGACTCAGACTGATGAAAAGAATGTTTCTAGCCTTGCTATTACATTCATACTGTGACTTCTCAGTCTCAGAGGTTTGAGTTTCAGGGATCACATATTGGGAATCGACGATATCCCACATAGCACTTCCTTGGCTTAGAAGATAAGACTCCATGCGCACCTTCCAATAAGCAAAGTCATGACCATCAAACATCAGGATTTTCGAATTTCTTTCTATGTCACCAAACAAGGATCACAAACTGGTTAATGTCAACTGGTGATCTAACCGGCTCTGATACTAATTGTGGGATCAGAATGGCGACTAGAGGGGGGGTGAATAGGCGCCTCGACAAATTCTCGCGAATGAGATGGCCTGTTCAGATCACCCAACGCACCTCTAAATTTACACAAATCAAATGTGAGACATACAAATCAACTCAGAAAAGAATTTAGTCTAAAAAAAGGTTTTTGTATAAATCAGAGATTGATCGGTCAAAATACTTTGTCGACAATTGAAATTCCGAAGTACATTATATAGTTTGGCAATTGATCGGTCGACAGAAGTATATCGACTGTTGGAATTCCGACAATGTTCAGAAGATCAGACAACTTCTTTAACAGTTGAACTTGTCACTATGAAATACAACTTGTTAAGAAAGATTGATCAAATCAACTTCAAAAGTACCACATCATGAATTGTGTGTGTTACTAACTATTCAAATAAGATTCACAATGAGAATTCAGAATTGAACTTATAAATTCAATGAACCAAGAGTGTATCAGAACTATTTATGGAAAACTTGATCACTTGACAAAGACAGATTATCACTTATCATCATAAACTAACTCTATTTCTCAATAACATATTGCCTTAATCAACAAAAGATTCAGTTCAAATATTTTTCAACAACTCTCATGTGTCCTGTAATAGCTGAACCAAAAAAGGACCACAAAATAAAAATTTCAGTGGAATCAGAGTACTTAAATCAAAACAGATTAAAGAACTCAGAACTGAATTTGAAACTGAATATTTGTGACTTTAAATGGATTTCAATTCAGTCAAGAACCACAAGAATAATTCAGCAATCAGAGTTCTTAAATCAAAACAAATTAAATAACTCAGAACTGAATTTGACACTAAATATTTGTGACTTTAAATGGATTTCAATTCAGTCAAGAACCACAAGAATAATTCAGCAATCAGAGTTCTTAAATCAAAACAGATTAAATAACTTGGAACTGAATTTGACACTGAATATTTGTGACTTTAAATGGATTTCAATTCAGTCAAGAACCACAAGAAAAATTCAGCAATCAGAGTCACCAATATTGATTTTTCTGATAAAGAACAGTAAGTAGCAAAATAACTGTGTTAAACTAGAATGACAGTTTATCAATTGCTGCAGCAGAATTTTTCCAAACTAAAAAGTAATTTTATCTCAGCAGAATAGCAATGACATCATTCTGGCAGTAGTTAGCAGACAACCCTTTTTACAGAACAAAACCAAGAACAATGATGTCAGCTCTAGTCTGCTACTGTAAAGACAAGGTAAAAAGTTCTGAACATTCTGCTCAACCTTCCCTGATGAACAAGTTAAGTCAGCTCAAAGAATCAACAAGGATGTAGTTTTTCTGAAACCTACCTGAGTAATACTCACAAGAACTACAATCAGCAATGAAACAAGAATGACCCACAGATTTCTCAAAAAGATGAAAAATAATCAAGGCAATGTACAGTTACTCAACCGTAAGTAAGGGATCAGCCATGTTCATGGCAAATATGCACAGATTCATCATAATTCAGTGGACAAAGTTCAACTAGAACTGAACCATAAATATTTTCAAAACCAAACTAAACAGATTTCACTGAATCAGTAAAACTTGATTCTCATACCAAAATAATTTGTTCATCCTTCTACCATGAAATCACTCAAGAAACAACCCAAGAATCAGCCAAGATGCTGATGAACAATTTGAAGAAACATTTCATCAAACATGTAGAAGGCTAAAGCAAAAACTAAAATAGTTTCTCTAGAGAATTTTTCAGAGCTGAGGCGCCTCTTTTGATCTTGAAAAAAATCAAGAAGATATTGCAGAAATCACTTGCAACTTTCAAAAATGGATCATTCAAAACATCCTCAACAAAAGATGTATAAACATCAACACCAAGTACTGCACTCAAATCACCAAAAAATAGCTCCCAAAAACAATTTCAGCCTGAAAAATTTCTTACGCTCGGAACTAACCTGGATGGTGCTACACTGTAGAAATTGTCAGATTGTGAATAGTGCTTTGAAATTGATTAATCCAGCAGAATAAACAACACTAATTTGGTAGAATGATTATGTGGTTCAGCAAAAAGAACAGCCAAAAATCCTCCACCTGCCCATGGATATGTGTAACATCCCAAATTTAAAATAGAAATAAAATGAGGGAAATAAATTTTGAGAATTTAAAAGGAATTCTTTATTTAGAGAAAAGGGTAAAAGAACCCAATTAAAGTAAAACAAGGAGAAATATTTCAATTTTGAACCTGGAAAATTTATGATGGAATCTATGAGCCAAGAAATATTTTTAGGAATTTTTACAAAATTTTAGCAACAGTCCTTCAAGCTCTAAACAAATAATCGATTTACTGCAATTATTTTAAATGAAAAATAAATTTAAATTGTCAATGGGCCACAAACCCCTAATCCACCCCAGCCCGGCCCAGTCCAGCACCTGTGACGCTGCCTTGTGGGGCCTCCCTGTCGGCGCGCCCTCATCCTCTCTCTCCCGCCGCGGCTGGGCCGGCCCCGCCCGTTAGTCCCCGCCCCATGCCCCTCAGCCGCTGGCAGCGTTGGCCCATCTAACGGCATGCCTGGTTTCGCCCGCACCCTCTGACAGGTGGCCCCCACCTGTCAGGGTCGTCTTCACCGATGGAATTTTCCCCCTTTTCCTTTTGCCGGCGACCCCATCTTCCTAATCCGCCTCGCCGCGTCGTTTTCCTTCCAACTGGCACCCGATTTTTACTTGCCTTGCACCGGTGATCCGTTCCCTCTGTTTCCCACTGAAATCCTACCCGAATCACACACTAGCGCATGTATGGAAACCTCATCGGAGGAAATGTGGATTTCCTCCCCGGTTTCCTCCCCTCGGCCTTCCATCCACACCGCTGGAGGTCCTATTTAAACCCTGGCCTTCACCGCAGCTCAGGCCACACACTGTTAGCCCTAGCTACACCCTCCCGAGCCGCCACTCTAGTTTTTTGCCCTTAGCTTGGCCAATTAACCATCGTCGTCGCTGGAATCTGTTGCCGTTGCACCGCCAAAGTCGTGGAAGAAGGGGGTAATTACCCCTTCGGCGCGTGACATGCCGGACGAGATCTTGGCTGCACGATCACGATCTGAGGGCATAGATTAATCTCTGAGAAACCAAGGGTTGGTTTCGGAGTTTATGATGAGTGATTGACAGATTTTACCCTCTGATTCGAAGGGGTCTCTCCGAAGGGGTTCGGAGGCTGTTTCACCGAAGGGTTCGGTGGGCTCTGGTTGTTGCAGCTGTTGCAACGGAGTGTGCCTGTCGGAGGGGTCCGACAGTACACGATGATTGGCTGTACCGAAGGGTTCGGTACTTTGGGTGGTACACTGGAGTGTGTATCGAAGGTTGTTTACTTGGAGAGGTCTCCGGGGTACTGGATACACTTGTCTGTTTATCCATGGTGCGCAGGGGACTTCGGAGGCGACGGACGGTTCGTAGCAAGTGAACCTGGGTCCAGCGGGAGGCTTGATGCTAGGGGAGCCGGGAGCTCCATCACGAAGGTTGCGAAGGGGTCGAGGTCGGACCTCAGGTCGAGGTGCGCCAGGAGAAGGCAGTAAGTGCGGAGTGTGAATCCGGGTGAAGGTACTCCGAGATGAAGTCCTCAGAGGCGAGGCACTTCGAAGGGTACTCCGAATGGAGTGACTTCGGAGTGTGGTGGATCAAGTCCTCAGCAGAGGCAAGGTGTTCGAAGTGTGCTCCGGAGGGAGACACTCGAAGGTATAACCGACGAAGGTCTCAGAAGTCGAGGTGCATCGAAGGCATGGTCCGGGTGAGGCTCGTCGAGGAGTGTGCTCGGGGAGAGACACTGCGATGAAGTGCTCATGGAATGCTTCATGCGGAGGCCTTGGACGAAGGAGGGACTTCGAAGGGTGGTACTCCGAAGGTGGGGCTTCGAAGTGAAGCAGGCTTCAGAGTGAAGCAGGCTTCGGAGCAAAGCTGGCTTCTCCGGAGTGAAGCAGGCTTCGGAGCGAAGCTGGCTTCTCCGGAGTGAAGCAGGCTTCGGAGCGAGGCTGGCTCCAGAGCGAGGCTGGCTCCGGAGTGAGGATGACTTGAGGTACTTCGGCCATGCATGACTTCGGTACACAGACTGACGAAGTTCGAGCTGGGAGAAGCTACGAAGCCATGGTGGTCCACTCCGAAGGTGTTGGTGCGAAGGCCCAAGGGCTTTAACGGCTTTGGCTCAAAACTGTCACTGTATCGAAGGCTGACTTCGGTGAAGTGAAGGCCGTCAGGCTCAAGGCTTCTCACCGAAGCTACCGCACCCCTCGCGTGTGAAGTGGGGCTTCAGAAGGGTCCAAAACTGCAAAGGCTAACAGCGTCTGCTCTGCAAAAGCTGGTGTTGTCCCCTCTGCGAAGCTGACAAAAGAAGCCTCCAAATAAAGTAGACTACCAGTTGTACCCCCTGTTCTGATGAGACAAAAACAGTGTAAACCCTAGGGGTAAAGTAGTCTATTCACAGGGCTGAATAGTGCCTATAAATAGTGGAGGCTGGCTAGGTCACATCAACACTTTGAGCATTCATTGTAGAACTCCTGTGCTAACCACCACACTCTCTGTATTCATCCTGTGAGTTCATTTTGTGTTCCCTGTTCAAGCATTGAAGCTTTGACTCATGTACTGCTTGAGCTTGTATGCATACTTCTCTACATGCTTTGGTTTCTCTATACTCCATTTTCTTGTGAGCTTTTCTGGAGAGGTGTGTGAGAAGCCTGTTCGAGCGAAGTGTGTTTGAGCGAAGTGTGTCTTTCAGTGTTTGTTCACTCTGTGTAAGCTGGAGGCTAGACCTCTCTGATTACTAGCGAAGCACTATTTGACTTAGATCGAAGCCCGTTTTTCTTCCCTTATCGAAGTCCTCAGCGAAGTCTATTTAGTGTGCATTTAGACCTTCGAAGTACGAAGCCCAGCACTAGTTGCTGTCGCTGAGTATTTGGTCGAAGCCCGCAGAGGGAAGTCTGCTCTTGCGAAGGGTGTAGTGCGAAGCCTGCTCGAAGGCACCTTGTGTGCGGAGCCTGCACTGCCTTAGCAGAGTTGATCGAAGTCCTCAGAGGGAGGTCCTCTCTTGCGAAGGGTGAAGTGCGAAGCCTGCTCGGAGCACCCTGTGTGCGGAGCCTGCACTGACTTAGCAGAGATGATTTTTCAGGGTTGTGGGTGGAGCGAAGTCTTCTTGGCTTCGAACTTTTGCTCCTTGCGAAGCCTGCATTCGGAGCTGTAAAATACCTCCAAACCAGATCTTCGAAGGGTGTGTTCGAAGCCTATTCTGCAGAAGACAGTATTAAAACCAAAGGCTATTTTTAGTCTGAAATTTTAAGAGCTCCAATTCACCCCCCTCTGGTCGCCGTTTCCGGTCCAATAATCTCGGCCTTTGATCCTTGCCGAAGAGGTATGGTGCGATCTGGGCCGTCTAGATCCACTTAATCCCTCCCGCCTCGCGCCTGGCCACCGAATCTGGATCCAACGGTCCAAATCGGTGCAGTTCACGCGCACAGTGCACAAGTCCATGGTGGGCCTGGCTCACCGTGGACCAGAACCCATTTCCTGTTTAATAAAAATTCAGAAAATCAGTTTAAACTTTAAAAATTCATAACTAGCTCAATTTAACTCCAAATTTGACCATTCTAATTTTGTAAAATTTGTCTATTTATTCTCTACACTTTTATGCAATAAAAACAGTAAGTTTATTTTGCACATTTTATTCTTATTAAATAATAAAGTAAAAACCCCTTTAGGATTAAATTCATATTTCATTAAAATAATTTAGAAGAACCCTTAAAAATTTATATGTTAATTTTAGAGGACATAATAACTTCTTTTCACTATTTAATTGCAATAAAAACAGTAGGGTTATTTTGTACATTTTAATTCACATTCAATTGGGAAAATAAAAACCTTTAGGGTAAATACTTATTTCAATATGTAAAATTCAGAAACCCCATAAAAATTAATCTTAAATATTTAGGTAATAATTTCATAGAAGTTAAGGCTTTATACAACAAAAACATGTATGCTTGTCTTGGTGATTTTGGATTGTTTATTGAATGCCGTGTTTATTTTTCGTACCGGAAGACTACGACACCGTCGAAGATCCGGAGTCTTACCCCGAGGTTTCACCTTCACCGTTTGCGGATCAAGGCAAGTCACAACCCCCATTTTGATCATAATTGAGCCCCTGTTTTATTTAAATATCGCTAAAACACATAGGATATATTTGCATTAGTCAAACCTCAAGCCCTAAATTATATTTATTAGATCCCTGTCCTTGTGTGTCAACCCAAGCCATGCTTATTGAGCCTGAACTCCTTGTCACTCTTACAATTTTATATTAGCTAGTGTCCAATGTATCGACACAACTGCTATAGGATAAAAGAACGAGTCGTATATAGTTGGATTCTGCTATATGATTTCCCCGTTATTCTCGTCTCTGGATTCTGTTGGAGTTTGGCTATGTTATAAGTATGGTGGGTTCTGGATGCAAGCTAGGGCATTGGTTGGTCGCACCCGGGGCACTATAAGGACTGGTCTGCGAGATCTATTGCAAAACACTTCCGTACTAACCACAAGTCTAATGGGTAAGTCCTAACTGGAGGTATGGATCGTACCAACTTGAAACACCATAGTGGAGGGGCAAGGGGCAACCTGTGGGTGACTTGTACCGACGAGGCTTAAGGAGGGGTATGGTGTTGGCCCGAAGTGACTGGGGCACCATATGAAACCTATAAGAGGGTGTTTTTGAATTGGTGCGTTCCATGCTGAAGGTTTTGACATGAGTTCCTGTGGTATACAGTAGTACACCTCTGACCAGAGTTTAAATCTTTTCGAAAAGCCGAGCCCACGGTCAAGGGTGGGTTGTGTGACTTCTCGTAGTTAGTTTACTTTTGTATGAATGAGTGTGTGATTCATGGCATGTAAGGACTGTTGAGCGAGAGTGGGCTGACTATACCCCTCGAGTTAGAAGATGATGCATACACATGTTTAAATTTCTATACTAATAACTTGTTCACATTAACTGCTTTACAAATATGCTTTTCCGCAAAGTTAGCCACTACCTCCCTTATTATTACTCTGCATTATATTTGCATCCGGTGGCTTGCTGAGTATGATTGTACTCACCCCCGTTGACTTACACCACCAGAGGCAATCTACTACGAGGAGGGTGATGGTCTAGAGTAGCAACCCAGTCAAGGCACGAGACTGAAAGGAGGCGTTCATCTAGGAAATTTGTTTTATTAGTTCTCTTTTATTTAACTCTTTTGTAATAATATGGTCTACGAACCATGATTGATTGGCGTATTGTACTTAGTCGTGTGATGAACGTCTTGTATTTATTGATTTTCTATAGAATTTCAATAAATTCTCGGTTTTATTAAATCGGGGCGTTACAATATGGTCCCCTATTTATAGGCCAACCATGGGGGTATTTTCTAAAAATAACCCTCTAGAATTGAAAATTACACAAAAGTCCTATTCCTTGTTATATATTTTCAAAATTAGGAAATTCTGAAAATATACCAAAGGAGTACAATTACTTTAGACTCTCAACTTTTTATTACACATTGACTCAAAGCAAAAAGAACTCCAAACTATAGGAATCAACAAAAATAAATGTAGAATTCAAGTTAAAAAACATGGCGATAAAACATAATTTGAAGTGTAACATTTCGAAGGTTGATGCTTCGAGACTTACCTATGGTCTCGGGTGAAAATTCTTTAAGATCCCCACTCTCGATGCTCCGAAGGGATGTATGCTAGTTGATTTTGAGCGGAGATATGCGGAGCAAAATAAATTCCTCCGCTAGATCCCTTATACTCATTCGATGGGAGATGATTTTCAGAAGCTAGACTCGAGCCCAGACTGAGCCCACGTCTTCAGCGACGTCGGCCTCCCTTCAATAAAGGATTTATCGGTTCGCTCCTAGCAGCTCTGAATCCTTGCCAAGCTCAACATAGAATTAGTGATGGATCCAATCAGAGTACCACCGCTCGATGATAGCTTTCGATGGGAAGCTGTCCTAATATTCTTTACGCAGCTGGAAGTTGATGCTTCCATAAGTCAACAACTTCGTCTCCACATCTTCTCCCTTCTGTTTCTTGGGCTGGCAGCTGGCTTCGTCCATAATGGCAAAGACCTCCACTTAGCCTTCGTAGCCTTCCGCTCGCATGGCCCATTCGAAGATGGAAAGATGGGCCACAATGTTTGGAGAAAGATGGGACAGCTCCAGGTGATAGAGCCTCAGCACCACCAGAAGGCGGACTGACGTTGGGAACACGAGGCCTGCTTCGAAGACCACCACTTCATTGCTTCGTGGTTTTGGGATTACTTCGCTCGTGCAGGTAGACCTCTCCGCCACCGCCGGTTGTTGCTGGAGAAGGTGAGAGCTAGGGGGTGCCAACGACACAAAACCTTTGATGCCTTTCTTCACTTTTTTTGTACTGCTCAAAACGTTTCGAGAAGCAGGGACTTGAGAAGAGGTGGACCAAGGTTGAAGAAATGCGGTGAGAAGAAGAGATCACTAAAGGCATAGACATTTCACGGCAATGGCAAACAACTCCATTTTTATAGACCCTGAGGCTCGCGTCGCAATATTATGCACGGAACTGTTTCTAACCCTCTTCCGCGTCCTCCACCGTCGCTGATGCATGGGGCCAAGGCGAGAGTTTTCCGAGACACAATCACAGGTTTAACGCGACGATTGGGATTCCTGATTCGTTGTCCCATCAAAGCGGCGTTTGAGGAGCTATGTTGAAGATCATGGGCTTCATGACTCCAGAAGTGATTATTAACGGAAATCAATACAGACAAAGAGGAGATGACACATGTCATGCCTTGGGCCGCGTGTGACTCAAGTATATGGGCGATGAAAGATAGTCGGGCAGAGGGGCCACGGAGTTAAGCCGGCCTAATCCGGGTACATGGGTAGGAACAATAAGGGATCTGCTGGTCTGTTGACCACCACGACAGAAGGTTGAACTGCCTATATAAATATCTTGTCTGCCCCTAGAGTTTCTTAACTCACTTTAATTAGAAAAATACGAGTTCAAAAAATCCTTTTCTTCAACCTTCTGCCTCTTGTTTTTTCCTACGCCACCGTCGGCCAGCTTTTGTTCTTGGCGTCACTGTCGTGTGCGTGTGGGGAGCCGGCCACTACCTGTTTTTCTTTGAAGTAGCTCGCTGTGCACACGCTTGTGCTCACGTGCCAATGGTTTGACTCCTGGGTTGAGCGTCATCAAGTTTTTTCTTGATCTACGTGTATTTGTAGCAAGCACTTCGCACGAAAATCCATGTTGCCTAGGGCTGAGTTTGGATGGTTTTCCCTAGCGTGTTGAGTCCCCTGCGCAACCTGTTTCTCTGCTATTCATGCCTTCTGTTTTGCTTTGTGCACATGGCTTGCGGGACTATGCTGCCAGAGCCAAGTCTGAACTCTAACACCACTCCTGAAGCTCCTATGTGCACATATGTGATTCCCTGCACAAGCGAGTGGAAAATAGAAGTTTTGCCTCGGTTTGCGAGCCCTTGGGATTTCTGCATCAACGGCGTTCAACTTGTAAGCAGTCTTCTTCTTCCATTGAAATTAGTAAGTAGGTAAGATATCCATTGCTCTTCAACTCCAAGTGTTTGCCTTATTTCCTGCATAGTTGTAATTTCTGCACATCATGTGTTTATTTAAATGCTTATAATGTGGTTGATAATTGTGTATCTGATTAAATTTATGTGATTTGGTGAAATTTTTGTGGAACTGCCATTTGATATGTGATTAAACTTAATCTGCCTTTAAGCGCTATGGTGGTGTCTTTTCTACTAGGCTATCGGTTTGTTTTTAGGCTAAATTATTTTAGTGCTTGTGATCTCTCAATCTGTCACATCACATCATTTTTGACAGGAGAGTGATAGCACTGGTGGTGTTTACGGTATTTCTGTGAAATTTTGTTTGTTTCTTTGTATTTTGAGGTGCGTTGGGGCATTTAGGGTAGGCCATCGATTCGAAAGAATTTGTCGAGGCACCCATTCACCCCATTTGGTCGCTACTCTCGGTCCTACAAGTGGTATTAGAGCCTGGTTAGGGTTTTTCCATACCTTAACCGGTTCAGACCCAAGGTAGCGATCATTACTTCTGCTGGCAAGGTTCCGTCCCTTGAGGTCTTTGGTTATAACTATTGGAAGACTCGCATGCGAGCCTATATATTGAGCCAGAGCTCAGGGATATGGGACATGTGTGTTCATGCCACATTCACTGTGCTTCCGGCTACTAAGCGTACTACTCCTAAGATAGTTGATCTGCATGACCTAAATAACAAGGTAGTGAACATTCTGTTTTCTGGTTTAGGTCCCAACGAGTTTGAGCTTGTTAGCCATCTCAACACTACTCGAGAGAACTAGGCTACCCTCTAAGCACACCATGAGGGGACAGCTCAGGTCAAGGCTCGTCTCTATCAGACCTACTAGCGAGAATACGAAAATTTCTCACAGAAGTTGGGTGAGACTATTGAAGCTTTGTTTGGTCGCTTTCAGTCGATCATTAACAAACTTCGGGCCAACAAGGCCCATCGAGATCAGCTGGTCTCAGATCATGAAAAGGTGCTCAAGGTTCTTCATACCGTGGACCCTAAGATCTGGAAGATCAAGGTATCATCTATGTTGATAGTGCTTCCTATGATACCTTGACTATCGCAGAGCTTTTCAATGAGCTCAAGGCCTCAGAGGTTGTTATCCAGTTGAGATCAAATCTCACTGGTTCTGGCTCAAAAACCCTAGCCGTTGAAACACCATATGCTGATCATGCTTCTCTGAGTTGTGTTTGTCCTCTTTGATGTCTATCATTGAGGACCAGTTGGATCTTATAGGATATGATATGTGTTTGTTTAACAGTCGAGTTCGACATGTCTATGATAAGAGGATGTTCAAACAACATGGCACACAACATGGTTGTTTTGAGTGTGGTGATCTAGGTCATTTCATCGCTGATTCCCCCAAGCGGAACACACACAAGAAGGGCACCGGTGGTGGCTCCTATGACTCCAACAAGCACGATAGCTCCACCTTCACCAAGGGCAAGCCCAAGATGAAGTTCTTTTGCAAAGAACTGAAGGATTACCAGAGCAAGAACAAGAAGCGAGACAAGGCCTTCTTCGCTGAGATGGAGAGAAGCTACTCCAAGAGATCATCATCTTCTTCCTCTTCATCAAGCTCGAGCGATGAGAGTATCGTAATCAAGAAGGGGAAGGACAAGGATGATCCGGCGGGCCTCTACTTCATGGACTTCAGGGACAAGCCGAAGACTTCGACTCGCTTGCACCGCAGCCGAAGATCCATAAAGAGCGTCTGCTCAATGACTCTTGGGGATAAAGAAGATAAGGGCTCCTCCGACAACTCCGACGACGACGAGAAGGTAGATTCCTATGAACCATCAGGAGTTGAAATATTGGGAGAAATTTATTAGAGGGGCTAAGAAGAGGATATATGAGCATGAGAGAGAGCTTGCTATAGCCAATAGCAAGATTGAGAGTCCATCTTCTTTCCCTTGCTTGGGTGAGAGCAGTGAGTGCCCCAATTGTGCGGTATTGTTCTGTGACTTGACTACTCTAAAGTCCAGGTACACAAAGAGGGTTGATGAGAGAGACACTTTGGCCACTGAACTTGAAAGCGCTCAACTGGAGCTAAAAGATGCTCATGCCTCAGTCGTCGTGCCCTGTATTGACTGCACATCCCACTTATCTGATCTTACTGAGCTGAGAGCAAAGAGTAATGAACAGTCGTGCAAGCTAGAAAGAGTTTGTGCTGAGTTAGAGCAGACTAAGCTTGAGTTTGAGACATTATCAGTTCCACCCACCGTCTATGAGAACTACTTTTCTCTGAAGTTGGAGCTCATCAAGATGAAAGCTGAAAAGTTTGTTCAAGTTGATGGAGAGTGTGAGATCTACTTGTCTCAGGTGGAGGTGCTAGCTTCTTTGAGAGATGAGCTAGCTGATCCTCAGAATGAGAACTCTTACCTCTGTCAGATCTTGTGTTGGGTGAGTGCAAGAGAGCCTCAGCTCGACATGATGATCCAACAGTTCAAGAGGAAGGATGGGTTTGGAGTAGGTTAGACCTACACCAAGGCTAACTTTGAGAGTGCCCTGAGCCGTGCAGTGTAGTAAGATGACTTAGATATTCCAAGATTCACTCCACTGAGTCTTTTTAGGCCAGTCAACCCAAGGATGGAGTGTTCCAAGAACAACCTAAAGATCCACCCAAGAAGCCTATCTGGATCCCAAAGCCCAAGCACCTTTATACTTCTCTTAACTCTCTACCTGGACCCTCTCATACCAAAGAGCTAACACTCAACATCACCAAGCCCGAGAAACCCAAAACTCAACTATACATCCTAAGAAGCCTACCTATCACTGTTAGTACTGTTGGAGAGAAGGGCATCTTGCGGAGTTTTGCTTCAGGAGGAAGTGGGTTGAGAGAGCAAAGAGAGCTTTAGGTGGGCAGGAGCAGTTCTACCAGCAGGGTGGTAGACGAAGAGTCTCTCGATGCGGAGAGAGGCTAGAGGCTAGGGCGAGTTGTGTAGGTGGTGGTAGTGGAGACAGCTTTCATGCCCATCCTCCGGAGGGTGGTTTTCGCTCTGGTAGAGCTCCAGGTCATTCTGGATACGTCTTTGGACCTCGTGGCCATGACACTAGGCAGAACAAAGGATCGCGCTTTAAGCCACACTATTTGATCGTTGGATCCTCCTCTGAGCTTTGGAGGTGGCATAGGAGGTTAGGTCATTTGAGAATTGATCTGCTAGTCAGATTGAGTTCTATGGACCTTATCCGAGGATTGCACAAGCTTAAGATGGAGAAGGATCTAGTTTGCCGTCCCTATCGTCAAAGGAAAATGGTTGCCGCTTCTCACGCACCTGTGACTTTGTGATGACTTCGTACCCGGGAGAGCTATTACACATGGATACTGTTGGTCCATTTTGGTTACGTTCAGTCGGTGGGAAGTGGTATGCGCTTGTGGTTATTGATGACTTTTCTCAATTCTCGTGGGTTTTCTTTTTGGAGTCTAAGGATGAGGCTTTTCAGTTTGTGCATGACCTAATCCTGAAGCTGAAGAATGAGAACAATGGTCGAATGCGAGAAATTCGCTCTCACAATTGTTCTGAGTTCAAGAATTCTCACTTCGTCAACTTCTGTAGTGATCACAGTCTTTGGCACTAGTTTTCTACCCCTTACACTCCCCACAGAACAACGTTGTGGAACGAAAGAACTGCATGCTTGTTGAGATGGCTAGGACGATGCTCGATGAGCATATGACTCCTAGATGTTTTTTGGCTGAAGCTATGATCACATCTTGCTATCTAGCCAATCACATTTTTCTTAGAGCTTACTTACGTAAGACTTTATATGAGTTGCGTTTTGGCAGACATCCCAAGGTGAGACACTTGCGAGCGTTTGGTTGCAAGTGCTTTGTGCTCAAGAAGGGAGGGCATTTGGACAAATTTGAGTCTCGTTGCTTGGTTATGTTTTGCATTCTTGAGGCTTCCGTGTTAGGAACCTCGACTCCCAGCAGCTTGTTGAGACATGTGAGGTTTCTTTTGATGAGTCTATGCCTTCGCTCACACCTTCTTTTGAGTTTTCTGGTGATGATGATCTTGGAGTGTCCATCTTCGAGGAAGACGATGACACTCCCGCTGTTGATGAGGGTGGGCCTTCTGCACAGCCTGCAAACCCTACACCTTCTAAGACTTCGACTAAGGACGAGGGTGGACCTCTGATCACTACATCCAATTCGATCGATCCCCCTCAATCGAGTCTAGAGATGCCAGCTGCTGACTCAGGTGAGGTGACATCTGATCACTAAGGATCCCGAGAGGTTCAGCGTGATCACCCCTCAGTGCTCATCATCGGTGATCTCACTATGAGATCTTTGCGTTCTAAGGCTAGTTCACTCGCGGTATTTGTTGAGTCTGCATTTGTTGCCACCTTTGTGCCTAGAGATGTTGCTCATGCTTTATATAATGCAAATTGGATAAATGACATACACGAAGAGCTTGGAAATTTTGTTCGCAATTGGGTTTGGACACTAGTTGAGCTGCCACCTAGATGCAACCCTAGAGGCACCAAGTGGGTGTTTTAACAACAAGAAAGGTGAAGATAGGGTTGTCGTGCGCAAAAAAGTTTGATTAGTTGCCCAAGGGTTTTGCTAGAAAAAGGGTATTGATTTTGAGGATACTTTTGCCCCTGTTGCCCGTCTTGAGTCCATTCGCATACTTTTGGCATTCACTACTTCTAAAGGTTTTAAGCTTTTTCAAATGGATGTCAAGAGTGCTTTTCTTATTGGGTACTGTTTATAGCAAAAAATGGCATTAATGGTCAAACTAGGCAAATACTGAAAAATGGTATTTTTGACCAAAAATGTGTCAAGCCTGGCAAAGGCCAGTCTGACTGGCTATAGTAGGCCGGTCCAACCGGCCAGGTCCGGTCAGAACGGACCCATGGGCTCGGTCAGACCGACTAGGGTTCAGAATATGAATCTGAGGAGGATTTGAGCTATTTTCACCCAAATCTTATCCTAACAGAGTTTTGGCAGAATTTACTCTATCTCTAGTCAGGGATAACCAGCCTACCCCCTATAAATATTAGGGGCAAGGCCGATTCAAGGGCTCTCCAATCTCGAAAATCCAAAGCCCTAGCTTTGAATCACGTTTATTTCCTTCACTTTCCGCATCTTTGTGGGTTTGCTTGAAAGCCCTCCGTCTGCCGTGTCCGTAATCACGGCAACCCTTGCTAGTTCATTTGTGAACCTCCCGTTAATCCACGTAACAGATTGCTATCCCTTTTTATCAGTTTTTATAGCCCTACTCAGTAATTCGGCCCTTTGGGCGAATTGTGTTTCATCTCTTATTATCTTTGCAGAATAATTGTCTCTCTGAACACCTCAGCAAAATTTGGAAGCGATCGGATCTCGTTTGCTAGGTCGTCCGACCTCTAACAGATCGGATATGTTGCTGCCGGTTCGACCGATGGCGTAGGGCCGGTCTGACCGGAGCCCCTTCATCAAACTGTTTTCGACAACGACCGGTCAGACCGAAGGCGTCCCACCGGACCGATTGGGAGTCTTCGCACCACACTGAAGCCTTTCGCCGAAGCCCTGATCATCGGAGTTCTGCATGCCAGAGTCCGCGCACACTGAAGTCTGCTTCACCGGTCCGACCAGAAGCCTACTTTGCCGGTCAGACCGCCGGAGCCCACCTCGCAGCTACCTTCGGGACGCGCTCCCGAAGCCCCTCCGCACATCCGGTCCGACCGAGATCATATCTCTGGTCCGACCGGACTTGAGGCCGAAGGTGCCCTAGGGACCCTTCGGACAATCTTCGTTGTAACTACGAATTGGCCTCCGAATTGGCCGATTTCAGGTATTTTGATCATTTTATTGTTGTTTACATTGTTACTAGTACTTTTTGGCCAATTGGATTGAAATATCAATTATTTATCTGATTGCTTGGTGACTCCAAATCCCTTGTCACTATCCAAGGTAGTTGAAATGTGGCGTCGATATCATTGCGATACTTTTAGACGTTGAACCGGCCCAAGTGCAGGGCCACATTTCTGCATCAACACACTTTTTGGATACTCCGCTGGGGACAACGCCAACCATGACTACTATCGCTACATCGGCAGTGAGTACCTCTACTACGTCTACATCCACTACATCGCCGATAAACACTATGGGGGCGTAGACATAGACGACCGCAACATTATGACGTCCACCATGGTAGACATATCTAAGGAAGACCGAGCAAAAAATGAACGAAGAAAAAGGAACTCGAAGAGCTGATGCTCAGGGCTTGCATAAAGACACGCTTGGGCTTCGTCATGAGTGACAACCTCAACCTAACCTAGGTACACCCATCATCACCCCCTTTATCCGCCTCACAAGTCGACCGTAGAATAGCTGCGTTTGTTGATCAGGCAGTTAGTGCCTCGATAGCCAACAAACTAGAACCCGCAGTTGTCTCGCAAGTGGCAACAGTATTTAGGAGATCCGGTTTTACTGAGGCCAATTCACCAGCACCAATCACTAGTATTCTGCCAGCACAACACATTTATAGTAGAACCAACGACAATACTGGAAAAACCATCACATTTCTGGCTACATCATCCACATCCGAAACACATATCTACGCTTATGGCCAAGCAAACCCAGCTTATCAAGTGTCACCGCCGCCTGCGCCCATACCTGCTCTGTCGCCGCTGCTCCCACTACACACTCCCACACCACAGCATAGGCTAGAGCATGCCGATATACCGCCACGCGTCCCGCCACCACATGAAAGACGCGCACAAGCATTATACAATGACGATATCGAGGAACGTATTCGCACGCTATTTAGGGAATGCACCGGCTTTATGCCTTGGGATAGAGCTAGGGTTTATCGGAAACCATATCCCGACCACTTTGACACCATTCCGTACCCTTGCGGTTGTAGAGTCCTAGATTTCACGAAATTTGATGGCGAGAGTAGTAAATCCACATTAGAACACATTAGCCGATTTCTAGCACAATGTGGCGAAGCTAGCGGGTCAGACACATTGAAACTCAGGTTATTTTCCTTATCATTGTCTGGCACTGCATTCACCTAGTTTTCGACACTCCCGCTGAACTCCGTCCAGACATGGGCTCAATTAGAGCAGAGATTTCATTATTATTTCTACACAGGCGAGACCGAACTTAGGCTATCGCACCTCACGGCGGTTAGACAAAAATCTGGTGAGGGTGTTTTTGAGTATGTCAAACGCTTTAGAGACACCAGGAATAAATGTTTTAGCCTAAACGTATTGGAGAGAGACCTAGCAGATCTAGCATTCAATGGCCTACTGGCAAAAATTAAAGAATGTATGGATAATCAAAACCTCTTGGACGTTAGCCAAGTCTTGCAACAGGCTCTGGTCTAGGAATGCCGGGCCAAAGATAGAAAATTCATTAAAACTTTTAATAAGCCAAGGGCTGAAATCCACACTACGGAGCACTCTGACGAGGAAGGGTCCGGAGAGGAAGAAGATCCGGCCGATACGTACACAGATGAATGGACTTGGAGCGCGAAGTCTAAACCCATCACCTGCTCCGAATTGTAGCCATCTCCCTCCAAGAGTCGGCCTAACGAAGTTAGATATTCGTTCGATGTGTCTAAGTGCGATAAAATATTCGATTTTCTACTTAAAAATCAGCTTCTACGACTCCCGAATGGGCAAGTCGTGCCATCCACCGACGAATTAAAAAAGCATCCCTACTGCAAGTGGCATGATTCACATTCTCACTATACTAACGATTGCAATGTTTTTCATCGGCAGGTACAATCGGCAATAGAGGAAGGATGATTGAAAATAGAAGCAAATCCAAAGATGAAATTAGATAGAGACCCCTTTCCCATGAACAACGTTGAGCTCGAGGGAAAGAAGGTGTTGATTCGGCCGGAGAAGGCCGAGTCAGCTAAGGGGAAAGCAGTCATCATAGGAGACACTCACACGCGCACACTTGTACCAAAGAATCCGGAGGTAGGAGTGTGGAAAGAAAATATTAAGCCATCATCTTCAGCCATGTACCACAGAAGGCCGAATGATGAGGACATCACTAGCTTGGATATGACCATGATTGTGAGCAAACAAACTAAGGTGCATGCTTTCTACGTTAGATTTAAATTTTATTTATTTGAACCATGGATGCTACACCATGAGGTACTTTTAATTTCAATTACAGAAATTCTCACATGGATCAAGCAACACGTTGAGAGCGCAAAAAGGGCATGGAATATCATGGAAGTTGATTGGGGACCAAGTCAATGGCATGAAAACATAATATACAATTTTGGGACGTTATTTATGTGCCAAGGGAAAGTGGAGATTAACTTCTACACATTTTCGACACGGATTCGGACTGCATGGACAGCAACAAATTCAAACGTGCACAACTTTTACATGGCAGCTCCGATTTGGATGATCGTGGACTTTTTGGAAAGATTGAGACGTCCTCTTTCCAACGGATGCAGCTACACTTCCAGATTCGATCCGAGGAGATTACAATAACCAAAACAATGCGTGTTACTCAGACTCGGACTTCAAGGAGAGCACGAGATTCACACATGCATATCTTTCACATGGAAGCTCCGATTTAGATGATCTTGGACTTTTTGGAAAGCTGAGGATGTCTAAATGGAAGATAATATATTTATTCCACCGAAAGAATCACGGCCAAGGCTTAAGGATCTAAGTTTCTCTTTTCTAGTAATTCTGTTTTGGAAATAATTAGTAGTTTCTATATGTAATAAGTTTCCAAACTTTGGGGACGTCCCTAGGGCTATAAATACACCTAGAGACTTCAGTTGTAATTGGGGTTTTGATTAGATAAAAGTTTAGCCAATGCTACTTGTCCGTGTAAACCCGTGATCGGTTAGATCGCCGGTTTCACGTTTCAGAACCCCAACTATCCTTTGTGCGTCTTTCATATCCAGCAATACTAGTTGCTCCTTTATCTTGTTCTTGCTCGTTCTTCGATTGCTTGCAGGAACAAGGTTGATCACCGATAAGATCAACAACCCTTGGAGTTGGTGTATCGATCGCTAAGGCGCAACACGAACGTCTCGTACAGTTGTAGTCGGGTCATCAACGTCGTCTCCATCCAATCGAAGTTACCTTCTCTATCAACTCACCGAAAGATCGGGCCATCCTGTTCCGTCTCCATCAAGTGGTATCAGAGCTTTCGTTGATCGGTGAGTTTTTTATTTTTTTCCTACAGTCTAGAAAAAGCCACACAAAAAAAATTACCTGAGATCCAAGCCTCTTTGAGCCTATTACTAGTTCTGCTTAGTATCGGCTTTTTGAGTTTTTGGTTGCATCGTCTTGTGAAGTTGCTGGTCTTAGTGTTTAGTTCGTTTAGAGTTTCGAGTTCTTGTCACGTTTTTTACCACCGTGTTTTTGTCTGTCTATCAAGTGTTTAGGGTATTTTTATCCCTTAGTTTTTGAGTTCAAATCAAATTGGAGTCGGTTTGTTTGTTGGAATTCGAGAATAATTCGGGCAGACCGTGCAGGTGTTACTAAAACTATCATATCTCGCACCTTCCTATTCAGATTGGAGAGTTTTGATATATTTTGGAAAGCTTACAACCAGATCTGTGTTTTCCCTTTTAGAGTCATCTTCATATTCGGTCGTTTGCATTCTGTTTTGGGACGTACAATGTTCAGGAGTTCTATACTAAGAGTCACCTTGTCATTTGCTGTTCTTTAAAAAAAAGAGAGAAAAAAGGAAAAAAAAGACAGAAAGGTGCTCAAAAAAAAGAAGAAAAAAAAAGCTGCACCAAAAAAAGAGAAAAGAGAAAAAAAGTGAAGAAAGAAAACTTGTGACAAAAGAGGAGGAAAGCTAGTTCTACCTTTTGCGGTTTGGTGGTATCGTTTGTGTCTAGGCTCGCGTCTCTAGTACGTTCAATCCTAGGATCAGCACAATACCGACGTTGAACAATTACTCAATTTGCTTATGCTAATGTGGTTCTAGTTTTCCTTGCTACATATTTCAGCCTACCTAGAGCTCCACAGATTTGACTACAACTTGTACAACCAAGTGTTTTCCAAAGCATCGATACATCTAATCTCCGTGGTGTTTGTGATTAAGTCGGTGTACAACACCTTCATGCTTGCATTGGTAAGAACTTGTAAGAGCTTGATACAGGATTGAGCGCGTGTGACGTTGTGCCTTCACAATCTTGTAGTTAATAGGAGCGTACATATTATTTGTATGTTTCTTGTCTACTACTAATCATGGCAGGGATACACAAGGAGATAGGATATAGTGAAGCTCAATATCGACATCTTCATCGACACATGAGAGATCAACACGATAATTATGAGGTATGTGATGAAATTCTAGCTAGGTTCAAATGTACACTACCTTATTTTGAAGGAAATTATGATCCTCATGCATATATTCATTGGGAGCTAGCTGTTGATAATGAATTTAAAAAGTATAACTTGTCTGAAAGAGAAAAGGTTATGGTTGCCTCTAAAGTGTTAGTTAAAGATGCTGCATATCATTGGAAACATCTTTGTAGACATGATAAAATACCTCAATCTTGGAAAGACTTAAAGAAATATTTGAGAGATGCTTTTGTTCCTCCATATTATGCCGATATTCTGTTAAAGAAACTACAATGTTTAAAACAAGATAGCAAAAGCGTTGCCTCATACTATCATGATATGCATGCTTGTTTATTACGTTGTGCTATAGATGAATGTGAAGAAGCTATGGAACAAAGGTTTTTACGTGGGCTTAACAAGGAAATTCGGGAAATGCTTCTTCATGAAACATATAATTCTCTCTTTCAATTGTTTGAACTTGCATGTCGAGCTGAAATTCAGATTGCTATTGATTTAGAGAAGACGCCAATCAGTTTGCCTTCTAGTTCTACTAACTTTGAACAGGAAAAAGAGAGCAAGTATGCACTTACATCATCAGAGAAGGTTTTGCAAGGTAATATATGTGCTGAAATTAATCAAGGTGAGTGTGCTCCTCATCAAACACAATCATCAGATATTCATGCTATTATAGAGCAACCATTAGTGGAATCTTTTTCTGAAATTTCTTTGTTAACAGATGATTTGCTTGAAATTCCTCATGACAAAGAAGAGTTGTGTGTTAATGCTTCACTTATATACCTTCCAAAACTAGTGGAAGAAAGTGTTGTTTCTATTGTTAATTCCTCAAGCGCTGATGTTAAACATGTTTTCCACACTACTAATGAGAATGAAGAAATTAAATTGTTATCATCTTTAAATACATGGGGATGTATTGAAATTATGGATCTTTGTGAGCTCACTTATTTAAAAGAAAAATTATTTGCAAGGTTTAATTTGCCATGTCCTGCCAATGTTATTTTTCATATATTTGGCACATACCATAAGCAAGACATATACTTTTTGCATAGAATTTACATATGTTCAGATTTGAAATTGCATGTAAATCCTGAAAATAATTACCTCGAGCAAGTCATGTTAATTAATCCTACTGCCTCGAGAGTCTCTTGTTTTGATTTAAAAACACATGTTTGCTTTCAAGAAGGAGAGCATGTTAAGTTGTTCAACAACCTCACATTTTCGTCTCCTTTCATCAAGGATGGTTCTTCACCGACACATGCGAAACCGAATGTCAACGTGAGTTGGTTTCCTTCTACTCACAATGTAACAAAAGGACAAGTGATATTGCACAATGATATCTATTTTGCTAGGAGCTACAATGAGTGCCAATACAAGAACAAACCGAGGACGGTTTGTAGCCAAGAAGGAGAGAATGATGAGGACATCACTAGCTTGGATATGACCATGATTGTGAGCAAACAAACTAAGGTGCATGCTTTCTACGTTAGATTTAAATTTTATTTATTTGAACCATGGATGCTACACCATGAGGTACTTTTAATTTCAATTACAGAAATTCTCACATGGATCAAGCAACACGTTGAGAGCGCAAAAAGGGCATGGAATATCATGGAAGTTGATTGGGGACCAAGTCAATGGCATGAAAACATAATATACAATTTTGGGACGTTATTTATGTGCCAAGGGAAAGTGGAGATTAACTTCTACACATTTTCGACACGGATTCGGACTGCATGGACAGCAACAAATTCAAACGTGCACAACTTTTACATGGCAGCTCCGATTTGGATGATCGTGGACTTTTTGGAAAGATTGAGACGTCCTCTTTCCAACGGATGCAGCTACACTTCCAGATTCGATCCGAGGAGATTACAATAACCAAAACAATGCGTGTTACTCAGACTCGGACTTCAAGGAGAGCACGAGATTCACACATGCATATCTTTCACATGGAAGCTCCGATTTAGATGATCTTGGACTTTTTGGAAAGCTGAGGATGTCTAAATGGAAGATAATATATTTATTCCACCGAAAGAATCACGGCCAAGGCTTAAGGATCTAAGTTTCTCTTTTCTAGTAATTCTGTTTTGGAAATAATTAGTAGTTTCTATATGTAATAAGTTTCCAAACTTTGGGGACGTCCCTAGGGCTATAAATACACCTAGAGACTTCAGTTGTAATTGGGGTTTTGATTAGATAAAAGTTTAGCCAATGCTACTTGTCCGTGTAAACCCGTGATCGGTTAGATCGCCGGTTTCACGTTTCAGAACCCCAACTATCCTTTGTGCGTCTTTCATATCCAGCAATACTAGTTGCTCCTTTATCTTGTTCTTGCTCGTTCTTCGATTGCTTGCAGGAACAAGGTTGATCACCGATAAGATCAACAACCCTTGGAGTTGGTGTATCGATCGCTAAGGCGCAACACGAACGTCTCGTACGGTTGTAGTCGGGTCGTCAACGTCGTCTCCATCCAATCGAAGTTACCTTCTCTATCAACTCACCGAAAGATCGGGCCATCCTGTTCCGTCTCCATCACCGAAGGTGACATACAAGATGCTTTTGGACAAGCACCAGCAAAGGTCCGAGAGGAGAGGTGTTCACCCACGGGCTTCGGGACAGTTGAAACCTCCTAGAAGACCGAGTCCCGCCAGGGTTGATTTCGGACCTCAAGGCCCAAACCCCTCTTCGAAGTGGGTACAGCCTCCGGCAGGGTTCGGACCTCGGTGGCTGAACCCCCCTCCAGGTTGGTCCCAGCCTATAGCAGGGTTCAGACCTTAGTGGCCGAACCCTCCTCCAGCTTGGCCCCTGTTTCCGGGAGGCTTCGGACCTTAGTGGCCGAACCCACCTCCTCCGAATGGGTTCCAACCTCTGGGAGGATTCGGACCACAGTGGCTGGACCCACCTCCTCCGAGTGGGCTGCAGCCTCCGGATGGATTCAGTCTCTAGTGGCCGGACCCATCTCTGCCATGGGCTAATTTACCTCTGGCCTAGCGGGACCCTTCGCTGGTCTGGTCCAAGGTACCGTCGATGTGGATGAGCTTCCAACAGGCCAACGGGTTCGACACTCAGTGGGAGAGGCCGCTAGAGCCTCCGATGCCACCACCCTACTACTGGACGATTGCTCCGACTTGGCCTCCACCGTCGGAGAACTCCGGATAGTGTCCAGCTACTAACACTCACATTCCTTCTAGTGTTTCCGAGTGGCAGGTTCGGGGACCGGTGCATGATGATAATATTATTCACCGCCTGTCCGTAGTACCTCAGAACCGGGCCCCGCGAGATGGCATCGGAAGGGATGGACGTTGTAACACCCAAAGATTTAAAATAAATAAAATGAAGGAAATATATTATTAAAAGAATTTCTGGAATTATTGATTAAAGAAAACCCTAAAAGAGCCCTATTAAAGCCAAACTGGGAGAAATATTCAGAATCTGGACTTGGAAAATTTATGGAATAATCTAGAGGTCAAGACATAATTTTAGGAATTTTTACAAATTTTTATCAATAGTGCTTCAACCCCTAAATAAATAAATGAATTACTGGATTTCTTTTAAATCAGAAAACAATTTTAAATCTTAATGGGCCTCAACCTCCAAACTGCCCCAAGCCCGGCCCAGTCCAGTCTTGAGCTAGTGACAAGCAGGACCCACCTGTCGGCGCCAACTCCCTCCTCTCTCTCCCGCCCGTGCCCCCGCCTCGGCCCACATGTCAGCTACGTGCGCCCGTCCCTATCTCTCTGACCGACCGGCCCCGCCTGTCGGCCCTTTCTTTTCCCGCTCGCCCGCTGACAGGTGGAGCCCACCTGTCAGGCCCTTCGTCCCCGATGGAAAGGGATCCCCCCTTCCACCGCCGGCGAGATCCATTCCCAAATCTGCCATCGGCCACCTCGATCCGCCCGATCAGACCCCGGACTCCCTTCCTTGGGCCACCACGATCACTTTCCAACAATAGCTCGCACGTTTTAGCAAGTAAGGAAGCTTGGCTGAGGAAATGGAACCCTCACCGGAGAAAGAAGGAAACCTTCGGTTTCCTTCCATTTGGCCACCGCCGGTGACCCTATAAGTACCCCTTGGATCACCGCCCACATCCCACACCGCCTAAGCCCGAGCCGTAGCCTCCAGAGCGCTCCCACTCGGTCTTCGGACTTTTCCTCCTTCTTCACCTCGCGCCGCCGCTCGCCACCGCTCCGGACCCCCTCCAACCACGCCACTGCCACCGACGGGATCCTCGTCAACCACCCATCCCCGGCCACCCCTCAGTTGGCCGTGAGGACCTTCGAATTGCCATCGGCGTCGAGCCCCGAGAAGCCCTCCACGTCTACCCTCGCCGCCGGTCGTCGTACGCCACCCATCGTCACCGGTCGACGTACGCCACCCATCGTCACCGCCGAAGGTATGGTCGAGACCGCCATAGCCTCCTCTTTCCGTTTTCGCATAGGGCTAGGGCCTAGCCCCCTCGCCGGTGCCGTCGCCACCGCACCCGAGCCCGCCGTCGCCGAAGACGAAGGGGGTACGTGCCCCCTTACGCCCGTGCCGTGCCGGATGGCTCCCTGACCGCACGATCGAGATCAAAGGGCTAAGATTAGATCCCTTCGGGATTTAATCCGGGCCCTTGATCTGGTCAAAGTGGTATCGGGCGATCACAACCATTGATCAAAACTTAAACCGACCTCTCGATCTCATGCGTCCACACGTACCGGTTCGGTGCGATCTAATCGTGGCCGTCCATTTTCACTTAAACCATCTCGCCTCACGCCTAGCCGCTTGATCTGGATCGAACGATCCAGATCGATCCGGTCCACACACAGAGTAACCCAGTCCACCATGGGCCTGGCTCACCGTGGACTAAAACCTATTTTCTGTTTAAATAAAATTCCAGAAAAATGTTTAAACTTCCAAAATTCATAACTTGCTCATTTTAACTCCGAATTTCACCATTCAAATTTTATTAAATTCAGCATTTTATTCTCTACACATTAATGCCATAAAAACAGTATGTCACTATTTCCCAAAATATTATTATTAATTAAATGAATAAAAACCCCTTAGGGATAAAATTATAAATTCATAAAATAAATTGGGAAAAGCCTTAAAATCTAATCTTTAATGTTTTTCACCAAACTTCAGAATAATAAAACCTTATTTCCCATATTAAACCCCCTAACACTTGTATGTTTATTATTTTGTGATGTTTTATCTGTTTATTGAATGCTATGTTTATTTTTCCGCATCGAGAAGACTACGAGTACGTCGAGGAGCTGGAGTTCTATCCCGAGGTTCCACCTTCACCCTTTGCTGATCAAGGCAAGTCACAACCCCCACCTTGATCATCATTGAGCCCATGTTTTAATAAATTATCGCTATAACTCATAGGATAATATTGCATTAGTCAAATATCAAGCCCTACACTTATATTTATTAGATCCCCATCCTTGTGTGCAAGACCAAGACATGCTTATTGAGCCTTAACTCCTTGTCACTCTACTATAAAAGTATTAGCTAGTGCCCAATGTACCGGCACAACTGCTATAGGATAAAAAGAATGAGTCGTAGATAGTTGGATTCTGTTATATGAATTTCCCCGTTATCCTCGTCTCTGCACTCTGTTGGAGTTGGCTATGTTATAAGTATGGTGGGTTCCGGGTGCAAGCTAGGGCATTGGTTGGTCGCACCCGGGGCACTATAAGGACCGATATGTAGGATCTGTTGCAAAGCACTTCCGTACCAACCACAAGTCTAATGGGTAAGTCCTAACTGAAAGTATGGAACAATCCGACTCGATGCACCATAGTGGAGGGGGCAAGGGGCAACTTGCGGGTGACTTGTACCGACGTGGCTCAAGGGGGGGTATGGTGAGGCTCGACGCGTCGGGACACCATATGAAACCCATAAGAGGGTGTTGTCGGGTCGAGGAGGACCATATGGAAGGTTTTGGCACGAGTTCCCGTGGTATGGTCATCTCGTTACACTTTGGTGTAAGTGATGAGTGCGTGCCTTGTGGGTACAGTGGTACACCTCTGATCAGAGTATTTAATCTTTTCGGAAAGCCGAGCCCACGGTCAAGGGTGGGTTGTGTGACTACTCGCAGTTAGTTTACAATTGTTTGAATGGTTGAGTTATTCATGGCATGTAAGGACTGTTGAGCGATGTGGGGCTGACTGTACCCCTCGAGTTAGAAGATGATGATGCATACCCATGTTTACATTTCAGTATTAATCAATTGATCACATTTAATGCTTTACAATTATGCTTTTCCGCAAAATTAGCCACTATCTCCCTTGTTATTACTCTGCATTATATTTGCATCCGGTGGCTTGCTGAGTACATTTGTACTCACCCCCGTTGACTTACATCACCAGAGCCCGTCTACTACGAGGAGGATGAAGGTCTGGAGTAGCGACCCAGTCAAGGCGAGACTGGAAGGAGGTGTTCATCTAGGACCCTTTGTTTTATTAGTTTCTCTTCATCTTTATTCACTTTTGTATTAATACGGTCTACGAACCGTGAATGATTGTTCGTGGTCGCATGATGAACGTCTTGTTTTTATTGATTTTCTATGGAATTTCAATAGAGGTCCTGATTTATTAAATCGGGGCGTGACAGACGTGAAGATGCCCCAGAGATTATAGTCATCAGGGTGGGATCCCAGGAGGTCCCAATCCCGAAGGGTGTCCCAATGGGATGGCGTGAAGACGCATCTCCTAACCCGACAGGAGCCCCAACCGAAGCCCGGTCTGACCGGCCTACTGTGGTCGGTCCGACCGGCCTTACGACGGTTTTCGGCACAGTTTGGTCTGACCGGCCCGCTATGGCAAGCGCAAGATATTCGTGGCTGATACAGACAAGTCCCCTTTGGCCAAAACGTCTAGAAGCAAGACCGTGGCACCCGGCACTTGTCCTCAGCAATCATGGGCGCCCTCGGGGATGTCCAAGTCACAAAAGAGGAGGTTGCAGCACTTGTGGGCACAAGAGATACGAGAAGAGAAAGCCGAGGAGGCACGGGATGCATTTTTTGAGGAAATCCATCCTCAGCCCATGGTGAAGAAAGTCTGGAGACCTAGGCCGGTCATGGTCGATGACTCGGCCCCCGTTGTTAGCTCCGACGATGAAGACTTGCTCAACAATGACTACACTCCCATCTTCGACGGGCCCGCTCCTCAGGCGAGGGACATCGGCGTCGTCATGTTATCTTTCGAGTTTGCTCCACTACAGGAGGAGGCCGGGGTCGACGTGCAAGGTAATTATAATGTATTGCTTCGACGTGATTGAATCCATGCAAACCAATGTGTGTCATCTACCTTGCACCAGCACCTGATACAATGGGATGGCGATGAAGTCGAGATAGTACACGCAGACTCATTGGACCATGTTAACTTGGCCGATGCGTCCAATAACACCGCCCATGATGAGATAGAATATTTGTCAGGACGAGACCTCTCGGATTACGATTTTGTCAGTGTATCAGAGGGTAGGTTCATTCCTATTTATGTAAAGTCGGCCGATGTGTCTCGGTTGTGTCTAAGATAGTAGGATGTCTAGTGCTAATCTTGATTGGCTAAAGTCTCGTGTAGTGCAATATCGGTCTTCTCAAGACAGTATTGCCGAAGCCATTAAAGATTTTAGCGAAATAGAGAAACTAGGTCAAGGCTTCTCGTCGGCCGACCCTTTGGAACAAGTAGACATAGGAGATGGTAGTGTTCCGAGGCTGACATTTGTAAATCAGAATTTGAATAATGATGTAAAGGCCGATGTAATAAAATTTCTTCGATCGTATGTTGATTGCTTCGCATGGGACTACAGCGAGATGCCCGGGCTAAGCCGAGAGCTCATTGAGCAACGACTCCCCATCAAACCTGAGTTTAGGCCTTATAAGCAGCCACCGCGCCACTTCAATTCAGCCATCTATGACCGAGTTAAAGAGGAGGTTGAATGTCTATTAGCGGCAGGTTTTATTAGGCCATGCAGGTACGCGGAATGGGTCGCTAACATCGTACCTGTCGAGATGAAGGAGAGTAGCAAGATCCGCATCTGCGTCGACTTCAGGGATTTGAACAAAGCCACTCCGAAAGATGAGTATCCCATGCAAATAGCCGACATGTTGATCAATGATGCCTCAGGAAACAAGGTACTAAGTTTCCTTGACAGCAACGTTGGTTATAATCAAATCTTTATGGCCAAAGAGGACGTTTTTAGAATGACCTTTCACTGCCCCGGTTTTGTCGTCTTGTTTGAGTGGGTAGTAATGACGTTTGGTTTAAAGAATGCTGGCACCACATACCAACGTGCCATGAACTTAATCTTTCATGACTTGATAGGAGTTATGTTAGAGGTTTATATAGATGATGTTGTGGTCAAATCGGACGCTATGGAGAACCACCTCGCCGATTTAAGGGTTGCTTTCAAAAGAATGCGTCAGTATGGCTTAAAAATAAACCCGCTCAAGTGTGCTTTTGGCGTGTCGGGGGGGGGGTAAGTTCTTGGGATTCATGATCCATGACAGAGGCATTGAAATCGATCCTAAGAGGCTTGAGAAAATTAGAGGATGTGTAGCGTCGACATGTAAGAAAGATGTGTAGAAACTGCTAGGCAAGGTTAATTATTTGCGACGCTTTATATCTAACTTGTCTGGCAGAATTGATGCTTTGTCCCGATACTCTGGCTAAAAAATGAAGCCGTCTTCACTTGGGGGGCAAGTCAGCAATGCGCCTTTGAGAAAATCGAAGAGTGCTTATCAACGCCACCAGTAGTAAGGGCACCAAAGGCCGGGATTTTTTCATTTCAGATTTATGTTGCTGTGGAGGAGAGCGTGATTGGAGTCGTGTTGACTCAAGACATTGAAGGAAGAGAGTACATCATCACCTTCTTGAGTCATCAACTTCTGGATGTTGAGAAAAGGTATGTGTTTATAGAGCGTTTGTGTTTATCCCTTTATTATGCATGTACCAAATTGCATCACTATCTTCTCCCTAGCACATGTGTTGTCACTTGCCAAACGGACGTCGTAAAGTACATGTTGCAAAAGCCGATTCTAAGTGGTAGAATCGGCAAGTTGGCATATGCGTTAATTGAATACGATTTGGCTTATGAACCGTTGAGAGCTATGAAAGGCCAAATCGTTGCTAACTTTATAGTGGATCACCATGTAGATGTCGATTGGAGCATTGAGGTCACTTTAATTGAGGTATTACCATGGAAACTTTATTTTGATGGTTCGGCATGCAAAAACGGCCAAGGTGTTGGAGTGGTGCTCATATCACCAAGTGGTATGCACTTTGAGACCTCAGTCTGTCTAGATTTTCATTCAACTAATAATCAAGCCGAATATGAGGCCCTATTGCTAGGTCTTGAGTTGTTAAACTCCATGGGTGTGAAAATATGTCCGTGCATATGGTGATTCTTTATTAGTGGTACAACAGGTAGCTAAACTTGCTCAATGTTTTAATGGTCTGTTAAATAGCTATTTGGACAAGTGTCCAGACATAATCTCCACTTTTGATGATTTCAAAATTGCTAATGTGTCTAGAGAAGCCAATTTAATTGCAAATGACTTGGCTCAACAAGCATCGCACTATCAAATTAGGAAAGGTAAATTCTGCACATGAGAAAAGTCGGTGTTTGGAGACGATGTATCATCCAAGAGTACTAACGTCGATCTGTCCAGCCTTATAAACACGGTCAGACTACCCTTGCATTCTTGGTCCAACCGTCCATGTCATGCCGGTCAGACCGACCCGTGCCAGACGACCGACAATAGCCGGTTGAACCGGGCCAACATGGCCGGTCCGACCGACTATTGCCAAGAGGGTTTAGCACTCGGGGGGTAGGTCCAAATGAGAAATCTAGAGGCCAATTCTAGTGGGAATTTGGCCATTGCTCCTTTGATCAGTGAGGATGATTGGAGGATCCCAATCGTTCAATATTTGAGAAATCCAAGCCAAAAGGTTGATCGGAAGGTTCGGCGACAGGCGTTCAAATTTGTTTTGCTTGATGATGCGTTGTATCACCGAACTATTGATGGAGTACTTTTGAAGTGTTTGGACTCCGATCAAGCTAGAGTTGCTGCAGGTGAAGTCCATGAAGGGCTTTGCGGTACTCATCAGTCGGCCCCAAAAATGAGTTGGATGCTCAAAAGGGCAGGTTTTTATTGGCCAACCATGACTGAGGACTATTTTAAATACTATAGAGGATGTGAGACTTGTCAAAGTTTGGCAATATTTAGCTAGCACCTGCATTGATGCTCAATCCTATTATCAAACCATGGCCGTTCCGAGGCTGGAGCTTAGATTTCATTGGCCAAATTCATCCTCCATCTTCAAAAGGGCATCAGTTCGTGTTGATGGCAATAGATTACTTCACCAAATGTACCGAGGCCGTGCCGCTCAAGAACATGACTCACAACGAGGTAATTGATTTCATATTAAAAAACATTATACACAGATTCGGCATTCCCCAAACTCTCACTACAGACCAAGGTACTTTGTTTGTTGCTAAAGAGGTGATGGACTTTGCCGAATACTATGGGATCAAATTGGTAAACTCTTCCCCATATTATGCTCAGGCCAATGGTCAGGCCGAGTCTAGTAACAAAACTGTGATTAAACTAATCAAGAAGAAGATTGAAGAGTTTCCAAAGAGGTGGCATGAGGTGCTTTCTGAAGCTTTATGGGCTAGTAGAGTTGCAAGGCACGGTGCCACTAAAGTCAGTCCATATGAGTTAGTATATGGACGAGAAGCCATTCTACCGGTAGAGGTGGATCTTGGCTCACTTAGATTTCTTAAGCAAGATGGCTTATCGGTCGATGAATATGAGACACTTCTAAAGGATAATTTATAAGAAGTGACCGATTAGATGTTGAAGGCTCTAGAAGCAATAGAGAAAGATAAAAGAAGAGTAGATAGGGCCTACAACAAGAAGGTCAAGGTAAAATCGTTTCAAATCAATGACTTGGTGTGGAAGACGATTTTACCATTAGGCGCTAAGAGCTCAAAATCTGGTAAATGGTCACCTAGTTGGGAAGGACCTTTTAAGGTAGTCAAAATCGCTCTAGCCAATGCATATGTCCTAGAGTCTTTACAAGGAGAGTGATTTCGAAGGGCTTTGAATGGTAGATATTTGAAAAAGTACTTCCCAAGTGTGTGGCAAAATGCTTGAAGTGTTAAAAGGCCGATATTGAAAGTATCGCCCAAGGCCCGTCATGCTTTTAGCTCACTAAGTTTGCTAAAAGGCAAGGGGCATGTGTTTATAACAAAAAATGGCAATAATGGTCAAACTAGGCAAATATTGAAAAATGGTATTTTGACCAAAAATGTGTCAAGCGTGGCAAAGGCCAGTCTGACCGGCTATAGTAGGCCAGTCCAACTGGCCAGGTCCGGGCAGACCGGACCCATGGGCTCGGTCAGACCGGCCAGGGTTCAGAATATGAATCCGAGGAGGATTCGAGCTATTTTCACCCAAATCTTATCCTAACAGAGTTTTGGCCGAATCTTACTCTATCTCTAGCCAGGGATAACCAGCCCACCCCCTATAAATATTAGGGGCAAGGCCGATTCAAGGGCTCTCCAATCTCGAAAATCCAAAGCCCTAGCTTTGAATCGCATTTATTTCCTTCACTTTCCGCATCTTCATGGGTTTGTTTGAAAGCCCTCCGTCTGTCGTGTCCGTAATCATGGTAACCCTTGCTGCTTTGCTAGCGAACCTCCCGTTAATCCACGTAACGGATTGCTATCCCTTTTTATCGGTTTTTATCACCCTACTCGGTAATTCGGCCCTTTGGCCGAATTGTGTTTGATCTCTTATTATCTTTGCAGAATAATTGTCTCTCTGAACACCTCCGCAAAATTTGGAAGCGATCGGATCTTGTTTTCTAGGTTGTCTGACTTCTAACAGATCGGATCTGTCGCCACCGGTCCGACCGGTGGTGTAGGGCCAGTCTGACCAAAGCCCCTTCGTCAGATTGTTTTCAGCAATGACCGGTCAGACCGAAGGTGTACCGTTGGTCCGATTGGGACTCTCCGCACCACGCCGAAGCCTTTCGCCGAATCCCTGATCATAGGAGTTCTGCGTGCCAGAGTCCGCATTTGCTGAAGTCTACTTCACCGGTCCGACCGAAAGCCTACTTCACCGGTCAGACCACCGGAGCCCACTTCGCAGCTAACTTCGGGACGCGCTCCCAAAGCCCCTCCGCACATCTGGTCCGACCGAGGTCATATCTCCGGTTCGACCAGACTTGAGGATGAAGGTGCTCTAGGGACCCTTCAGACAATCTTCGTTGTAACTCTGAATCGGCCTCCGAATTGGCCGATTCCAGGTATTTTGATCATTTTGTTGTTGTTTACATTTTTACTAGTACTTTTTGGCCAATTGGATTGAAATATCAAGTATTTATCTGATTGCCTGGCAACTCCAAATCCCTTGTCACTATCGAGGGTAGTCGGAACACGGCGTCGGTATCGTTGCGATACTTTTAGACCTCGAACCAGCCCAAGTGCGGGGGCACATTTCTGCGTCAACAGGTACATAGAGGAGAAGGTCTATGTTAGTGATACGAGGATGCGCCCAACCTTCACAGTGTAGAATAAAAGATACTCGTGAAACCTGACGAGTCTTGTGCAGCCAACCGTTGCATGTGCAACAACCTGCAGCAAGGAGTTCACCCAACCTCACGTTGTCCACTCAACCAAGTCAAGCGGATTACAATTCTCGTTGCAATCACAAAGGGCTTGCAAGAACAACGGGAAGGAATGCACAATTCTCAGATATGATTCAGCTAGTAGCTAGAACACTCAAGAACATGCATAAAGCATAGTTGTTTCATTCTCAAAATTCTATCCTTTCAACACATTGAGAAAGATCCTATTATATAGAAGGGATTGAGAGGGAGATGGTGAGGTGTTCAAGACGTTTTACATGGTATTAAGCTAATATTGGTGCGCAGCACCCTAATTAAAGCAAATGAAATGTTTGACAATTTTTGGTCTCCACATTAAGTCGGCGATAACTCTCTGTTCTGGTAGAATTATTGGGTGAGGCCAGATCCGTTGGAAAGCTTATGAAGTAAGCGTTCCAAGCTGTGGTCGAACACATTTATTGGATTTAATATGCGGTTTCTATGAGCATTTTATTCCATACTAGTCACTTGAATTCGAAATGGCCTTCATTGCATTCATTCCTTGATTGATGGCTTTTGATGAAGTGCTGCTCATTTGGCCACTCTTCAACGTTTTCATACCTAAGAACAATTAAATTACGGGCATTAGGTAGCAACTGATTTTCATGTGTAATGCTATTCTTATTTAGGAGTGAGTTCACCTGTTGATTTATTTTCTTTGCACGAGCGCGAGTTATTGCTCCTTCAAAATAATTTGGAATATCTTGATCATTGGGGGAAGGAAATGTTGTTGATGCTAGGCTGTCCGTATCAGTTAGGCAGCCCCTCAGTTTTGAAAATCCTAAGTTTCCTCGACATGTTTTCAAATTACGGAAAGCTTTATATGGTCTAAAGAAAGCCCCTAGGGCTCGGTATGACTGTTTAAAGAAGTTTTGTTGGGGAATGACTTTGTGATGGGTTTTGTGGACAAAACTCTTTTCTTTCTTCGAGATGGCTTTGATTTCTTGATTGCTCAGATCTACGTGGACAACATTATTTTTGGTAGTTCTACTAATGAGCTTGTATCCAAGCTTTCTCAGCAAATGCACAACGAGTTTGAGATGAGCCTCATTGGTGAGCTCAAGTACTTCATAGGGATCTAGATCAAGTAGACCAAGAACGACACCTTCATCCACCAGAGCAAGTACACGTGAGACATGTTGAAGAAGTTCAACTTCGGTAGAGAGCTGAAGCCTTAGATGACCCCCATGGGCACAACTGGAGGCCTGGACAAGGACGAGAGTGGTGTCAAGGTCAACAAGAGAGTATCGAGGGATAATCGGATCATTGTTGTACTTGACTGCGACAAGACCAGACATCTAGTTCGTCGTTGGGTTGTGCGCCTAGTTCCAGTCTTCACCACGTGCATCTCATCGTCAATCTGTCAAGCGCATTTTTAGGTATCTTACCTATGCGCCTGATCTTGGTCTTTATTATTCTGCATCATCATCTCTTGAGTGATCTGGCTTTTCTGACACTAATTTTGGTGGGTGTCGGCTGGATTACAAGTCGACTTCTGGTACTTGCCAGCTCCTTGGTTCTTCTCTTGTTTCTTGGTATTCGCGTAAGCAATCTGGAGTTGCGCTTTCTACCACAGAGGCTGAGTATGTAGATGCTGCTAGCTGCTGCTCATAGTTGGTTTGGATGATTTCCACTTTGAAAGATTTTGGGTTATCTTTCCCTGCCAGAGTGCCCTTGTTTTGTGATAGCACCAATGCGATTAGTGTAGGGAAAAATCCATGTCATCATTCGAAAACCAAACATATTGATGTGCGCTTTCACTTTCTGAGGGATCAATATGAGAAAGGTGTCATTGACCTTATTCATGTTGATACTCATCATCAGTTGACTAACATTCTTACCAAACCCCTAGATTAGTCTACATTTGAGCGTTTGCGAGCGGATTTGGGAGTTGTGTATCCTTTTTAGGATATTTTGAGTCTTATCTTTCTTCTTTACTCTTTTATTGAGTCTTTTCGTGTGAGTTCATATCATGCATACTCATATATCACACTTTGAGTTTGCTTCTGTTATACGATTGAATTGTTTTACTCATTCTTGCTAGTATATGCTTTTGAATACTTGTCGATGATCATGCTTTGATTCAATTCACATGATATATCTGATATCTATCATATGCATGGCTTTTATGCTCTAAAATTGAAAAATGATCACCATTGCTTCTGGTAACTAGCATGTGTAGGATGAATGCTTTTGCTATCTATAAAATGATAAAAATCATAAAGTGAAAAGATCCTAGTGAGTTTGTTGTGCTGTGTTGTGTTGCATTGCATTGTTCTAGACTTCTTATCATAGCACTTTAGTAAGAACTAGGACATTGTAATGTATGCCAAGACCAATGTCTTAAGCTTTTGATGGTCTTGTTCTGGTCTAGACTTGACTTGGTCAGTTAGCATAAGGTTGACATGCAAACAACCCCTAGCAAAAATGACAAAGGAAAAGAAAAAGGCTAAAATTAAAAAGATAACAAGTTTGCAGAAGCTCTTAGTCTTAGATTATGCATATCTTCGAAGATACTAGCTAGCCTTTGCATCTCATGCTTTACCCTGCTTGTCAACTAGAAAATGTGGTGATGCTTTGGATATCATCTATTGCACTGATCATGCCTTGTGTCTTAGACAGTATTATGTGCTATGTAATAGGAGGGTAGTTCCCGATCTTTCGCTAGGTAAGGATAACTTGGATTGGTGGAGAATCTCGACATTGACGATCCAAGGCTCCGGTCCGACGGATCAAAACCTTACAATCGCTACACCACTGTCTCCGTTGGTTATCAACCACGCAGGGCGCGATTGACCTCGCCACGAAGGCTGGTTCCTGCAAGAGAATCCAAGAACACAATCAAGAACAGGAAGAACACAAGTCGAATGCCAAACCATAGATGAACTATGATGAAGTGAGGTTTCACAAACGCCGTTGCAGCAGCCAATCGGTCCGGTGCAAGAGTGGGATCTAAACACACGAGTGTAGATGCAAACAAAGCAAAACCTAAACCCTAATGATGGCTATCATGAATATATGGGGCGTGGGCAGCCTATAGGAGGTGCATACGACTCGGACTATGGGCCAACACGGCCTCCAACTTAGTACAAGGTCCAACTCGGCCCAATTCTGTCACATGGGACTGTTTCAGTCACACAGGACGACTCGAGACTCCAAATGAGGTGAAACCATGCCAAAAGATCCGTCTTGTCCTTATCTTTCCAGAAAGTCCAAGAACGCGCCAATCGGACTTCGTAAGAGGAAGTTACGCCCATTTTGGTGCATGGTGGTTGATGTAGTCCGAACCAGCGAATTGTTGACCTCAAATCATCCGTGCGACTCCGTCTTCAACTCCAACTCTCCTATTCCATCTCCCATGTTCCTAAGCAACAAAATATCACTAGTATTTAGTAGCATCCTATCCAAACAAATATTAACATAGTTGCTAAGGAAAGAATTAACCTCATGGTTCAAGCGACGGACACGGCCGCGTGTGATTGGTCCTTGTAATTGAATTGTAGGTGGAGGCTCCATGTGTGTATCATGTGAAGTGATGTCCTCATCATCCTCCCCCTCTTGAATTGGAGTCGTCCTCGACTCAAGCTCATCGTCATCTCCCAAATAGGGCTTTAAATCTGAAATATTAAATGTGGGACTAACCCAAAAAGCTGCAGGCAACTCAAGTTTATATGCATTATCATTTATCTTCTCAAGCACACGGAAAGGACAATCAGCATGAGGCATCAATTTACACTTTCTCAAATCAGGAAAATGATCCTTGCGCAAGTGCAATCAAACAAGATCACTCGGTTCAAATGTTATCTCTTTTCTACCCTTATTACCATAAGCACGATATTTCTCATTCATTTTCTCTATGTTTGCTTTAGTACTTTCATGCATCTTAAGCAATAATTTAGCACGTGTAGCAGCATAAAAATTCAATTTTTCAAATGGTGGTAATGGTAGCAAATCAATAGGAGCACGCGGATTAAAGCCATAGACCACTTGAAACGGACTTACATTAGTAGTGGAGTGTACTGACCTATTATATACAAACTTAATATGAGGTAGACACTCTTCCCAGAGCTTCAAGTTGGTCTTCAAAATAGCCCTCAACATGGTGGACAATGTACGGTTGACGACCTTCGTTTGCCCATCCGTTTGTGGGTGACAAGTAGTAGAAAACAGCAGCTTCATCCCCAACTTATGCCACAACGTCCTCCAAAAATGACTTAAGAATTTAGCATCACGATCTGAAATGATGGTATTGGGAACTCCATGCAAGCGTACGACCTCTCTGAAAAACAAATCAACAACATTGGTAGTGTCGTCGCTCTTGTGACAAGTTATAAAATGCGCCATTTTAGAGAACCGATCTACCACCACAAAAATACTATCCCTCCCCCTCTTAGTTCTAGGTAATCCTAACACAAAATCCATAGAAATATCCTCCCAAGGTACACTAGGAACAGGTAGAGGCATATAAAGACCATGTGGATTTAGACGGGACTTAGCTTTATTGCAAGTAGTGCATCGTGCCACGTAGCGCTCAACATCTCGTCTCATCCTAGGCCAATAGAAGTGTGTGGATAGCACATCTTCAGTTTTCTTTGATCCAAAATGACCCATCAAACCACCACCATGTGCTTCCTGCAATAACAACAAGTGAAGAGAGCTAGCCGGCACACATAACTTGTTAGCACGAAAAAGATATCCATTATTCAGTACATATTTGTTCCAAGCACGGTCATCTGTACAATTTGCAAAAACATCTTTGAAGTCCAAATCAGTAGCATACATGTCCTTCAATGTTTCTAAACCAAAGATCTTATAATCAAGTTGAGAAAGCAATGTATAACGTCTAGATAAAGCATCGGCAATCACATTATCTTTCCCTTTCTTATGCTTAATGATATATGGAAAAGTCTCAATAAACTCTACCCATTTAGCATGTCGTTTATTCATATTTGCTTGACTACGTATATGCTTCAATGCTTCATGATCCGAATGAATAATAAACTCCTTAGGCAAAAGGTAATGTTGCCAAGTTTCAAGCACACACACCAAGGCATACAATTCCTTATCATAGGTAGAATAATTCAACTGTGGACCATGTAATTTCTCACTAAAATAGGCCACGGGTTTACCTCCTTGTAGCAGCACACCTCCTATTCCAAAACCACTAGCATCACATTCTAACTCAAAAGTCTTACCGAAGTCGGGTAGCTGAAGTAGAGGTGCATGTGTAAGGCGATCCTTGAGTGTGGCAAAAGCTTGTTCTTGTGCTGGTTCCCAAGTAAAAGTAACTCCCTTCTTAGTCAACTCATTCAAATGACCGGCTATGGTGCTGAAATCTTTCACAAAACGCCGGTAGAAACCTGCAAGACCAAGAAAACTACGTACCTGTGTTATAGTTTGAGGTTGCGGCCAGCTGTTGATTGCTTCTACCTTCACTGCGTCAACCGCAATGCCCTGTGAAGTGACAACATTTCCAAGAAACACAACTCGATCCGTGCAAAACGTGCACTTCTCAAGGTTACCAAACAATCTAGCCTCACATAGGACAGAAAAAACAACACGTAGGTGTTCAACATGTTCAGTGGGAGATTTGGTGTAAATCAAGATATCATCAAAGTATACTACCACAAAGCGTCCTATAAAGGGCCGTAGGACTTCATTCATCATGCACATGAAGGTACTAGGTGCATTAGTAAGTCCAAAAGGCATGACAAGCCACTCATATAATCCAATCTTTGTTTTAAAAGCAGTTTTCCATTCATCACCTAGTTTCATGCGAATTCGGTGGTGGCCACTACGGAGATCGATCTTAGTAAAGATAATGGCACCACTAAGCTCATCAAGCATGTCATCCAATCTAGGAATAGGGTGTCGATATCGAATGGTGATATTATTAATAGCACGACAATCAACACACATGTGCCAACTACCATCTTTCATAGGCACCAAAAGAACGAGTACTGCACAAGGACTAAGGCTTTCATGGACGTACCCACGATCAAGATGGTCCTGTACTTGGTGCTGAATTTCTTTTGTCTCCTCCGGATTGGTACGGTACGCTGCACGATTAGGAAGAGACGCTCCCAGGATCAAATCAATTTGGTGCTCGATGTCGTGTATGGGTGGCAGTCCGGGTGGTATCTCAGCAAGAAAAACATCGTTAAACTCTTGCAAAAGGTCAGTGACTGCAACAGGAACAGAGCTAGGAATGTTCGCAAGTGAAAACAGCACGTTCGTGCAAATCAAGCCATATATCATGGGAGTATCATCACAAATTTCAGCAAGGTCAGTTTTAGTTGCAAGCATGACACGTCCTTTCATATTAATAACTTGTGATGAAGAAGGAGAAGCAACTTTATCTTTTTGTTGCCTCAAAAGCATCTTATCTACTTGCTGATTTTCAGAAGGTTGTTTGCTCGTTTGTGCGTCCTTAGCATGTTTTTCTTGTTCAAATTTCACAATTTCAGCAGGAGTCATAGGAAGAAAAGTAACTTTCTTTCCTTTATACATAAATGTGTACTTATTGCTCCTACCATGTTGTGTAGCATCAATATCATACTCCCAAGCTCTACCAAGTAATAGAGAACATGCTTGCATTGGTACTACATCAAAATCAGCAACACCGAAGTATGTACCAATGGAAAATCTGATGTGAGCAGTTTGTGTTACCTTGACCTTACCGCTATTGTTGAACCATTGCACGTGGTAAGGGTGTGGATGTGCACGTGTGGGAAGTTGAAGCTTAGTTACCATGTCGTGGCTCACCAAATTATTGCAATTACCGCTGTTGATGATGACACGTACACGGCGGTCATTGACGATGAAGAAGGTCTGAAACAGATTGTTCCGTTGTGCCCAATCGTCCTGCTCCATGTGAGTGCTCAAAACACGCTGTACAATAAGTGCTTCATGGCCGACAAAGGCATCCGGTGCAAAAACAGCGTCATCATCGGAAGCATCGTAATCTCCTGCAATGTTAGCAGCAAGTGCATATTCATCCTCAACATCACTAGCACTTACATACCCACCGTCTTCCGTAGCAATATAAGCCCGCTGACTAGGGCAATCCTTCATAATGTGGCCCAATCCTTTGCATCGGTGACACTGGATCGCTGCAGAACGTGCAGTAGAGGCCGCCGAGGAGGTGGGCTTGGCTAGCGCCTTGGATGTTGTAGCTTTGGAGCTCTCAGCCTGGGCTATAGATGCAGAAGGTCCTCAACTTTCTCCAAATGCCATCGCTCGCTTGGCCATCTTCGAATGGGCCTTGTGGGATGAAGGGTGTGCGGGGAGACGGAGATCTTCGCAACTCTCCACAAGTCTTCATTTCAACTAAAGACATACACCGGACCTGGAGGAGAGAAGATGGTGGTGACCTTCGGAAGTATAAACTTCCAACTTCAAGATGAATTCCAAAACCGGTTGCCAGCGAAGGACATCAACGACTAGTGGTACTCAGAATGGATCCTCCACTAGTTCTATGCGGAGGTGGGCATGGCCTCCGCCTTGGCGGGGCCCCTTGTAGAGATCATGTACCATAGGGAAGCATAGATCAGCCCTGATCTAAGCCAGCTTCAAGTATGCCTTGGGTTGCTGTACGTCGTAAGTCGACGCATGAGTATGCGCGACATGGCTGAGGAATTCATTGCTCTCCGAATTCCTCCTCTGATGGGCAACTAGCCTATCAACTTCGAAGAGAACCCGGAGGGGGGTTTTCGAGAAATCTATTCAAACTCCGCAGGTAAGCTTCCCATATATACTGCATCAAAATGTTTCATACACATATATTGATTTAATTTCATTGAACTAATCACATGATATCTTATCTTTCAGCTCTGCGGATGACAATGACTTCGGAGCAAATTGATCGAGCTACAGAGAAAGTTCTCAGAGCTCCTACGCTCATGGAGAAGGAGAGGAGGGTGAAGTTGGTCAGGATCTAGGAGCGATTCAACCAAGTATGGAGCGTACTCGGAGTCGAGCCCCCAACCCTTCTGGACTGGTCCGCAATAGATCCGGCGCAAAGGAAGCGGGAAGCTGAGGCCGGGACTTCCGTCCTGGTGAAGACGCAGATGAAGAAGATAGCCCCTAAGCTGAAGGCTTGTACCCCTTCGAAGTCGACCATCTCGTCATCGAAGAAGTCCGAAGAAGAAGATGATGCAGATGCGGAGATGGCAGAGGAGTTCGAAGCTCTACTTGCGGGGGACGATGAAGACAATTCTCGGATGGTAACTGAGGTGGATGCCAAAGTCGCTCCATCGGGTCGGACGGATGCCTCGGTATGTGACCAAGGCAGAGCTGAGGCCGAAAGGGTTCAGACCTTGGAAATGGAGGGCCTAGCTCTAGACGAAGTGGTGGTTGCTGCAGCTGAGGAAAATCCATCAACTATTGCTTTAGTTCATTTTCCAGACTCTAACAAAGACTTTACTCGGATGTTCGAACATCCGAGCAGTCCTGTGCTCATCCGACAACAAGGTGGTGGAGGTACATCTTTACAAACCAAAGCGTGTTTCACTTTCTTTTACCTGCAACATTTAAATAATAGAATATACCTTTGAGTTTTCCGAATCAGTTCTGGTGGAGGTGGCTCCAGCTAAGGAGGTGGTCCGGGAGCTAGAGACGCCTTCGGTGTCGTTGACAGCTTTGGTGTAGGAGACAGCTTCGGCATGGGAGATGGCTCCGATGCAAGAGTCAACTCCGGAACAGGAGACGACTCCGAAGCAGGTGGCGGCTCCTGGAAAAGGAAAAGGTAAATCTTGGCCGATGCCTTCTCCCGCAGCGGGGTTGACTCCGTCTAAGTCAACTAACGGAGGGCAGTCAACAAAAGCTTTGGAGGATGCTTCTCTTCGTTGCGGACCTTCTCCCACTGATGAGGACCGGAGTGCCTTGAAAAGACTCCCCCTTTTGTCCCCTTTTCTCGAAAGAAGGACAGGACTTCAGCCTTTGCTAGAGCCTCTAGCTCGGGCTAGTCGAGGAGTGGGCGAGACTGAGCTAGTTTCTGTAATAAGCAAGGCCGAAGGGTCGGAGCTAGACGCCGCCCTTGAACAGGCTGCCTAGCAGGTACGGTGCACCTGCAAAAGTTAATTTTATCTAAAGTACATACCATACTCACCTCGCTCTTCTTTTTCTTTTGTAAGCACGTTGTTCTAGCTCGCGCAACTTCTATTTCTAATGAGCGCGAAAGTAATCGGCTCAAAGAGAAGGTGACGGTTCTCTAAGAGAGCCTTGCTGACTTCGACGACCAGCTTCGAGCTTGGAGGAGATAGTTCATGCAGAGCGGAGCGTGAAGGCAAAGCTAGAAACCGCAAATGAATAGCTTTTGGCTGAGCGGGTGGTACTCCGGACCAAAGTCGAAAGGCTTCGAGAGGCGCAAGCAGCCTCCGGAGCTAAAGTTGTAAGGCTTCAGGAAGAGCTGAAACGTTTGGCCGATGATGTAAGGTGACTGCTTGGTCAGAAGACTGTCCTTATGACGAAGACAGCCGAGCTCACCACCCTCATCCATGACATGCAGCTTTTGTCCGAGGCCTTAGTTGCGGAGAGGGCAAAGTGTGATAGTATTGCCTCCGAGACCATGGACGTCCTTTGGGGCGTCTTAGAGTACTTTGGGATGGCTTGCGCCTCTTCCTCATCAGCGAACGAAACTTTGGTTCGGAAGCTGAAGATGATCCAAGCAGCGACGAAGACAATGAAGACTTCGGGTACTCGGTACAGAGAGATCTCTGGACAAGTAGACATGCTCGGAGTACTTCGCCACTTCGAATACATCAGAATTTCTGTTGCACCGGACCTCAGAGTAGACCCCGCCAGTTTTGCTAGCGAACGGCTATTGATCCCTTCGCCCGATGTCACCACAGCTTGGGAGGCTTTTTAAGCATCTTGGAAAGATGAAGGTCGGATGATGGTGAAGACGTAGATCGATGAAGGCCACCGTCAAAAGGAAGCACGGACACTGCCTTCGACAAGCATGCCTCCTCCGGACCTGAAGGTCTAGCTCTCCTTAGGGCCCTATTATCTAAAAACTTGTATTCCTGTCTTGTTTTGAATGAAAAAGACTTATTTGGAAATGCTTTTAGGATTTTTCACATTTTCTAGATGATGAGCTTGATGTGCTAGAGGTTAACGAAGGGCTCTGTCAGTAGTGGGATACCTTCAAAGCCTTAAGGCCTCATAGGCGTCCTCGATTTTCTGTTCCTCGAGGGAACCACGAAGAGGTTGCACCTGAAATTTGTAAGGAAGTACTAGCATATATTAAGGAGGAAAAGGAGGAAATTGTAAATTTAACATCTTCATCTTTGGAGGACATCGACTAGCCCGAAGAGGAGTGGTCTGACGAAGACCAAGCGAAGACCAGCCCCGAAAGACTTCAAACCTGGGCCGAACTTCAGCAAGAGCAGAAAGACTTTAGTGCTTCAAAGAAAGGGAAGCAGATTAAACGAAAAGTTCTAAAGACTCCAAGCTCAGGAACAAGTCCTCCCTCGAAGTCACGCTAACTCCGAAGCTAGTCTTAGGGATCGGAGGGGTCTTTGTTTTCTTCTTGGTTTAGATACTAATTTTTCATGATGTAATATGATTGATTGGTTAATATAAATTGAAATGCGTTGAAATTGTGCCTTTACCTCCTATCCCCTCTTTGAGGGTGAGTTCCTTCGATTATCAAGCGAAGTTGGTCACACACAATGCCTGGCATGCTTATCTATGCTAAATGCACAATTTTCATATAGTTTTTGACTTTAGATGCTCGGAGCCCCAATTATATTGAATAGGAATTTTGAATCAGTGGTTCAAAATCGGAGTAGATGATCGTTATGGACCTCATAGGACTCTTCAAAACCAAAGGTCTGGAGCCCATAAATGGTAGCTTTGTACTTTTTTTGGATGTATTGGAATCCGGTTATTTTGGTCGTCTCCGACTCTTTTACGGATGCTTTCAAGCCAATGGCTCGGAATCCGGTTATTTTGGTTGCCTTCGACTCTTTTACAGATGCTTTCAAGCCGATGGCTCGGAATCCTTTTTTCATGGTCACCTTCGACTCTTTTTCGGATGCTTTCAAGCTAATGGCTCGGAATCCATTTATTTTGGTCGCCTTCGACTCTTTTATGGATGCTTTCAAGCCGATGGCTCAGAATCCGTTTTCATGGTACTTTCCCACCTTGACGGATGCTTCAACCTAGTGGCTCGAAGTCCGTTGATTGGGTTCGTATGAATGATGCTTACCTCTGCAATCAGCTCCATTCCCCTAGTGCGTCCACTAGGGGTAGGAATCATCTTGAGAAGTATGCATTATTTGAACCATAAGCTTTATTTATTTAGAAAGGTGTTTACAATCTGTTACAAGGAGACCCTAAGCAAAAGAACGTTTAAGGTGTTGTTGGTACTTCATCAGGTTGGCAACAACTAGAAGCCTTGTTTCTTCAGTCAAGTCTAGCGAAGTTTGTCTTTCATTATCAAGCTCTTGTTCCATGGTGCGGAGGGAACCTCCTTTTAGCTCCGTTAGCATCATGGCTTCATCTCCGAATAATAACCGAAAAGGGATAAACCCTGTGGACCTTGCCTGAGTGGTCTGGATGGACCACAAAATCTTCGGGAGTTATTCGGTTCACGACCCCTTTGCCAATCCTACTATCCTTCGATTTAAACCTAACAAAATATTACCATTGGCTCGTTCGACGGCTCTGTTGGATTGGGGATGACGGACAACTGCAAAGCACATTTGGATACCAAGACCTTCGCAGAATTCTCTAAAAGGTTCGGCATCGAACTGAGTGCCATTATCAATTGTAAGTTGCCTAGGTATTCCGAATCTGCAAATTTTTGCACATTTTTAGACGTGATAGCAGTCAGAGGCTCGGCTTCGACCCATTTAGAAAAATATTCGATCGCTACCACTACGAATTTCAGGCTGCCTTTTTCCATTAGAAGGGGCCAATGAGATCCATTCCCCATCGGGCCATTGGCCATACCAGAGTAATAACCTGAAGAGGTGTTTGGGGACGATGACTCCATCTTCCCACCCATTGACATCCCTGAAAAGTGCGGACTAATGACTCCACACTAGCTACTAGAATAGTCCAATAAAGCCCCCGATGAAGTGTTTTGCTTGCTATAGCTCGAGGGGCTAGATTGCTACCACACAGGCCTTCGTGAATTTCCAGAAGTATGTCTTGGCCTTCGGATTAGGAGATACATCAGAGCAGGGGAGAACAGACTTTAGCCTCGTATAAAATACCATTGATAATATGATAGTTCCAGACCCTCTACTGTAACCTTAATAACTTTGGGCCTTCGGGAAAATTAGCTTCGTCTTGCAATAAATTCATAAATGGGCTCCGTCAATCACTGCTCGATACGGAAAGTACCTCAGTAGGAGGGAGTTGTGGCACTGAAGGGAGGCAAGTTCTTCATAAAAAGCCCCTTTCGGGATATCTAGGGCTCTGGTTGTAGCTTTGGCCAAGACGTCTGTGTGCTGGTTGTCGGCTCATGAAATGCTCCAGATAGAAATCCCTTTAAATGCTACTTCGGTCTTACAGATTTCTTCCAAATATTTGGCAAGATGTGGATGTCGAACTTGAAAGCTTTTATCAACGTGCCCTGCGACAATCTGAGAGTCTTTTTTTATGAAAACTCTGGCGGTGCCAAGTCCGCGCACTTTGCAAAGCCCAAGTAGGATCCCTTCATACTCTGCAATATTATTGGTGGACTTAAAGTTGAGCCTTGTGGAGTACATTGCTTTTTGCTCTGATGGTGAGATTATGACTACTCCGGCACCTGCTCCGGGAATATCTTCATCTGACCAGACAAAAACATCCAAATTGTCTTTAAGCACTTCTTCCAGCGAAGTGGAAATTTCCAAAGGCAATTCCTTGCCAAATTGGATGGGATAGTCCTTGTCGTCCTTGACGATGATCTTCATTACAACTTCGCCTTGGAGGCTCGACTTGAAGGAGGAGATCTTCGAAGGGTCTCTTGACACTGAAGCATCCTTCAAATGGTCATGTACATTATTTACCTGCTTGGAATCAAGAGGTGGGCCATGGCCGTACTCCGCCCTCCACGCTGCATCTTGGTCGCCGAGTACAACAAGTACTCCTCCTTGCGTGGGCATTTTCAGGCATAAATAATTGTGATGTGCTCTAGCTCCAAACTGGTTCAACATTCCCCTTCCAAAGATAACATTGTAAGCATAAGGGGAGTCACAAATGTCAAAGATAACTTCCTCCAATCTAGCTAGGTGCCCCTCTCCGAAAGCAACCTCGAGGCCTATTTGGCCGAGGGAATCGAGAGGAGGGCCTACGAAACCTTGTAGCGGACGAGCCACTGGAAGTATATGCTCCCATGGGATGCATAATTGATCGAAGGATTGGACGAAGATGTGTCCGTGGAGCTTCCACCATCGATCAACACTTGCTGGACCTCAGTTCCTGCAATGTCAGCTATAATAACAAGAGGGTCTCCATGGGGGAATTTAATTCCAACTGCATCCACTACGAAGAAGGATATGGGCACATGAGACCATTCAGGCATTTCAGCAGCTGATGAGGAAGTCCCAATGTGCCCTACTTCGCGTACATATTCCCTCCGCTGACGCTTCGACATGCCGCTCAGGGTCCCTCCTCCGGAGATGGGCAGGACTACCCGTTTCCTGCGATCTTGGGTGTATTCTTGCTTCGAAGGTGGCATAACATTGGCCACCGAAGGTTGTCTTGGGGCTTCGAAACTATCCACACGTCCGACAACCTGCACCGGCTCTAGATGTGTCGTGGGAAGGGCTCAGTCAGTAGTGCCTCGACCAGAACTCCTCTCGAGATATTCGCTCCGCAGAGCGAATATGGACTTGCATGCATCTGTGGTATGGCTTAGGTTTTCGCCATGCACACAGTAGAAGAAGGCCTGGTCTCGACCAGCCGGCTTCCCTGGCGGCCTTGAGCCACTGACCTTGTTGCCCTGAGCCTGTTGATATTTAGGAGGCAATTTCGAAGTAGAAGGGGCAATCTTTAGAACCTCGGAGCGGGTATGCTTTCGTCCTCTTCGTTCATCGTGCTGATTATTTTCGAAGAGAGATACTTTTGGTGAGCTTGAGGCCTTCGGCTTAGTCTTGACTTGTTGAAGGAAGGGTGATGAAGACGAAGCAGTCCTTCGAAGCCATCCTTCTTCTCACTTGGCATATTGCTCGAAGTAGGCCATTAGCTGCGCTACAGAATAAATATGTTTCCAGTGAAGCTTGTCGAGGAGGCCTGTGTTCGTGACACCTTTGCGTGCTGCGTCGACAACGGTTGATGCAAACAACCCCTTGATCTGAGATTTCATATGAGCAAAGTGCTTAAAAAATTGTCGAATTGTTTCTTCGATATGTTGCTTCACCTGAAAAAGACTTCTTGTAGACATCGGGGCCATAAAGGTCCCTTGAAAATTGCTCAAGAATTTTTTTCTTCAGCTACTCCCAAGACTTAATTGATCTTGGTCTTCGAGCACAAGGGGGAAACACTTGGCCATCGTGTCTCGAACCCCTCCACTCACTTCAATTGCAAGAGCATAAGAGAAGGAGAATTCTCTGGGGTCTTTCTCTCCGGAGTACTTGCACAGCTTCGAAGTCTTAAACTTGGGGTCGAAGTACACCTTTTGCAAGTCTGGGTGTAGCAGAGATTCATCGTCGAAGGAAGCATTCTCGGTGCTTCTCTAGACCTTAGAAGCTTCGATATAGTAAACATGGTCATCGTCTTGAGGCACCTCCGGTATGACGGGGCTAGCTTGAGGGCGAAGCCTATCGGCAGCTTCCTTCCTCCACCTTTCTACCTCGCCCTGAAGCAGAGCCATCTGGGCCGCCATGTCATCTGGATGGCTTTCATTTCCTCATGAGGGGCCCTCCGGGTCTTGAGAACTGATTAAATTAGTTCAGAGCACAAACAGAGCCACAGGAGGGGCTTCGTATGCTCGAGGGCGAGTGTTTACTTCGGGCGATCGGGCGGCTCCAGAGGGATTTTAGGCTTCGTCCGAAGGCAAGCGGCGCACTGAGAGGAAGCGAAGGCTTCATCCTAAAGGCAACCTGCGAACCAAGACAAGACGTTTGCTTTACATCTGTATACACATGCGTCTTTAATATTCTGCCCTCACGAAGCTTCATGAATAGAGTCCGCATTGACGGTTGTAACTAGAGGATATAGTAGTATTTTCCTATGGTATCTTTGCATATAAATACCCATATTGTTGGACTGGAAACGATGACCAGAGGGGGGGAATGGGAGCTTTTAAAATTTCTGGTTAAAAATAACCTTCTGTTTTAATTCTGTCTTCTGTGGAACTGGCTTCGAACACACCCTTTGGAGGTCTGGTTCGGAGGTATTTCAAAGCTCCGAAACCAGGCTTCGCGAGGAGCAAAAGTTCAATGTCAAGAAGACTTCGCTTCCACCCACAAAACCAAAAACTCAACTCTACTATGTTAGTGCAGGCTCCGCACACTAGGTGCCTTCGAGCAGACTTCGCACTTCACCGTACCCTTCGCAGGTGGAGATTTCCCTCTGCAGACTTTGACCAGATACTCCGCACTAGAAACTGGTACTAGGCTTCGTATTTCGAAGGTCTAAACGCACACAGAACACACTGCGCTGAGGACTTCGACAAGGCAAGAAAACAAGCTTCGATTTTAGCCACACAGTGTTTCACTAGTAATCAAAGAGGACTAGCCTCCAGTTTACACAGAACGAACTCACACTGAAAATTACACTTCACACGTACTGATCACTCAAACACTTCACTAGAAACACCCCAATGCACAAACTCAAACCAGGAAGAAGTGGAGCACAAAGAAATCAAGACATGCAGTGCAAAGCAATCATACGAGTTCAAGAAGTAAATGAAAACATAGTCAAAGTTTCATTGCTTGAATAGGGAACACAAAATGAACTCACAGGTTTGAATAGGGTTTACACTATTTTTGTCTCAGCAGAACAGAGGGTACAGATGGTAGTCTACTTTATTTGGAGGCTTCTTTTGTCAGTCTTCGTAGAGGAGACAATATCAGCTTTAGCAGAGCAGACGTGATCAACCTTTGCAGTTTTGGAGTCTTCTGAAGTCCACCTTCGCACGTGAGGGGTGCAGTAGATTCGGCGAGAAGCCTTGAGCCTGACGGCCTTTGCTTCACCAAAGTTAGCCTTCGATACAGTGATGGTTTTGAGCTGAAGCCATCAAAGCTCTTGAGCCTTCGCACCATCACCTCTAGAGTGGACCACCATGGCTTCGTAGCTACTCCCAGCTCGAACTCCATCATTCCGTGTACCAAAGCGATGCATGGCCGAAGTACCTCAAATCAACCACACTCCGAAGCCCCACCTTCGGAGTACCACCCTTCGAAGTCCATCCTTCATCCAAGGCCTCCGCATGAAGCATTCCATGAGCACTTCGTCGCAGTGTCTCTCCTCGAGCACACTTCTCGATGAACCTCACTCGGCCCATGCCTTCAATGTACCTCGACTTCTAAGACCTCCATCGGGTGAACCTTCGAGTGCCTCCATCCTGAGCACACTTTGAACGCCTTGCCTCATTCTGAGGACTTTATCCACCATACTCCACAGTCACTCCATTTGGAGTACCCTTCGAAGTACCTCACCTCCAAGGACTTCGTCTCGGGGTATCTTCAGTCAGAGCCACGCTCCGCACTCTCTGCCTTCACCTGGCGCGCCTTGACTCGAGGACCGACCTCGAACCCATGTGTAACGCCTAGATTTAATAAATCTGAACCTTTATTGAAATTCCATATAAAATCAATAAACCAAGACGTTCATCACACGACCACGTAAAATACGACAAGCATTCATGGTTCGTAGACCATATTAGTACAAAAGTGAATAAAGTGAAGAGAAACTAATAAAACAAGGGTCCTAGATGAACGCCTCCTTCCAGTCTCGCCTTGACTGGGTCGCTACTCCAGACCTTCATCCTCCTCGTAGTAGACGGGCTCTGGTGGTGTAAGTCAACGGAGGTGACTACAATCGTACTCAGCAAGCCACCGGATGCAAATATAATGCAGAGTAATAACAAGGGAGATAGTGGCTAACTTTGCGGAAAAGCATATTTGTAAAGCAATTAAATGTGATCAAGTTATTAATACAGAAATGTAAACATGTGTATGCATCATCTTCTAACTCGAGGGGTACAGTTAGCCCACCCTCGCTCAATAGTCCTTACATGCCATGGATAACTCAACCATTCAAACAATTGTAAACTAACTACGAGAAGTCACACAACCCGCCCTTGACCGTGGGCTCGGCTTTTCGAAAAGATTAAAAACTCTGATCAGAGGTGTACCACTATACCCACAAGGCACGCACTCATCCCTTACACCAAAGTATAATGAGATAACCCATACCATGGGAACTCATGCCAAAACCTTCCATACGGTCTGCCTCGACCCGACAGCACCCTCTTATGGGTTTCATATGGTGCCCCGATGCGTCGAGCCAACACCATACCCCCCCTTGAGCCACGTCGGTACAAGTCACCCGCAGGTTGCCCCTTGCCCCCTCGACTATGGTGCATCGAGTCGGATTGTTCCATACTTTCAGTTAGGACTTACCCATTAGACTTGTGGTTAGTACGGAAGTGCTTTGCAACAGATCCCGCAGACCGGTCCTTATAGTGCCCCGGGTGCGACCAACCAATGACCTAGCTTGCACCCAGAACCCACCATACTTATAACATAGCCAACTCCAACAGAGTCCAGAGATGAGAATAACGGGGAAATACATATAGTAGAATCCATCTATCTACGACTCATTCTTTTATCCTATAGCAGTTGTGTCGGTACATTAGACACTAGCTAATATATTATAGTAGAGTGACAATGAGTTAAGGCTCGATAAGCATGGCTTGGGTTTACACACAAGGACGGGGATCGAATAAATATAGTGTAAGGCTTGAGGTTAGACTAATGCAATATTATCCTATGCGTTATAGCGATAATTTATTAAAACATGGGCTCAATGATGATCAAAATGGGGGTTGTGACTTGCCTTGTTCAACAAATGGCGAAGGTGGAACCTCGGGGTAAAACTCCGGCTCCTCGACGATCTCGTAATCTTCTCGATACGGAAAAATAAAACATTCAATAAACAATCAAAATATCACAATATATATATAAGCATACAAGTTTATGATTTAAATATGTGAAATAAGTTGTATTAATCTGGAGTTATATTGAATAATATTAAAGGTTAAAGTTTTGGGGTTTTTCCTAATTTATTTCATGAATTATAAATTTTATCCCTAAGGGGTTTTTATTCATTTATTTAATAAGAATATTTTGGGCTAAAGTGGTATTAATGTGTAGAGAATAAAAGGAGGAATTTAACAAAATTTGAATGGTGAAATTTGGAGTTAAAATGAGGAAGTTATGAATTTCTAAAGTTCAAATCAATTTCTGAATTTTATTTTAAACAGAAAATGGGCTCAGGTCCACGGTGAGCCAGGCCCACGGTGAACTGGTTTACTGTGCGCGTGGACCCGATCGATCTGGACCGTTGGATCTGGATCCAGCGGCCAGATGTGAGGCACGAGGGTTTAAATGAAATCATGCGGCTGAGATTAAAACGCGTGAAAGGGTACTACGTGGACGCACGAGATTGAGTCAAGATTTTAAATAGCGATCAACGGCCGAGAGGGCTCCGTACCAGTTTGACCGGATGGATGGCCCAGATTAAACCTGTGCGGGTTATAATCCTAGCCATCCATCTCAGATCGAATGGCTGAGAGCGCGTCTGGCACGGCACGAGTTAAGGGGGCAAGTACCCCCTTCGTTCTCAGCTCCGGCCAGCTCGGGTGCGGCGGCGACGGCGAGGGCCTAGGGGCCTAGGTCTTGGCTGAAATGGAAAGAGGAGGGGACGGCGGTCATGACCGTACCTGCGATGGCGGTGAAGGACGTCTGATGGCGACCGGCGGCGAGGGTAGACGGCGAAGGCATCTCGGGTGCTTGACGGTGACAACGATCTGGTGGCGCTCACGGCCAACGGAGTGGATGCCGAGGACGGGCGGGAGACGGTGGTCCCGAGGATGGTGATGGCGTGGACAGCGACGGCTCGTGTCGGTGGTGAGCAACGACCGAAGGCGAAACAGAGGCGAAGGCGAAAAAGTGGGTGGCAGCGCTCTGGTTTGTGATGACTAGGGATAAGGAGGTGTGGGCAGAGGGCGGTGAGCCGAGGGGTTCTTATAGTGTCGTCGGCGGCGGTTAAACGGAAGGAAACCGAGGGTTTCCTTCCCTCTCTGGAGAGGGTTTCCAAATCCTGGCCAAGCTTCCTTAAGCGTGAAACCACGTCGGCCATAGATGGAAATGGATCGCCGGTGCTAGGGGAAAGGAATCCGGGCTTGAATCGGTGGTTACGGGCGGCCGGCGGCGGATTTGGAAGGTGGGGGTCACCGGCGATGGAAAGGGGATCCCTTTCCATCGGGGAAGACGATCCCGACAGGTGGCCCCCACCTGTCAGTGGCCAAGCGCAAAGCCAACAGCGCCGACAGGCGGGCCACGACTGTTAGGGAGCGAAGGCGAGAGGGAAGAGGCTGACGTGTGGGTCCGGTCGGATGCGGGCGGGAGAGAGAGAAGGGAGGTTGGCGCCGATATCTGGGTCCCACATGGCAGTGGCTCAAGGCTAGACTGGGCCGGTCTCGGGGTAGATTGGAGGTTTGCGGCCCACTGGGATTAAAATGCTTTTCTGAATTAAAACAATTCCAGTAATTCATTTATTTATTTAAGAGTTGAATCACTGTTGATAAAAATTTGTAAAAATTCCTAAAATTATATCTTGGCATCTAGATTCCTCCATAAATTTTCCAAGTTAAAATATAAAGTATTTCCTTATGTTTGGCTTGAGTAGGTCTCTTTTAGGGTTTTCTTTAATTAAATAATTCCTTTAATTCCCTGAAAATGTATTTCCTTTATTTTATTTATTTTTAAATCTTGGGATGTTACACCATGCATCCTCCGTGACCGAGCTCGCCGCTCGCATGCATCAAGCCTCCCGCTTGACCCAGGATCACTTGCTGTGAACCGTCTGTCACCTCCGAAGTCATCTGCGCACCATAAACTAACAGACAAGTGTATCCAGTACCCTGGAGACCTCTTCGGGTAAACAACCTTCGGTACACACTCCAGTGTACCGCCCAAAGTACCGAACCCTTCAGTACGCGTCATCGTGCTCCGCCGAACCCCTCCGACAGACACACTACACTGCAACAGCTGCGGCAACCGAACCCACCAAACCCTTCGGTGAAACAACCTCCGAACCCCTTCGGAGGGACCCCTTCAAAACTAGAAGTTAAAACCTGTCAATCACTCATCACAGACTCCGAAACAAACACTTGATTTCTCAATCTCCCTCTTGATGAGTGCATTGACAACCAAATTCAAGTTTCAAGAAAAGTTGAAAAATTTCAGCACACAAGTGACCTTTAAAAACTCAAAACATAGCCAAATCATGTCACTTGACAAAAGAATTTTTCTCCCCCTTTTAAAAGAGTAAAAGCCCTTTCGGCACAACTTTCTCTTTGCACAATAAAAACTCCCCCTGAGTTATTTTTCCCCCTTACTGTAGAGAACGCAAGGATTTCTCCCCCTTTGGCAATGCAAGCATCAAGGAGCAATTAAATTATGCAAAGCTTCAAAATGAGCAGAAGTGCAAGGACATATAAAGCAAAAATATGTCAAACTTAATGCCAGTTTTCATGTGCTTAGCTCAATTTAACATGATCTTAAAGCATAATGACAGCATGTGATTTCATTATTTTGAAATAAAAGAATCACCACTCAATCAAGTGAACTAGACAAGCAAAGGCAAGGGCTGCGCAAAGCTAGTCAATTTCTACTCTAGACAGACAAGTCCAGTTCCAATGGAGCATTGAAAGCAATCTTGATTGACAATAGATTTATACTTGCTATTCTTTTCATAATGCAAGGGGTTATTTGTTTATCTACCTTATACTTTCCAATCAAGCCAAGCCTAGGCAAGAAAGTCATCAGAAGCTTAAAGCAGTGATTTTGGCATACACTAAATTATCCCAGTTCATACCAAACTGCAATGGTAAGCAGTCTAGAATAAAGAAGTGCGACAAACAAACCCACCTGGATCTTTTCACTTTTAGTAATTAAATCATGGATTTTGGATTTTTGATAAGTGAATAAATTGTTTGGCACTTGTTGTAGAATTATCCATGAGTAAGCCGTATGATTTTTCAAGTTGCAATTTGTGCATCTAGAGAAAAGAATTCTTGCTATCAAGCAGATAAAAGATAGCTAAAGCAGTCCAATCTAACCATGCTAGATTCAAGACTAAGCAGTGATCATGATTTGATTTTGGAAAAGAAAATCATGTGCAAAATGAATCAGTCATAGTAAATAGAGCTAAGCTATCATGATTACGTAAATTAAAACAAGGCATATTAGTGCAAAATATGTAAATGCAATTCTACACAAAATAAGCATATGCCAGATAATCAAAGTATGCTCCCCTCACAAAATGTCGTAAGGGTGACAAATACCAAGTTCCCCACGCAAGTAGGCGAAACGTGAAGCATCGAGGGGTTTTGTGAAAATATCAGCTAGCTGGTGTTGGGTATCAATGTATTGAAGTTCAATATCACCTTTCTCATTGTGATCTCTGAGAAAATGATATCGCACATCAATATGTTTGGTTCTGGAATACTGAACTGGGTTATTTGCAATATAAATAGCACTAGTGTTATCACAGAAAAGTGGAACACTCTTAAAATCTAACCCAAAATCCCACAAAGTGGAAACCATCTACAAAAATTGAGAGCAACAGCTAGCTGCAGCAACATATTCGGCCTCAGCCGTTTATTGTGCAACATTAGACTGTTTGCGGGAAGACCAGCAAACCAGTGAGGTACCCAAAAAATGACAAGTACCAGAGGTACTTTTCCTATCAATCCTACACCCAGCAAAATCCACATCGGAATAACCTCGAAGACACCAAGAGAAAGACGCAGAATACCAAATGCCAAATTCGAGGGTATGCTTGAGATACCTGAGAATGCGCTTTACCGCTTGGCGGTGCGAAGCATGTGGCAAAGCCTGAAAATGAGCACACATACACACTGCGAAGTGTATGTCCGGCCTTCTAGCAGTCAAGTAGAGGAGGGAGCCGATCATGCTTCAGAACTCCTTCTGATCTACGATTTCTCCATCTTCATCAGGATCCAATGCTATAGATGTAGCCATTGGAGTGGAGAGTGGCTTCGCATCAGCCATGTTGAACTTCTTGAGCAAGTCCTTGGTGTACTTCGTCTGGTTGATGAAGGTATCTTGTTTGATTTGCTTGATTCGCAAACCAAGGAAAAATGTGAGTTCACCCATCATGGACATTTCGAATTCCATGCTCATGACATATGCAAACTCGGCAACCAAAACATGAGATGAGCCACCAAAGATGATATCATCCACATAAATCTAAACTAGCAGGAAATATTTGCCATGCTTGACAGTGAACAGGGTTTTATCAACAGATCCCATCAAATACCCTCGCTCAAGTAGAAAAGACTTAAGTCTATCATACCCAGCCCGAGGGGCCTACTTGAGTCCATAAAATCCATATGAAGTTTAAGGACTTTATGTGGCTATTTGGGGTTTTCAAAACCGAGGGGTTGTTTTACATAAACATCTTCATCTATGAAGCCATTAAGAAATGCACTTTTGACATCCATTTGATAGAGTTTGAATCCCCGGGATGTCGCATAGGCAAGCAAAATCCTAATGGCCTCCAGACGCGGAACTGGTGCAAAAGTCTCAGTAAAATCAATCCCTTCTAATTGAGAATAACCCTGAGATACAAGTCTAGCCTTGTTTCTAACTATAGTCCCATCATCCCCTTGTTTGTTTTTGAAAATCCATTTTGTTCCAAAGAAATGGACATTTGGTGGAGGATCAACTAACATCCAGACCTGGTTTCTCTCAAAATTTTCAAGTTCTTCATGCATGGCATTGATCTAACTAGAATCAGAAAGTGCATTACTAACATCTAAGTGCTCGAAAGAAGCAACAAAAGCGGAATCAATGAAATGAGCATGAGAACGTGTTACCCTTCGGTCATGCTCACCAATGATATGCTCGGGAGGATGCATCCTTTGAATATGGTATGGATCCTCTCAGCGGGATGCACTCTCCCCCTCAACTTGTGTATTGGAGTGGTCCAAGATGACCGGTGTCGAGATAGTTGCTTCGGGACCTTGCGCCGAAGTGGTCGAAGCGGGGTCGGCTTTGAGGGTCGATGTCGAGGGTTGTAGTGGTTTGTCCTCGAAATCTCCGGGATCTTCATCTTCGAAGATGGTCTGTTCTATATCATGTTCGTTTGCCTGTTCAAAAGAAGAACTAACACAACGGGTTTATTCATCAAAAGTCACATCACGTGACTCGATGACAGTGTTAGTTTCCAAATTGAAAACACGATAAGAATGACCATGAGTAGTGTATCCCAAAAATATCCCGTCAGAAGAGCGCGACTCAAATTTGTCGAAATTTCCACGCTTTAGGATAAAGCATCGACAACCAAAAACTCGAAGATGAGTAACTTTGGGTTATCTCCCAAAACGCAGCTCATAAGATGTTAAGTTCAAAATTGAGCACAAGAAGATTCGGTTTGAAATGTAACATGCAGTGTTCATGGCCTCAGCCCAGAATTTTCTAGGAGTCCTGTGTTCATCGAGCATCATCCTAGCCATCTCAACCAATGTGCGGTTCTTTTTCTCAACAACACCATTCTGTTGAGGAACCCGCGGAGCAGAGAATTGATGTTGTATATCATGCTCCATGCAAAAATCAACAAAGATATTGTTCTTCAACTTAGTGCCATTATCACTTCGAATGAACTTTAATGCAACAGGGAGTTCAGTGAAAAATCTCAAAGCCAAGCTCCGAAAGTGTGAAAACACTTCATCCTTGCTGGCAAGAAAGAAGACCCAAGAGTAGCGAGAGAAATCATCGACTATAACTAGCACATACCACTTGCCACCTAAAGAACTAACCCAAGAAGGACCTACAGTGTCCATATGGAGAAGTTCTTCGGGTTGTTCAGTCATCACCATGGTGACAAGCGAGTGCGAAGCAGCAATCATTTTTCCATGTCGACAAGGAGCGCAAACCAAATTCTTCTCAAACTTGAGCTTGGGCAATCCTCGGATCAGACCTAGGGCACTCAGACGAGCAAGCAACTCAAAGCTCATATGCCCTAGTCTCCTATGCCACTTCCAAAGCTCAGAAGTCGAATGTGCAACAAGACAGTGTGAAGAACTAGATGACTCAGAAAAATCAGCTCCAAAAACTCTTCCAACTCTAAAGATCTTACAAACTACAACACCATCAGAATTGAGTACTTGCGAAGTATCGCGATGGAATCGCACTTCGAAGCCCTCATCAAGCAACTGAGATACAGAAAGCAAATTGTATCCCAAATTTTCAACCAAAGCAACATCTTTGAGAGTGAAATTTGAGTTGATTCTTACCACACCTTTACCGTTCACTCTACTCCTTCAATTGTTGCCGAAGGTGATGTGTTCCTTTTTCTTGGTTATGGTGAGGCTGGAGAACCATGTTGCATCTCCGGTCATATGGCGCGAACAACCGGAGTCCATGATCCACGTGCCCTCTAGGCCTCGATCTAGCACCTACACATGATAAGAGAATCTCGATCGCTCAGTCCTAGGGTGAGTGAAAGCATGACGAGGCATCCAGCACTGAGTGATACGAGTAGTAGTAGGCATAGTAAAAATAGACTATCTACGCACAGGAAAATCAGAATGATTCAAAGTGTGAGGTCTACCTACATGCTGTGACCCAAATGCATGACGAGGTCTCCTAACCTGTCAAGGCACAAAGCCAGTCACATGGGGTCTACCACCATATGGAACATGGTGAACACCTCGGGGAGTAAAACCTTTCCGGGAAGTACGGGGAGCCTCGAAAACAGGACGTGAGTAAACCTCAGACTCATGCATACCTAGAGATGGGTAATGCATGTTTTGGAACCTCATCGCTTGAGAGTGTCGCTAATCCTTGATGCGACGAAAATAGAACGCAACCAAATGACCCTCCCGCTGATAGTAGGAACAATGAAATACTCTCTTAGGGGCACTCTCATGGGTCACAGGAGCAATCCTCACAGGCTCCTTGGGCTTCTGCTGAGGGTTTTTCTTGAGTGGACGAGGCAACTTTTTCTTGTGATGAGGAGTGGTTTTCTTTGGAGTTTGGGTAGGCTTTTCGACTGATGGAGTGTCTAACTGGGCTCTTTCTTTCTCTAAGGTAGTGGGTGAGGTAAAAATAGTTTTGTTCTCACTATCTAAAGGAATCCTCTCAAAACCCAATCCCAGAGCTAACCCTACCCTGTCAGCACACATCTTGGTATTGGCTAAGAGCAAGTCCATTATACTCTTTTGAAGGACTGAAAGTAGCGACCAGAGGGGCGGTGAATGGGCGCCTAAAAATTTCTTACTATATTATGATTTAAACCCAACACCCAGCCCACTTAACCAGACAAACAATACTATCAAGGCAAATTGCTGGTACTATAGTTGTCTAGCCTAAAAATTACCGGTGTCCTAATTAAGATGATATTAAAAATAAACTAAATAAAATTACTGTAGTAAATAAAAACAATTAGATAAAAACTCGAAATAATAATATTTCAGTCTAGAAATAAAATACTAATCAAATGAATAAATCTTGGATCATTAAAAATTAATTCAGAACTAAACCTAAAATATTGTAGGTAAAGAATAGAATAAAAATCTAACTGCGACTAATAAATTTTTCTTTACTTTTTATATGAGCAGATTAAACTGGTAAAAAAATAATACGAGATAACAAATAAAAAATTACAGAATAAATTAACAACGAATTTCTAAATAGATTTTCAGCTCATTTATTAATATATGATTATCTATAAAATTGATCTGCATAAAAAATAGTAGATTAAAATACCTGCGTCATCGTCGCCGCTGCTCACTGCATGTCGTTCGTCTCTCGCCTTGCGCACGCCTCGCCGTGTGAAGAAAACAAGCGTCGTGGAGAAAAAAGACCGCCGTGGGGAAAGAAATCGTCGCGCCTCAATTTTCCACGCCGATGACATTGCCTGTAGAGGAGGAAAAACAATGTGCCCGACACACCGTGGGGCCACGCTGTAGAGAGCACACCGAGCACCACACCGGCCAAAACTAATCCCGTGAGCACACCCGGCAGCTGCCTGAGCGTGGTGCACCTCGGTCTCCACGCTGGCGTGGGCCCGCGCAAGGGAAAATCTTGCCGTGCCGCTTGCCACGAGCTTTGCTGCTCTCTGCTTTGCCGCACGCCGTGCGTCAGCCAAGGCGTAGGCACTTGAGATCGCTGGCGAGAACTCTAATCAGAAAACGAGAAGTTTCCGGTGGAAGATGAAAATCAAATCGAGAGAGGTTGGACTGTAGTAGATTGATCTATTAAAAAAACAGTCATCTATCCCCAGGGGGGATAGGGGCCTATTTATAGGCGACTCCTAATACATGAAAAGACTAATTTACCCCTAGGGTAAATTAATACTGACTCTAAATAAATTCCGAAAATTACTAAAATATTCTTAGAAAAATCACCTGACTCAAATAAAAATATCCTAAACTTAAAAACTAAATATTAATATCCTAAAAACAAAATAATCATAGGTTGTCAGTTTTGCGCCGAAATAGACAAAGCGTCCACCGTCTTCGCACCGGGTACCCGGATTGGGCTGACCCAACCCCGCAGCTTCCTCAGCCCGGCAATCGCTCGCCGCCCGTGTACCTGAGTCAAACCGAGTCAACAGACCGGTGGATCATCTGCCGCTCCTAGCCATGTACCCGGATTGGGCCAGCCCGACTCCGTGGCTCCTCTGCCCAGCTGTCGCTCGCTGCCCGTGTACCTGAGTCACACACGCCTCAGACTCGGCAGGTCTTTATTTCTCTTCCTTTCACTTCCGTTGACAATCACTCATCACATCTGGAGTATCAAAATCATATTCTTCAACATGGTTTCTCACCTTTCCCTTAGGGCATTTGTGAACCACAGAGATGAGGTATTCATTTTTAGTCATGTGATTTTCAGCTCGCTCTCTAATAGTGCCTACCTGGTCCTTAAGGGTTATGCAAGTGTCACACACAGGTTGCACATCCTTAGAACTACCGGCCCTCTCCAATCTAGCCTCTAAATCATGAACATGCTTATCACGTAAATCAATGCTCTCACGTAATAAAGAACAGTTCATGCATTCATTTACATCATGAGGACTAGAATCAACCATCAAAAGATGCTTCCGTGCAGTCTCAAGCTCAAAAAGAGTATGAGCATGCACCTAACGCAACTGAGCAAGCTCACCCATGACAACAGTGCAAGATTCACACTCAGCATCATTAATCTGAGACTTAAGCATGGCATAATCAGTAAAAACAGATTCTGGCCTAAGTCTAAGGTCTTTTCTATCTCTAGAGGCTTGCACAAGCAACCTATCCTGACCTAGAACTACTTCATTTAGTTCATCTATTTTAATTGAAAGCTGGTCATAGGATAGAGGTACCTTAGATGAGTCAAGCTCATCGCCGCTGTGATCACTGTCGGCCATGAAGAAGAGTATCCAGAGTATCCACCTGCTCCTTAGTGACGGAGACCAGGGAGGACAAAGCAAAACCACCTGCTAGAACACAAGTGACAGATGAGCTTGGTTCTGTAGTGGTGCCACGGTGAGAGCTAGAAACTAGTGCCAATGGCTATAGCAAAGAGTTTCTGTTCACTGCAAGAGATGCCTTGGCAATCTCTATGGACTTCAACTTGTTGAAGAGCTCATCACAGGTCAATGTGTCATAACCTGTGAACTCCTCAATACTAGATATATTCACTTCCCATATGTTACGATCAAGAGCATAGAGAAGTTTGATAGCCCTATCATGATAATTGTAAGCAAGCATCCCGTTGGACCGTGAGTTACTCACTATCACATCAAAGCGAGAAAACATGGCATCTATAGATTCACCAGGCGCCTGCAAAAATAGCTGATACTGTTGATTGTATGTGCTTTGGCGCCTAGCCTTAATCTATGTAGAGCCCTCATGAAAAATAGTGAGAATAGTCCAAATCTCCCTTGCTGTCCTTAGGTGTTTAACGCTATCAAACTCGCTCCGACTCAAACCAATGAACAATATGTTTCTTGCTTTGGAGTTAGAATTATACTGATCTTTTTCTGTTTGAGAGGTGTGGGTTTCAAGGATGGAGTATTGAGAGTCCACAATCTCCCAAATTACATTTCTTTGGCTTAGCAAGTAAGCCTCCATGTGCACCTTCCAGTATGCAAAATCAGTCCCATCGAACAGAGGTATTTTACTAACTCTGTCCATGTCTTTACAGAGAGAAGAGGGATATTTATAGACAAGATACATTAGGAAAAGACTTCTTTACCCTCTAATTACAACCAACTTAGAATATATTGTTTAATATTCTTCGTAGGGTTAAAAGGTTAAAAGACTAAGTCAACAGTGAGAAAGTAATTCTTCCATCCTTGCTGGTGGTACCCCTTTTGGGTAAAGAGGCTCCAGGATTCTTTTTCGTGTCGGAGCCTTAGCGGAGACCTCCATCGTGAAATGCTCCGAATGTAGCAAAGCCTCGATGCTTTTAGGACCTTCAAAAATCAGGACTTCTAACTTTCTTTTGTCTTCTTACGACACTGATGTAGAGATTTTAAAACGATGCTAAGTGTTGGACCGGAAACGGCGACCAGAGGGGGTGAATGGGAGCTTTTAAAATTTAAGACTAAAAATAGCCTTCTATTTTAGTTCTGTCTTCTGCGGAACAGGCTTTGAACACACCCTTTGAAGTTCTGGTTCGGAGGTATTTTACAGCTCCGAAATCAGGCTTTGCAAGGAGCAAAAGTTCGAAGCCAAGAAGATTTCGCTCCACCCACAACCCCGAAGATTCAGCTCTGCTAAGTCAGTGCAGGCTCCACACACGGGGTGCCTTCGAGCAGGCTTCACACTTCACCCTTCACAAGAGCAGACTTCCCTCTAAGGACTTTGACCAAGTACTCAGCGATAGCAACTGGTGCTAGGCTTCGTACTTCGAAGGTCTAAACGCACACTGAACACACTTTGCTGAGGACTTCACCAAGGGAAGAAAACGGGCTTCGAGTTAAGCCAAAAACAGTGCTTCGCTAGTAATCAGAGAGGTCTAGCCTCTGGTTTACACAGAGCGAACACACACTGAGAATCACACTTCACCCAGACAGACCTCTCACACACTTCTCCAGAAGAGATTCACTGCACAAACTCAACCCAGAAGAAGATGGTGCACAGAGAAATCAAAACAATAAATGAAAACAGAATCAAAGTTTCATTGCTTGAACAGGGAACACAAAAATGAACTCACAGATCTGAATACAAAGTGTGGCGGCTAGCACATGAGTTCAAAAATGGTTGCTCAAAGTGTTACAGTGACCTAGCTAGCCTCCACTATTTATAGGCACTATTCAGCCCTGTGAATAGACTACTTTACCCCTAGGTTTTACATTGTTTTTGTCTCATCAGAACAGGGGGGTACAGTTGGTAGTCTACTTTATTTGGAGGCTTCTTTTGTGAGCTTCGCAGAGGAGACAGCATCAGCTTTAGCAGAGTAGACACAGTCAGCGTTTTCAGTCTTGGAGTCTTCTAAAGCCCCCATTCACACGCGAGGGGTGCGGTAGCTTCGGTGAGAAGCCTTGAGCCTGACGGCCTTCACTTCACCGAAGTTAGCCTTCGATATAGAGACGGTTTTGAGCCGAAGCCATCAAAGCCCTTGTGCCTTCGCACCAACACCTCCGGAGTGGACCACCATGGCTTCGCAGCTTCTCCCAGCTCGAACTTCGTCGGCCTGTGTACCAAAACCATGCATGGCCGAAGTACCTCAAGTCAGCCACGCTCCGAAGCCCCACTTTCGGAGTACCACCCTTCGAAGTCCCTCCTTCATCCAAGGCCTCTGCACGAAGCATTCCATGAGCACTTCATTGCAGTGTCTCTCCCCGAGCACACTCCTCGACGAACCTCACCCAGACCATCCCTTCGACGCACCTCGACTTCTGAGACCTTCGTCGGGTATACCTTCGAGTGTCTCCCTCCGGAGCACACTTCGAACACCTTGCCTCATTGCTGAGGACTTGGTCCACCATACTCCAAAGTCACTCCATTTGGAGTACCCTTCGAAGTGCCTCGCCTCCGAGGACTTCAACTCGGGGTACCTTCACCCGGAGCCATGCTCCGCACTCTTTGCCTTCGTCTAGCGCACCTCAACCCGAGGTCCGACCTCAACACCTTCGCAGCCTATGTGATCGAGCTCCCCGCTCGCCTGGCATCAAGCCTCCCGCTTGACCCAGATTCACCTACTGTGAACCGTCCATCGCCTCCGAAGTTACCTGCGCACCACAGACAAACAGATAAGTGTATCCAGTACCGCGGAGACCTCTTCGGGTAAACAGCCTTCGACACACACTCCGGTGTACCACAAAGTACCGAGACCTTCGGTACAACCCAGTCATCGTGTACTATCGGACCCCTCCGACAGGCACACTCCGCTGCAACAGCTGTAGCAAACAGACCTACCAAACCCTTTAGTGAGACAACCTCTGAACCCCTTCGAAGGGACCCCTTCGAATCAGACGATAAAATCTATCAATCACTCATCACAATCTCTGAAACCAACCCTTGGTTTCTCAATCTCTCCCTTGATGAGTGCATTGACAACCAAATTCAAGTTCAACAAAAATTTGAAAAATTTTAGCACACAAGTGACCATAAAAACTCAGAAACGAGCCAAATCATGTCACTTGACAAAAGAATTTTCCTCCCCCCTTTCAAAAGAGTAAAAGCCCCTTTGACTAATCTTCCCTTTGCAAGATAAAAACTCCCCCTGAGTTATTTTACCCCTTGCTATAGAGAACTAACTCAAAAATTTCTACCCCTTTGGCAATGCAAGCATCAAGGAGCATTCAAAAGATGCAAAGCTTCGAAATGGGCAGAATTGCAAAGACATATAAAGCAAAAATATGCCAACATTAATACCAATTATCATGTGCTCAACTCAATTTAACATTTTCTAAAAACATGATGACAACATGTGATTTTATCATTTTGAAATAAAAGCATCACCACTCAATCAAGGTAACTAGACAAGTAAAAGCAGGGACTGCGCAAAGCTAGTTAATTTCTACTCTAGATAGACAAGTCCAGTTCAAGTGGAGCATTGAAAGCAAACTTGATGATCAATGAATTTGTTGTTCTTTTCATAATGTCATGGGTTATTTGTGTGTCTACCTTATACTTTCCAATCAAGCCAAGCCTAGGCATGAAAACCATCAGAAGTTTAAGGCGGAGATTTTGGCATACACTACATTATCCCAGTTCAGACTAATGTGCAATGGTAAGCAGTGTAGAATAGAGTAGTGCGACCAACAAAGCCACCTGGATCTTTTCACTTGTAGCATGCAAATCATGGAGTTTTGGATTTTAATTAAGTGAACAATTTGTTTGGCACTTGATGAATATCCATGAGTAAGTAGAACAATTTTTCAAGTTGCAATGTTTAGCATCCAGAGAAAAGGAGTCTTGCTATCAAGCAGATAAAAGATAGCTAAAGCAGTCCTGCCTAAACATGCTAGATTCAAGACTAAGCAGTGAGCATGATTTGATTTTGGAAAGAAGAATCATGCACATAATGTTTCAGACATATTAAATAGAGTTGAGCTGACATGATTTCATGAATTAAAATCAGGCATATAAGTGCAAAATATGTAAATGCAATTTCACACACGATGAGCATATGCAAGACAATCAAAATCTGGTCCCCCTCACAAAATGTCGTAAGGGTGACAAATATTAAGTTCCCCACGCAAGTAGGCAAAACGAGAAGCATCGAGGGGTTTTGTGAAAATATTGGCTAGCTGGTGTTGGGTATCAACATATTGAAGTTCAATATCACCCTTTTCATTATGATCTCTGAGAAAATGATATTGCACATCAATGTGTTTGGTTCTGGAATGCTGAACCGGGTTGTTTGCAATACAAATAGCACTAGTGTTATCACAGAAAAGTGGAACACTCTTATAATCTAACCCAAAATCCCGCAAAGTGGAAACCATCCACAAAATCTGAGAGCAACAGCTAGCTGCAGCAACATATTCGGCCTTAGCCGTCGATTGTGCAACACTAGACTGTTTGCGGGAAGACCAGCAAACCAGTGAAGTACCCAAAAAATGACAAGTAGCAGAGGTACTTTTCCTATCAATCCTACACCCAGCAAAGTCCGCATCGGAATAACCTCGAAGACACAAAGAGGAAGACGCAGAATACCAAATGCCAAATTCGAGGGTATGTTTGAGATACCTGAGAATGCGCTTTACCGCTTGGCGGTGCGAAGCTCGTGGTGAAGCCTGAAAACGAGCGCACTGACACACTGCAAAGTGTATGTCCGACCTCGTAGCAGTCAAGTAGAGGAGGGAGCCGATCATGCTTCGGAACTCCTTCTGATCTATGGCTTCTCCATCTTCGTCGGGATCCAATGCTACAGATGTAGCCATTGGAGTGGCGAGTGGCTTCGCATCAGCCATGTCAAATTTCTTGAGCAGTTCCTTGGTGTACTTCGTCTGGTGGACGAAAGAATCTTGTTTGTTTTGCTTGATTTGCAAACCAAGAAAAAAAGTGAGTTCGCCCATCATGGATATCTCGAACTCCCTGCTCATGGCATCTACAAACTCGGCAACCAAAGCATGAGAAGAGCCACCAAAGATGATATCATCCACATAAATCTGAACTAGGAGGAAATATTTGCCATGCTTGAGAGTGAACAGGGTTTTATCAATAGATCCCATCAAATACCGTCGCTCAAGTAGAAAAGACTTAAGTCTATCATACCAAGCCCGAGGGGCCTACTTGAGTCCATAAAAGCCTTATGAAGTTTAAGGACTTTATGTGGGTATTTGGGGTTTTCAAAACCGAGGGGTTGTTTTACATAAACATCTTCATCTATGAAGCCATTAAGAAATGCACTTTTGACATCCATTTGATAGAGTTTGAATCCCCGGGATGTCGCATAGGCAAGCAAAATCCTAATGGCCTCCAGACGCGGAACTGGTGCAAAAGTCTCAGTAAAATCAATCCCTTCTAATTGAGAATAACCCTGAGATACAAGTCTAGCCTTGTTTCTAACTATAGTCCCATCCTCCCCTTGTTTGTTTTTGAAAATCCATTTTGTTCCAAAGAAATGAACATTTGGTGGAGGATCAACTAACGTTCAGACCTGGATTCTCTCAAAATTTTCAAGTTCTTCATGCATGACATTGACCTAACTAGAATCAGAAAGTGCATTACTAACATCTAAGTGCTCGAAAGAAGCAAAAAAAGTGGAATCAATGAAATGAGCATGAGAACGTGTTACCCTTTGGTCATGCTCACTAATGATATGCTCGGGAGGATGCATCCTTTGAATATGGTATGGAGCCTCTCAGCGGGATGCAGTCTCCCCCTCAACTTGTGTGTTGGAGTGGTCCAAGATGACCGGTGTCGAGGTAGTTGCTTCGGGACCTTGCGCCGAAGTGGTCGAAGCGGGGTCGGCTTCGAGGGTCAATGTCGAGGGTTGTAGTGGTTTGTCCTCGAAATCTCCGGGATCTTCATCTTCGAAGATGGTCTGTTGTATATCGTGTCTGTTTGCCTGTTCAAAAGAAGAACTAACACAGGGGGTTTATTCAACAAAGGTCACATCACATGACTCGATGACAGTGTTAGTTTCCAAATTATAAACATGATAAGAATGACCATGTGTAGTGTAACCCAAAAAGATCCCGTCAAAAGAACGCGACTCAAATTTGTCCAAATTTCCATGTTTTAGGATAAAGCAACGACAGCCAAAAACTCGAAGATGAGTAACTTTGGGTTGTCTCCCAAAACGTAGCTCATATGATGTCAAGTTCAAAATTGAGCGCAAGAATATTCGGTTTGAGATGTAACAAGCAGTGTTCATGGCCTCAGCCTAGAATTTTCTAGGAGTCCTGTGCTCATCGAGCATCGTCCTAGCCATCTCAACCAAAGTGTGGTTCTTTCACTCAACAACACCGTTCTGTTGAGGAACCCGCGGAGCAGAGAATTGATGTTCTATGCCATGCTCCATGCAAAAGTCAAGAAAGAGACTATTCTTGAACTCAGTGCCATTATCACTTCGAATGAATTTCAATGCACCCGGGAGTTCAGTGAAAAGTCTCAAAGCCAAGCTCCGAAAGTGTGAAAACACTTCATCCTTGCTGGCAAGAAAGAATACCCAAGAGTAGCCAGAGAAATCATCGATAATGACTAACACATACCACTTGCCACCCAAAGAACTAACCCGAGAAGGACCTACAGTGTCCATGTGAAGAAGTTCTCCAGGTTGTTCAGTCATCACTGTGGTGACTGGCGAGTGCGAAGCGGCAATCAATTTTCCATGTCGACAAGGAGCGCAAACTAAATTCTTCTCAAACTTAAGCTTGGACAATCCTTGGATCAGACCTAGGGCACTCAGGCGAGCGAGTAACTCAAAGCTCATATGCCCTAGTCTCCTATGCCACTTTCAAAGCTCAGAAGTCGAATGTGCAACAAGACAATGAGAAGAACCAGATGATTCAAAAAAATCAGCTCCAAAACTCTCCCAACTCTAAAGATCTTACAAACCACAACGCCATCAGAATTGAGTACTTGCAAAGTATCGCGATGGAATCGCACTTCGAAGCCCTCATCAAGCAATTGAGATACAGAAAGCAAAGTGTATCCCAAATTTTCAACCAAAGTAACATCTTTGAGAGTGAAATTCGAGTTGATTCTTACCACACCTTTACCTTTCACTCTACTCCTTCGATTGTTGCTGAAGCTGATATGTTCCTTTTGCTTGGTTGTGGTGAGGCTGGAGAACCATGCTGCATCTCCGGTCATGTGGCGCGAACAACCGGAGTCCATGATCCACATGCCCTCCAAGCCTCGGTCCGGCGCCTACATATGATCGGAAAATCTCGATCGCTCAGTGCTGGGGTGAGTGAATACATGACGAGGCATCCAGCACTGAGTGATACGAGTAGTAGGCACAGTAAAAATAGACTGTCTACGCACAGGATAATCAGAATGATGCAAAGTGTGAGGTCTACCTACATGATGTGACCCAAATACATGACGAGGTCTCCTACTCTGACGAGGTACAAGACTACTCGCCCGCGGTCTACCACCATATGGAACATGGTGAATACCTCGAGGAGCAAAACCTCTCCAAGAATTACAAGGAGCCTCGAACACAGGACGAGAGTAAAACTCAGACTCATACATACCTAATGATGGGTAGTGCATGTTCTGGAACCTCATCGCCTGAGATCGTCGCTCATCCTTGATGCAACGAAAATAGAACCCAACCAAGTGACCCGCCCTTTGACAGTAGGAATAATGAAAAACTCTCCTAGGGGCACTCTCATGGGTCATAGGAGCAATCCTCACAGGCTCCTTGGGCTTCTGCTGAGTGGTTTACTTGGGAGGAATTTTCTTTGTGGGAGGAGTGGTTTTCTTCGGAGTTCGGGTAGGCTTTTTGGCTGATGGAGTGTCTAAGAGAGCTCACTTTCTCTAGGGTAGTGGGTGAGGTAAAAGCAGTTTTGTTCTCACTATCTGAAGGAATCCTCTCAAAACCCAATCCTAGAGCTAACCCTGCCCTATCAGCATACATCTTGGTTTTGGCCAAGAGCAAGTACATCCTACCCTTCCCCTCAGTGCATTTGTTAACCACAGAAAGAAGGTACTCATTCTCAGTCATAAGGTTTTCAGCTCGCTCTCTAACAGTGCCTAGTTGGTCCTTAAGGGTTATGCAAGTGTCACACACAGGTTGCACATCCTTAGAACTACCGGCCCTCTCCAATATAGCCTCTAAATCATGAACATGCTTATCACGTAAATCAATTCTCTCACATAATAAAGAACAGTTCATGCATTCATTTATATCATGAGAACTAGAATCAACCATCAAAATCTGCTTCTATGCAATCTCAAGCACAGATAGAGTTTGAGTATGTATAGAACGCAACTAAGCAAGCTCACCCATGACACCAGTACAAGATTCACATTCAGCATCATTAATCCTAGACTTAAGCATGGCATAATTAGTAGAAACAGATTCTAGCCTAAGTCTAATGTCTTTTCTATCTCTAGCGGCTTGCACAAGTAATCTATCCTGACCAAGAACTACTTCATTTAGTTCATCTAATTTAATTGAAAACTGGTCATAGGATAGAGGTACCTCAGATGAGTCAAGCTCATCGCCGCTGTGATCGCTGTCGGCCATTAAGCAAAGGCCTGTGAAATCTCGTCCCTTCTTGTCCTTCTTTTCATCTTCCTTGGGGACTCCTCCTCCTCGTCAGAGCTTGGCTCCTCAGTTGAGGAAGTTTCGATGTCGCTGAGAGCAGCAACAAAGGCTCTAGAAGTGGTTTTGGCTACTCTCTTAGCCACCTTGCTGTGCTTGCCCTTCACAAAAGGTTTCCTCTCCTTTTGTGGTATTTGGGGCGCTCACTCTCATCTCTCTTCTTTAGTTTAGGGCAATTGGCCTTGATGTGAGAAGTGTCGCCACACTCAAAACAACCATTGGAACCACTTCTCCTCTGATCCCATCTCTCATGGTGAAAACAGGTGAACCTTCTGGCAATGAGAGCAAGCTCATTATCATCCAGAGTATCCACCTGCTCCTTAGTAACGTAGACCAGGGAGGACAAAGCAAAACCATCTGCAAGAACACAAGTGCCAGATGTGCTTGGTTCTGTAGTGGTGCCACGGCTAGTGCTAGAAACTAGTGCCAATAGTTGTGGCAATGAGTTCCTATGCACTACAAGAGATGCCTTGGCAATCTCTGTGGACTTCAGCTTGCTGAAGAGCTCATCACAGGTGAACGTGTCATAACCCACAGACTCCTCAATGCTGGATATCTTCACTTCCCATATGCTACGATCAAGAGCATAGAGAAGCTTGATAGCCCTGTCATGATCATTGTAAGCAAGCGTCCCGTTGGACCGCAAGTTACTCACTATTGCATCAAAGCGAGAAAACATTACATCTATAGATTCACCAAGTGCCTGCACAAACAGCTGATACTATTGATTGTATGTGCTTTGGCGCCTGGCCTTAATCTGTGTAGATCCCTCATGAAAAATAGTGAGTCTAGTCCAAATCTCCCTAGCTGTCCTAAGGTGTTGCAGCCTATCAAACTCACTCCGACTCAAACCAATGAACAGTATATTTCTAGCCTTGGAGTTGGCATTATACTGATCCTTATCTGTTTGAGAGGTGCGAGTTTTAGGGATGGAGTATTGTGAGTCCACAATCTCCCAAATTGCATTTCCTTAGCTTAGTAAGTAAGCCTCCATGCACACCTTCCAGTATGCAAAGTCTGTCCCATTGAATAGAGGTATTTTACTAACTTTGTCCATGTCGTCAATAGATCACAAAACCGGTTAAGGTCAACTAGTGATCTTAACCCGCTCTAATAGCAATTCTTGGACCGGAAACGGCGACCAGAGGGGAGTGAATCGGAGCTTTTAAAATTTCAGACTAAAAATAACCTTCTGTTTTAGTTCTGTCTTCTGCGGAACAAGCTTCGAACACACCCTTCGAAGTTCTGGTTCGGAGGTATTTTACAGCTCCGAAATCAGGTTTCGCAAGGAGCAAAAGTTCGAAGCCAAGAAGACTTCGCTCCACCCACAGCCCCAAAGATTCAGCTCTGCAAAGTCAGTGCAGGCTCTGCACACGGGGTGCCTTCGAGCAGGCTTCGCACTTCACCCTTCGCAAGAGTAGACTTCCCTCTGAGGACTTCGACCAAATCCTCAGCGATAGCAACTAGTGCTAGGCTTCGTACTTCGAAGGTCTAAACGCACACTGAACACACTTCGCCGAGGACTTCGACAAGGGAAGAAAATGGGCTTCGAGTTAAGCCAAAAACAGTGCTTCGCTAGTAATCAGAGAAGTCTAGCCTCCGGTTTACACAGAGCGAACACACACTGAGAATCACACTTAACCCAGACAGACCTCTCTCACACTTCTCCAGAAGCGATTCAGTGCACAAACTCAACCCAGAAGAAGATAGTGCACAGAGAAATCAAAACATGCAGTGCAAAGTAGGCATACAAGTTCAAACAATAAATGAAAATAGAATCAAAGTTTCATTGCTTGAACAGGGAACACAAAAATGAACTCACAGATCTAAATACAAAGTGTGGCGGCTAGCACAGGATCTCAAAAATGGTTGCTCAAAGTGTTACAGTGACCTAGCTAGCCTCTACTATTTATAGGCACTATTCAGCCCTGTGAATAGACTACTTTACCCCTAGGTTTTACACTGTTTTTGTCTCATCAGAACAGGGGGGTACAGTTGGTAGTCTACTTTATTTGGAGGCTTCTTTTGTGAGCTTCGCAGAGGAGACAGCATCAGCTTTAGCAGAGCAGACACAGTCAGCGTTTTCAGTCTTGGAGTCTTCTAAAGCCCCCCTTCACACGCGAGGGGTGCGGTAGCTTCGGTGAGAATCCTTGAGCCTGACGGCCTTCGCTTCACTGAAGTCAACCTTCGATACAGAGATGGTTTTGAGCCAAAGCCGTCAACCATGGCTTCGCAGCTTCTCCCAGCTCGAACTCCGTCAGCACATGTACCGAAGCCATGCATGGCCAAAGTACCTCAAGTCAGCCATGCTCCGAAGCTCCACCTTCGGAGTACCACCCTTCGAAGTCCATCCTTCGTCCAAGGCCTTCGCACGAAGCATTCCATGATCACTTCGTCGTAGTGTCTCTCCCCGAGCACACTCCTCGACGAACCTCACCCGGACCATGCCTTCGATGCACCTCGACTTCTGAGACCTTCATCGGGTATACCTTCGAGTGTCTCCCTCCGGAGCACACTTCGAACACCCTGCCTCATTGCTGAGGACTTGGTCCACCATACTCCGAAGTCACTCCATTCGGAGTACCCTTCGAAGTGCCTCACCTCTGACGACTTCATCTCGGGGTACCTTCACCCGGAGCCATGCTCCGCACTCTTTGCCTTCGTCTGGCGCACCTCGACCCGAGGTCCAACCTCAACACCTTCGCATCATTCGTGACCGAGCTCCCCGCTCGCCTAGCATCAAGCCTCCCGCTTGACCCAGGTTCACCTGCTGCGAACCGTCCGTCGCCTCCGAAGTTACCTGCGCACCACAGACAAACAGATAAGTGTATCCAGTACCGCGGAGACCTCTTCGGGTAAACAACCTTCGACACACACTCCGGTGTACCACCCAAAGTACTGAGACCTTCGGTACAACCCAGTCATCGTGTACTATCGGACCCCTCCGACAGGCACACTCCGCTGCAACAGCTGTAGCAAACAGACCTACCAAACCCTTCAGTGAGACAACCTCCGAACCCCTTTGGAGGGACCCCTTCGAATCAGAGGATAAAATATGTCAATCACTCATCACAGACTCCGAAACCAACCTCTGGGTTCTCACTGAGGATGAAATATTTTCCCCCAACAATATTTTACTTGCAGTCAATCATATCTAACAAGCATGATTTTTACACTCCACTTGCATCCCAGTTGCGTTAATTTCATATTTTGAGGGGGAGCTGCATTTTAGGGGGAGTTTGAGTCGTGTCTCTTTTGAGTGCATTTAGTCTCACTTGATGAGTCCAGTTGTCAACATGGGGGAGAAATTTTTGGTTACTTGATCTTTTAGAAGAGTTTAGGGGGAGCTTTGTCTTTCTCTAGGATTTGTTTCAAGGGGAGTTTTAGTATCTTTTACCTTTACTCTTTGGGTATCCTTGTTGATAATTCATAGATTGCACTTGTTTGAGTTTTTATTTGAAATTGTTGTTGATTTCTTTTCTGTTTTACAATAATTACTGTTTTTGGCTTTTGTTTGGCTTTTGCTCCTTAAAGTTAAACCTTTTATTTTATTTACTTCTTTCTGTTCTCTCGTGTTTTATTTTTCGTGTTTCCACATGTTTTGCTGGTTACAAAGCAGTGATGAAGAAGGTGTTGACAATGCACTCATCAAGGGGTAGATTGAAGAGCCATGTTTAAGATCATGGGCTTCATGGCTCTATAAGTGATGAGTCATTATCAATGGAAGTCAACAGAGAGACGAAGAGGATACAAGACATGTCGTGTCTTGGGTCGTGTGTGACTCAAGTACACGGGTGGTGAGAGACTGTCGGGCAGAGGGGCTGCAGAGTCGGGCCGGCCTAATCCGAGTACATGGGCCAGGAACGGCAGGGGATCTACTGGTCTATTGACCGGGTTTGACTCAAGTAAACGGGCGGCGAGCGATTGCCAGGCTGAGGGAGTTGTGGAATCGGGTCGGCCCAATCTGGGTACCCGGTGCGAAGATAGCGAACACTTTGTCGGTTTTGGCGTAAAACTGACGCACCAATCTAGGCCGTCAATCGAAGTTTCGACAGTCCTGAAGTGAAGTCGTAGCTACTACGAAAGCTCTGCATTAGGACACACTATTTGTAGATAGGATTTTACTATTTTGCTCGTTGGGCCCCCAGTTTTATTTTTGCGTCTCTATGTAATTTACCGTAGGGGTAAATGTGTCTTGTCTCCTTCTTTCTTGCGCATATTGTCTCTTCTCAGGAAATAGGAGCTTCGATGAAACATATTCGAGGACCTACTATTGGGGGAAAAATCCCATCAGCAGTATGGTTAGACGAATCACACTTATCATATATTTTGAAGCCTAAATTGCGAAGCCCTCTGGAAACAGGGAAGGATACCTCCAAGCAAAGGATTCGAAGTATCCCTCCCTAAGAGCACTGAGGGCCTTCATGAGAGCACTCAAAGGCCTCGAGGCGATCGGGCGGCTCCAAAGGGATTTTAGGCTTCGTCCGAAGGCAAGCGGCGCATTGAGAGGAAGCGAAGGCTTCATCCTAAAGGAAACCTTCAAACCAAGACAAGACGTTCGATTTACATCTGTATACACACACGTCTTTACTATTCTGCCCTCACGAAGCTTCGGGAATAGAGTCCACAATGACGGTTGTAACTAGAGGACATAATAGTATTTTCCTATGGTATCTTTGCCTATAAATACCCATATTATTGGACCAGAAACGGCGACCAGAGGGGGGTGAATGGGAGCTTTTAAAATTTCAGGCTAAAAATAACCTTCTGTTTTAATTCTGTCTTCTACGGAACTAGCTTCGAACAGACCCTTCGGAGGTCTGGTTCGGAGGTATTTCAAAGCTCTGAAACCAGGCTTCGCGAGGAGCAAAAGTTCGAAGTCAAGAAGACTTCGCTTCCACCCACAAAACCAAAAACTCAACTCTGCTAAGTCAGTGCAGGCTCCACACACTAGGTGGCTTCGCGCAGACTTCGCACTTCACCCTTCGCAGGTGGAGATTTCCCTCTACAGACTTTGACCAGATACTTCGCACTAGCAACTGGTACTAAGATTCATATTTCGAAGGTCTAAACGCACACAGAACACACTGCGCTGAGGACTTCGACAAGGAAAGAAACAGGTTTCGATTTTAGCAACACATAGTGTTTCGCTAGTAATCAGAGAGGACTAGCCTCCAGTTTACACAGAACGAACTCACACTGAAAATTACACTTCACACACACTGATCACTCAAACACTTCCCCAGAAACACCCCAATGCACAAACTCAAACCAGGAAGAAGTGGAGCACAAAGAAATCAAGACATGTAGTGCAAAGCAATCATACAAGTTCAAGCAGTAAATGAAAACAGAGTCAAAGTTTCATTGCTTGAATAGGGAACACAAAAGGAACTCACAGGTTTAAATACATGAGTGTGTGGCGGCTAGCACAGGAGTTCTAAAAATGGCTGCTCAAAGTGTTACTCAGGCCTAGCCAGCCTTCACTATTTATAGGCACTATTTAGCCCTGTGAATAGACTACTTTACCCTTAGGGTTTACACTGTTTTTGTCTCAGCAGAACATGGGGGTACAGATGGTAGCCTACTTTATTTGTAGGCTTCTTTTGTCAGTCTTCGTAGAGGAGACAGTATCAGCTTTAGCAGAGCAGACACGATCAGCCTTTGAAGTTGTGGAGTCTTCTAAAGCCCCCCTTCACACGTGAGGGGTGCGGTAGCTTCGGCGAGAAGCTTTGAGCCTGACGGCCTTCGCTTCACCGAAGTCAGCCTTCGATACACTGATAGTTTTGAGCCAAAGCCGTCAAAGCCCTTGAGCCTTAGCAACATCACCTCTAGAGTGGACCACCATGGCTTCTCAGCTACTCCTAACTCGAACTCCGTCAGTCCATGTACCGAAGCCATGCGTGGTCGAAGTACCTCAAATCAACCACACTCTGAAGCCCCACCTTTGGAGTACCACCCTTCGAAGTCCATCCTTCATCCAAGGCCTCCGCATGAAGCATTCCATGAGTACTTTGTCACAGTGCCTCTCCTCGAGCACACTCCTCGACGAACCTCACCTAGACCATGACTTCGATGCACCTCGACTTCTAAGAACTCCATCGGGTGAACCTTCGTGTGCCTCCATCCTAAGCACACTTCGAACGCCTTGCCTCATTGCTGAGTACTTTGTCCACCATACTCCGAAGTCACTCCATTCAGAGTACCCTTCGAAGTGCCTCGCCTCCGAGGACTTCGTCTCAGGGTACCTTTAGCTGGAGCCACGCTTCGCACTCTCTGCCTTCACCTGGCGCACCTTGACCCGAGGACCGACCTCGACCCCATGTAGCCTCCGTGACCGAGCTCCCCACTCGCCTGGCATCAAGCCTCCCGCTTGACCCAGGTTCACTTGTTGCGAACCGTCCGTCGCCTCTGAAGTAACCTGCACACCACAGACAAACAGACAAGTGTATCCAGTACCCTGGAGACCTCTCTGGGTAAACAACCTCTGGTAGACACTCTGGTGTACCGCCCAAAGTACCGAACCCTTCAGTACACGTCATCGTGCTCTTCCAGACCCCTCCGACAGACACACTCCGCTGCAACAGCCGCAGAAACCAAACCCATCAAACCCTTCAGTGAAACAACCTTTGAACCCCTTTAGAGGGACCCCTTCGAAACCAGAAGGTAAAACCTGTCAATCACTCATCATAGACTCCGAAACCAACCCTTGGTTTCTGACATATCTTCTATTGTAATAAAGGGACAGAACAGTAGAAACTTAGTAATACTATACGACTCGAGCTGAATAAAGGTTATTATCCCTACTCGAGTCCTGATCCAGTTCGAGATAATCCTTCTTTTCTAGCATAGCCATTCGAGGCCTTTTGAACCAGTTAGCATAATCTTTTATACCAACATCATTGTTCGGGGAGATAATCCCAACAGTATTCCAGGCGAGGTTAACGATCATCATGAGCATCACGGCCTACGGCCGCGTCGGCCTAAAGAGCAGTAAGGAGATTGGCAGAAGGCACTCCGGGTTAGCCTTCAGGCTGAAGGCAAGTTCCGAGGAGGCTTAGGCCCTTGGGTCGAAGCGAGGTCTGGTGCGGTGCCTGCCCCCAGCCGGAAGCCTTCGGCCCCGAGCCCCTCGGCCCCCCGTCAATAGGTCCAAAGCGAAGCCTTTGGACACCGGGAGCCCTCAAAGGAAGACCTTGAAGACAACCGCACCAGGGCCCCGAGGGGATCCACGGGAGTCAGTTCAAGGCGGGACGCCAACAACTAAAGCAGGAGTGCGTCAACGGTGACGTCAAGTAATCCATGTGGTGCGTGACGGGCGGGTCAGTAGCGGTCTAGTCAGGGTTAGGTATATGACAAAACCGCACATGTAAACCATCACGCTAGGCAAATGTAGCCATGTCACTGAATGACTGGCAGAGTCGCAATGACCGTATCCCTACCAATTAGGGGTATGGGAGTTGTACAACGTATGTAAGACTGGAGGGCTCAAATGGTATTGGCCTAGTGTAGGGCTCCACTATAAAAACCTTTTTCCCGGTGTTGTACAGGAGAAAGAACTCGAGATCCAAGAATAGAGCCTTTGAGTAAAACTTTCCGTCTTAATCTAGTTTCCTCAAACCTGTCGGTGTAATCTTTTACGCCAACAGTTGGCGCCATCCGTGGGGATCTTAGTCCAAGAAGCTAACATGCTCTCCAATTCACGTTCGAAAAGAATAAGCATGTCCTCCAAAAAGGGTGCCAGCACGGTTCCCCTCCGAAGGTCCACTCGGACCTTGAGGCAAGAGTCTGCTCAAGCCAACCTTCCTCTTGTGGTCATGGAGACCACCCCTGACCGAGCTTCGAAAGCAATGCCGAGGCCCAAGGACCTCTCCGACTCGGCGGGCCCATCGACGGGAAACACAGCAACCGCCCAGGAGGGGCTCGCTAGCCTCAACCCACTAGCTGACTGCCCAACCATTATCCTCTAGACCGACTTTGTCCGCTCACAGGATCCAAAAAGGAACTCCGGAGGCAGCGGGAGCCAAGCCGATGCATTGGCCGCTAAAAACGCTCGACTTAGAGATCAGCTTGCGTAATGGCGGCAGGTGGCCGCGATCCAACTACCACAGCCCACAAGGGTGCCAGAGGTCGAGCCCGTCGTGCTAAGAGATGACGAAGACCAGGGAGACCAGAGGCAGCAGCAGAATGCTGTAGGACCGAAAGTAGCGACCAGAGGGGGGGTGAATGGGCGCCTTTAAAAATTCTTTCGAATCAATGGCCTGTTCCCAATACCCAACGCACCTCAAAAACTATGCAGCAGAAAATAACCAGAAGGCCTAAGTCTAAAGTTTTCTAACCTAGAAGCAACTGATGATTAAATAGAGTAAAACTAGAGTGGTGCAACTAGGCAGATGAACAAGTTGTAACAGGCCTAAACTTCTCAATAAAATGATATAAGCATATGTAAAATGAAAAGAGAAGTTACTGACAAACGTTGTCTCCTGATCGGGACTTGGCGAAGCCCCCTTCGCACGTCGAGGTCTGCTTCGGAGGTTGGTGTCGGAGACAGTCCGAAATGCCGAAGGTGTCACTGTCTAGCCTAGTTCGAAGTGGTAAGAAGCGAAGTGTACTTCGGAGCGAAGTAAAAACAGTGCCGGAGCTTGGTTCGAAGTATGTACTTCGAAGACAAGGCTTCGAACACAGCTTCGAACCAAGTGCTTCGGAACAAAGTGACAAAGTCGGAGCCTGCTTCGAAGTGAGCACTTCGAAGACAAAACTTCGAACACAACTTTGAACCGAAGGCTTCGAAGCAAAACCTTCGAACAGAAAACTTCGAACACAACACACAAAAGGACAACCTTCGAACAAGGAAGCGAAGTCTGTCACGTGACAGAAAATCAAGTCCGAAGCCTACACTCTATCTTCGAACAGGGAAAGCTTCGGAAGGAGAAACGAAGGCTGACACGCCACAAAGGAATCCAAGTGAAGTCTATAAGAAAAGACAAACTTCGAAACCAACTTCGAAGCCTAATGAAGTGTGCACTTCGAACAGATAGATATGGAGTATGCTTGTTCGAAGTATGCGATGCTGTCCATACAGGGAGAACTTCGAAGTTAGCAACTCAGACACAAAAATCGAAGTTCGCAGATTGAGCGAAGCCTTTGAAGATGTTAAATCGAAGCCTGCCTCATGGAGCTGAGGGGGCTTCGAACAGAGAAGGTAGCTTCGCCAGAAACAGCCAGAAAAGGTTCTTGACCCTGTCAGCTTCGATCAAAAAGCAGTGCAGGGAAGGTGAAAAAAGCTGCACAGACTACTGTAGCTACAGAGAAGTAGTACTACTTGCAACAGCAAGAACTAGTACTCAGTTTGTGAAGAACAGAAGAAACAGAAGAAGCTTCTCCTCATGAAATAAACACAGCAGCCCGTAGCCAGCGCAATAACTCCCCAAACCGAACAAAATGCAACCAATAAATTCACCAGGGACCAAGACTTAAATGCATCCAAGAGATTAGAGCCAAAATAACTCACGAACAGGGAGGAACAGGTCCTGGCGGCGCACACAGGAGAGAGAAAACGGGAGACAAAGTGACCCAAAAGATGGATTTGATTTCAGCACAAAAGGGTAGTCCAAACCCTAGGGATTGGGGTCCTATTTATAGGCAGCCCAACACTAGGAATATTCTACCCGCCCCTTAGGGTTTTTACAGACTCAAAAATAAAGGAAAAGACTCTACTGCCCTTAGGAATTTTTACAGACAAAACTGACTGACTGTGGGCCTAGAGTTACGGATGACATATCCGGAAGCTAAGTTTTCGTAGCGACTACGGCTTCTCTTCTGGACAGTCGGATACAGAATCAATGGTTGTCAGTTTTACGCCGAAACTGACAAAGCCTCCACCAGCTTTGCACCAGGTACCCGGATTGGGCCGGCCCGACTCCGCAGCTCTCTCAGCCCGGCAATCGCTCACCGCCCGTGTACCTGAGTCAATCCTGGTCAACAGCCCAGTGGGTCTTCTACTGCTTCTGGCCCATGCACCCGGATTGGGCCAGCCCGACTTCGCAGCCTCCTTTGCCCGACAGTCGCTCGCTGCCCGTGTACCTGAGTCACACGCGGCCCATGAAACAGCAGATCTCTTCTTCTTCTTCAGTCCTCTTTGACTATCGTTGACAATGACTCATCACTTCTGGAGCCATGAGGCCCACGCTATTCAGCCTGGCTCCTCAATCTCCCCCTTGATGAGTGCATTGTCAACATTCCTCTTTTCACAGCTTTTCAGCACCTGCGAACAAATGTGGAAACACGAAAACAAAACACAAGGAAACAAAGAAGAAGAAAAATAAGGTAAAAGTTTAACCCTAATGACCAAAAGCCAACCAAAAGCAAGAAACGGTCATTATGGTTAACCAAAACGTAAAAGCTCAAAATGAGTGTGATTTCAGAACAACAAGGATATCAACAGAGTAAGAACTCCCCCTTAAACTCTGATCCCAAATTTTCTCCCCCTTGTTGACAAGTGAACTCATCAAGCACTCAAAAGAGACGCAGACTCCCCCTGAAATGCAACTCCCCCTCAAGATATGCAGTGAATGCAACTGGGGTGCAGGTGGAGTGTAGAAAGCATGCTTCTCAAATATGATTGACTGCAGTTACAACATCTAACAGGTATAGCAAAATAGATACTGTCTAAGACACATGGCATGATCAGTGCAACAGATGATATCGAAAGAAAGTCATTTAGCACGCATTTTTCAATTTTTTGCAAATAAAAACATCACCACATGTTTCGGTAAACAAGCAAGGTAAAAACATGAGATGCAGAAGCTAACTGATATCTACCAAGATAAGCATTGTTCAAAACAAAGTGCTTCAGCAAACTTGTTATCTTTTTAATGTTCAGGCTTTTTCATTTTCCTTTGTCATTTTTTGCCAAGAGTTATTTGCATGTCAAACCTTATGCTAACCGACCAAGTCAAGCCTAGGCCAGAACTGGGCCATCAGAAGCTTAAGACATTGGTCTTGGCATACACTACACTGTCCTAGTTCATACCAAAGTGCTATGGTAAGCAGTCCAGAACAATATAATGCGACAAAGCAAACCCACTTGGATCTTTTCAACTTAAGCATAAAAAGGAATGGAATTTTCATTCATTTTTGATTTTTATCATTTTTATAGCACATTTTCCATGTTAAAGCATAAAGATGTCTAAGTTGCATATCTGCATCTATGTGATGAACTGGCTACAAGGCATGTAACAGATAGCAAAAGCACTCAGCCTACACATGCTAGTTACTAGAAGCAAAGGTGATCATTTTTCAAGTTGAAAGCGTAAAAGCCATGCACATGACAGATATCAGGTATATCAAGTGAACTGAATCAAAGCATGATCATCGACATGTAATCAAAAGCATGTACCCGCTAGAATAAGTAAAGCAGTTCACTCATATAACAGAAGCATCTCTAAAGTGTGATACGTGAATATGCAAGATATGAACACACACAAAAAGACTCAAGAAAAGAGTAAAGAAGAAAGAAAACTAACGCAAAATATCCTAGAAAGGATACACAACACCCAAATCCCCTCTTAAACGCTCAAAAGTAGACTGATCTAGGGGTTTGGTGAAAATGTCAGCCAACTGATGATGGGTATCAACATGAATAAGGTCAATGACACCTTTCTCATATTGATCCCGCAAGAAGTGAAAGCGCACATCAATATGTTTTGTTTTTGAATGGAGACACGGGTTTTTCCCTACACTAATAGCACTAGTGCTGTCGCAAAACAATGGAACCCTGGTAGGAAAGAACAACCCAAAGTCTCGTAGAGTGGAAATCATCCAAACCATCTGTGAGCAGCAGCTAGCAGCAGCTACGTACTCAGCCTCTGTGGTCGAAAGAGCAACTCCAGATTGCTTTCGAGAAGACCAAGATACAAGGGAAGAACCAAGAAACTGGCAAGTACCGGAAGTCGACTTGCGATCCAACCGGCACCCACCAAAGTCGGCGTCCGAAAAGCCAGATAAATCAAGTGATGATGATGCTGAATAATAAAGACCAAGATCGGGCGCATAAGTGAGATACCTAAAGATGCGCTTGACAGCCTGCCGATGAGACGCGCGCGGTGAAGACTGGAAACGCGCGCAAAGTCCCACGGCGAACTGTATGTCCGGTCTTGTTGCCGTTAAGTACAACAGCGAACCGATCATCCCTCGAAACTCTCTCTCATTGACCTTGACACCGCTCTCGTCCTTGTTCAGACACTCAGAAGTACCCATCGGGGTCATCTGCAGCTTCAATTCACCACCAAAGTCAAATTTCTTAAGCATGTCACGAGTATACTTACCTTGGTGGATGAAGGTGCCGTCCTTGGTCTGCTTGATCTAGAGCCCTAAGAAGTACTTAAGCTCACCCATGAGGCTCATCTCAAACTCACTGTGCATCTGCTCAGAAAACTTGGACACAAGAGAATCAGTAGTACCGCCAAAGATAATATCGTCCACATAAATCTGAGCGACTAAGAAGTCTGAAGCAACTCTGAGTAAAAAGAGAGTTTTGTCCACAGAACCCATCACAAAGCCTTTTCCCAACAAAAATTGCTTTAACCGGTCATACCAAGCCCTGGGGGCTTGCTTCAACCCGTATAAAGCTTTGTGCAATTTAAAAACATGTCGAGGAAACTTAGGGTTCTCAAAACCGGGGGGTTGCCTAACGTAAACCTCCTCCTCTATGAACCCGTTCAGAAAAGCACTCTTAACGTCCATTTGAAAAAGCTTAAAACCCTTCGAAACGGCAAAAGCTAGAAGAATACGAATGGACTCAAGACGGGCAACAGGAGCGAAGGTTTCTTCAAAGTCAATACCTTCCTTCTGGCAATAACCCTGGGCGACTAGTCGAGCCTTGTTGCGCACCACAACCCCATCTTCACCTTGTTTGTTTTTGAATACCCACTTGGTACCTATGGGGTTGCATCCTGGTGGCGGCTCAACCAATGTCCAAACCCGATTGCGGACAAAATTCTCAAGCTCTTCTTGCATGGCATTAATCCAATTAGAATCAGAAAGAGCATGAGGAACATCTCTGGGCTCAAAAGATGCAACAAACGCAGATTCAGCAAACACAGCGAGAGAGGCAGAAGAACGCAAAGTCCTCTCAGTCAAATCACCAATGATGAGCTCTGAGGGGTGGTCACGCTGAACTGCTCGGGTTCCCTGGTGATCTGAAGTCACCTCACCGGAGTCAGCAGCTGGCACCTCTGGACTCGACTGAGGGGGCTCGATCGAAGTGGAAGAAGTGATCAGAGGTCCGCCCTCATCATCAGTCGAAGTCACAGAAGGTGTGGGCTCTGCGGGGGATGCAGAAGGCCCGCCCTCAACAGCAGCTGGAGTATCCTCATCTTCCTCGAAGATGGACTCTCCGAGCTCATCATCACCAGAAAGCTCAAAAGAAGGAGTCAAAGAAGGCAAGGACTCATCAAATGAAACCTCACAAGTCTCGACAAGCAGCTGGGATTCGAGGTTCCAAACATGGAAGCCTCGAGAATGCAAAGCATAACCGAGAAAAACACCATCCCAGCAACGAGACTCAAACTTGTCCAAATGCCCTCCCTTCTTGAGCACAAAGCACTTGCAGCCAAACGCTCGCAAGTGGCTAACCTTGGGCTGTCTGCCAAACTGCAACTCATATGATGTCTTACCAAGGTAAGCTCTAAGAAAAATGCGGTTGGCCAGATAGCAAGCCGTGTTCATGGCTTCAGCCCAAAAACGCCTAGGAGTCCTGTGCTCATCGAGCATCATCCTGGCCATCTCAACTAGCGTGCGGTTCTTTCGTTCCACAACGCCGTTCTGTGGGGGAGTGTAAGGAGAAGAAAACTGATGGTCCAGACCCTGATCACCACAGAAGCTGACGAACTGAGAGTTCTTGAACTCAGAGCCGTTGTCGGAGCGAATTGCTCGCATCCGACCATTGTTCTCATTCTTCAGCTCCAAAATCAGGTCATGGACAAATTGAAAAGTTTCATCCTTAGACTCCAAAAAGAAAACCCACGAGAATCGAGAAAAGTCGTCAACAATCACAAGTGCATACCACTTCCCACCGACCGAGCGTACCCGAGCTGGACCTACAGTGTCCAAATGTAAAAGCTCTCCCGGATACGAAGTCATCACCTGAGTCACAGGTGCGTGAGAAGCGGCAACCATTTTCCCATGACGACAGGGATGACAAACTAGATCCTTCTCCATCTTAAGCTTGGGCAATCCTCGGATGAGGTCCATAGAGCTTAACCTGACTAGCAGATCAAAGCTCAAGTGACCTAACCTCCTATGCCACTTCCAGAGCTCAGAAGAAGATCCAGCAATCAAACAACGAGAAGGGCCAAAAGAACTAGAGAAATCAATTCGAAAAACTTTACCAAAAGGTAAAATCTGACAAACCAAAGACCCTCTAGAATCAACCACAGAAGAATTGCCCTTCTTAAAATGCACTTCCAAACCATTCTCAAGAAGTTGCGAAACAGAGATTAAATTAAAGTTCAAATTCTTAACCAAAGCAACATTCTTTAAAGAGAAATTGTCTGAAATGCTGATTGAGCCTATGCCACTTACTTCCCCTTGACCGCTGTTCCCGAATGTGATGTACTCTTTGGAGCTCGGGGGAGTGAGACTGGAGAACCATCTGCGATGTCCCGTCATGTGGCGAGAGCATCCTGAGTCCATGATCCAAACATCCTCCAGTCCCTGGTCCTGCACAATCAGTGTCTGTAAGTGGGAGCAAATGGTCCGGCACCAGGTTTAGCAAAAGAGCTAAACCAGTGTCGAGCCATCTGCTCAAAAAATGGAAAGCGAAAACCATCAAAAGAGTTTGGACCAAAACGCGGCTCAAAGCGCGGTCCTCGGTTTTGCCTAACTCTACGGCCACGAGGTCCAGAACCGTAGCCAACTCGATCTGGAACTCTGCCGGAACGAACACCACCACCTGGAGCACGGGCACGAAAACCGTCTCCTCTACCACCACCTACACGACGCGGCCTGGCCTCCAGCCTCTCCCCGCGCCGAGGAACACACAGTCTACCACCCTGCTGGTAGAACTGCTCCTGATCACTACGAGCCCTCTCTGTTCTCTCAACCCGCTTCCTCCTGAAGCAAAACTCCGCAAGATGCCCGTCTCTCTGACAATACTCACAATGATAGGTAGGCTTCTTGGGATGTGGTTGAGGCTTGGGATTCTTGGGCTTGGTAGTGTTAGGTGTGGTCTTCTTGGGCTGAGAGGGTCCAGGAAGAGAGTCAAGAGAAGTGTGGAGATTTTTGGGCTTTGGAACCCAGATAGGTTTCTTGGGTGGAGCTTTAGGTGGTTCATGGATCACTCCATCCTTGGGCTGACAAGCCTAGGAAGACTCAGTGGAGTGAGTCTTGGGATACCTCTGCTCTGGAGTCATTTTACTCCACTCCACTGCTCGGCTAATGGCACTCTCAAAGTCAGCCTTGGTGTAGGTGTAACCTACCCCAAACCCATCCTGCCTCTTGAACTGCTGGATCATCATGCCAAGCTGTGGCTCTCTGGCACTGATCCAACTCAGGATAGAACGGAGGTAAAATTTCTCATTCTGAGAATCTGCTAGCTCCTCTCTCAAGGAAGCTAGAACCTCTACCTGAGACAAGCAGGTCTCACACTCACTCTCTTCTTGGACAGACTTTCCGGCTTTTAGCTTAATCAACTCCATTCTAAGAGACAGGCAGTTCTCACAAACAGTGGGTGGAACTGACAGTGTCTCAAGCTCTAGCCTAGTCTGGGCAAGCTCAGCTCTCAACCTCTCTAAATCACCCAAATGCTCATCGCCCTTGGATTTCAGCTCAGCTAAGGCAGCTAGATGAGATGGGCAATCAACACAGGGTGCGACGACAGTGGCTTGAGCATCTTTCAGCTCCAGCTGAGCGCTTTCAAGCTCAGTGGCCAAAGCGTCCCTCTCATCAACCCTTTCTGTGTACCTGGACTTCAGAGTCGACAGGTCACACAGAAGCACCTCACACTTCGGGCACTCACTGCTATCACCCAAGCAAGGGGAAGAAGATAGACTCTCAATTCTACCGCTGGCCACGGCAAGCTCACTCTCTAACTGGTCTATCCTTTTCTTAGCCCCCCTAAGCAGTTTCTCCCGATATTTCAACTCCTGACGATTGCTTTCAAGTAAATCAACAATTTCACGCTCATAAGATGATACCTTGCTATCGTCGTCGTCGGAGTCGTCGGAGGAGCTCTTTTCTTCTCTATCCCCAAGAGCCATTGAGCAGAAGCTCTTGCGGGATCTTCGGCGCTGGTGTGAGCGGCTCTTCGGCTTGTCTCCGAAGGCCATGAAGCAGAGGCCCGCCGGATCATCCTTGTCCTTCCCCTTCCTGATGGCGATCTCCTCATCGCTTGAGCTCGATGAAGAGGAAGAAGTCGTGGACTGCTTGGAGTAGCTCTTCTCCATCTCGGCGAAGAAGGCCTTGTCGCGCTTCTTGTTCTCTCGCCGGTAGTCCTTCAGGGCCTTCTTGAAGAAACGAGTCTTCGGCTTGCCCTTGTTGAAGGAGGGGCTCTCATGCTTGCCGGAGTCGTGGAAGCTGCTGCCGGTGCCCTTCTTGTATCCACTGCGCTTGGGGCAGTCGGCGATGAAGTGTCCTGGATCACCACATTCAAAACATCCGGATTTTGTGCCGTGTCTTTTGAACATTCTCTTATCATAGACACGACGCACTCGGTTGTTAAAGAGACACAAATCATCATCTCCCAACAACTCAAGCTGGTCCTCAGTGATAGACATCAAAGAGAACCCAGCACTGCTCACAGCAGAGGGATCAATAGAAGGTGTAGCAAGGGCCAGGGATTTTGATCCAGAGCCAGTGAGATTTCATCTCAACTGGATATCTACCTCAGTGGCCTTCAGCTTGCTAAACAACTCAGAAATGGTCAAGGTATCGTAAGAAGTACTCTCAACGATAGATGATACCTTGATCTCCCAGATCTTTGGGTCCAAGGTATGAAGAACCTTGAGCGCCTGCTCGTGATCTGAGACTAACTGAGCACCCTCAGCCTTGTTGTCCCGAAGCTTGTTAATGATCGACTGAAAGCGACCAAACAAAGCCTCAACAGATTCACCCGGCTTCTGTGTGAAATTCTCATATTCACGCCGGTAGGTCTGATAGAGCCGAGCCTTGACCTGTGCTGTTCCCTCATGGTGTGCCTTGAGGGTAGCCCAGATCTCTCTCGCAGTGGAGAGATGACTCACACGCTCAAACTCAGTGGGACCTAAACCAGAAAACAAAATGTTCACAGCCTTACTGTTGCTCAGATGCTGAGCAATGATACCAGCAGTACCATGCTCAGCGACTGGCAAAATGACAAATGTGCTGTGAACACAAATGTCCCATATGTCCGAACCCTGGCTCATGAGATAGGCTCGCATGCGAGTCTTCCAATAATTATAGCCATAGGCTTCCAAGGACGGGACCTTGCCAGGAGACGTCATAGTCACTACTGGGGTTTAGAACCGGTTAAGGTATGGAAAAACCCTAACCTTGCTCTGATACCACTTGTAGGACCGAAAGTAGCGACCAGAGGGGGGGTGAATGGGCGCCTTTAAAAATTCTTTCGAATCAATGGCCTGTTCCCAATACCCAACGCACCTCAAAAACTATGCAGCAGAAAATAACCAGAAGGCCTAAGTCTAAAGTTTTCTAACCTAGAAGCAACTGATGATTAAATAGAGTAAAACTAGAGTGGTGCAACTAGGCAGATGAACAAGTTGTAACAGGCCTAAACTTCTCAATAAAATGATATAAGCATATGTAAAATGAAAAGAGAAGTTACTGACAAACGTTGTCTCCTGATCGGGACTTGGCGAAGCCCCCTTCGCACGTCGAGGTCTGCTTCGGAGGTTGGTGTCGGAGACAGTCCGAAATGCCGAAGGTGTCACTGTCTAGCCTAGTTCGAAGTGGTAAGAAGCGAAGTGTACTTCGGAGCGAAGTAAAAACAGTGCCGGAGCTTGGTTCGAAGTATGTACTTCGAAGACAAGGCTTCGAACACAGCTTCGAACCAAGTGCTTCGGAACAAAGTGACAAAGTCGGAGCCTGCTTCGAAGTGAGCACTTCGAAGACAAAACTTCGAACACAACTTTGAACCGAAGGCTTCGAAGCAAAACCTTCGAACAGAAAACTTCGAACACAACACACAAAAGGACAACCTTCGAACAAGGAAGCGAAGTCTGTCACGTGACAGAAAATCAAGTCCGAAGCCTACACTCTATCTTCGAACAGGGAAAGCTTCGGAAGGAGAAACGAAGGCTGACACGCCACAAAGGAATCCAAGCGAAGTCTATCAGAAAAGACAAACTTCGAAACCAACTTCGAAGCCTAATGAAGTGTGCACTTCGAACAGATAGATATGGAGTATGCTTGTTCGAAGTATGCGATGCTGTCCATACAGGGAGAACTTCGAAGTTAGCAACTCAGACACAAAAATCGAAGTTCGCAGATTGAGCGAAGCCTTTGAAGATGTTAAATCGAAGCCTGCCTCACGGAGCTGAGGGGGCTTCGAACAGAGAAGGTAGCTTCGCCAGAAACAGCCAGAAAAGGTTCTTGACCCTGTCAGCTTCGATCAAAAAGCAGTGCAGGGAAGGTGAAAAAAGCTGCACAGACTACTGTAGCTACAGAGAAGTAGTACTACTTGCAACAGCAAGAACTAGTACTCAGTTTGTGAAGAACAGAAGAAACAGAAGAAGCTTCTCCTCATGAAATAAACACAGCAGCCCGTAGCCAGCGCAATAACTCCCCAAACCGAACAAAATGCAACCAATAAATTCACCAGGGACCAAGACTTAAATGCATCCAAGAGATTAGAGCCAAAATAACTCACGAACAGGGAGGAACAGGTCCTGGCGGCGCACACAGGAGAGAGAAAACGGGAGACAAAGTGACCCAAAAGATGGATTTGATTTCAGCACAAAAGGGTAGTCCAAACCCTAGGGATTGGGGTCCTATTTATAGGCAGCCCAACACTAGGAATATTCTACCAGCCCCTTAGGGTTTTTACAGACTCAAAAATAAAGGAAAAGACTCTACTTCCCTTAGGAATTTTTACAGACACAACTGACTGACTGTGGGCCTAGAGTTATGGATGACATATCCGGAAGCTAAGTTTTCGTAGCGACTACGGCTTCTCTTCTGGACAGTCGGATACAAAATCAATGGTTGTTAGTTTTACGCCGAAACTGACAAAGCCTCCACCAGCTTTGCACCAGGTACCCGGATTGGGCCGGCCTGACTCCGCAGCTCTCTCAGCCCGGCAATCGCTCACCGCCCGTGTACCTGAGTCAATCCTGGTCAACAGCCCAGTGGGTCTTCTACTGCTTCTGGCCCATGCACCCGGATTGGGCCAGCCTGACTTTGCAGCCTCCTCTGCCCGACAGTCGCTCGCTGCCCGTGTACCTGAGTCACACGCGGCCCATGAAACAGCAGATCTCTTCTTCTTCTTCAGTCCTCTTTGACTATCGTTGACAATGACTCATCACTTCTGGAGCCATGAGGCCCACGCTATTCAGCATGGCTCCTCAAACGCGTCCTTCGACGAAGAATCTCTGCTCCACCCTGGCCTGCAATGGGTGCAGTTCGACTCAAAGTTCCGCACAGCAAAGTTCCTGAAGTATTCCGGGGAGTTCGACCCTAGAGAGTTCTCTCGGTCCTATGCTTTGGCGATAGAAACCTGTGGAGGGGGCCGGGATACGAAGGCTAAATGTTTCCCCCTCGCCCTCGAAGGCATTCCCCTCTGGTGGTTCTAGTCGCTGAGACCGGGGTCTATCAGATCGTGGGACCAGCTGAAGAAAAAATTTGTCAATAACTTCCTAGGGACCTCCGTGGCCCCCATGTCCATCGGAAGCTTCTTCAAGGTGAAGCAGCAACCCGGTGAGACGCTGCGACACTATTCCCAGTGCTTCGCCATACCAAGGCCTAGATCAAAGGGTTGTCGACCTCCTCCATCATCGACGAGGACCGCGAGGGCGTCACCAACCCCGGCCTCCTCGACAAGCTCCATCAAAAGCCGATCTCCTCAGTGGACCAGTTGATGACGTACTTCAAAGAGTACGACAGGTCTAAGGAGGGGAAGCTTCATAGGCAGGCGATGATCACCCCCGTCCGAACTCCGGAGGCCAAAGTCTATGAAGCAAGAAGCCACAACCCTCCACACCTCATCCCCGCAGAACCGCGTCACTGTGACTCGCGGCGGGGCAGAAGCATTATAGAGGGGAGGTGCTCAGCATCGCCGCCCCATCCCCCAAGCCCACAAAGTTCCAGCACGCCCAGGGCAGAGGGCGCTCCGTCAGTGCGAAGCCACCTATGAAAAACCAGGCCAGGAATGCGGTCTTCCATTGTAGCGTCCACGGCGAGAACCGAAGCCACGACACTAACTCCTACCGAACCATCCTCGCCCTCTAGAACGACTACCTCAAGCGATGTTCCAAATGAGTGTCCTCCGATAGGGCGCCATCCGCCCCCCATGCCGAGTCCGTCCATGTGGTAGGGCAGATCGATGAACCAGGGGCTCTGAGGCACTTCCCGGAGTCAAACAAGGTTTTGGCTCCGAAGCTCGAAGAAACCTCACATCGGGGGAAGCGCATGGTGCTAACCCTCTACGGAGGGGGAGCCATGGGCAGCATGTCGAAGAGGCAATGGCGGGAGTATGTTTGGGAGGTAGGGCACATTGGGACCTCAACCTTAGCCACCTTGCTCGAGTGGTCGCGTGTGCCCATCTCCTTCATCGCCAGCGACGCGATCAGCGTCAAGTTTCCACACACCAACCCCCTCGTCATCACGACTGACATCGCCGGTGTCAAGGTGCGTCAGGTGCTTATCGACGGAGGCAGTTCCGCTGACATCATTTTGTGTAGGCCTTCGACCAGTTATACATCTCCAGGAAGCACCTGCTCCCTGCCACCCGACCGCTCCAATGGTTCACGAGCCCACCGCTCGATGTCCTCAGTTAGATTGGCCTCGAAGTAACCTTCGGAGAAGTCCCCCTCTCGTGAACTGAAGAACTCATCTTCGACGTTGTCGATGCCCCCTACGCCTGCAACGCCATCTTCGGGAGGGGCATGTTAAACCGGTTCAGAGCCGTCGCGCATCACAACTACCTATGCCTGAAGATGTCAACTCCGGGAGGGGTCCATCCTCGGCGACCAAGCTACGGCCCGCCGGGTGGAGTAGGGACAATCTGCCCCACTAGAACCACAGCAAGTCAACAGCGTTCAAGAAAAGTCTAGACGATAGCGAAGACCCTCCACTCCCCGCCAAGCCCCCTAGGGTACCAGCCACCAAGCCTCACGAGGTGGTCACTAGAATCCTCGTCAAGGAGGGGCAGGAGTACCCCATCCAGTTTGGCGGGGGATTGGAGCCCGAGGTCATGGCCAAGCAGGAGGAAGTAGTCAGGGACAACCTAGACATCTTCGCTTGGTCGGATGAAGACATCGCGAGAGTGGACCGTAGCATCATCGAGAACTCCCTCTCGGCGAACCCAAAGGCACGCCTAGTACGCCAGGGGCTCCGCAAATTATCCGTAGAGAGAGAGATGACCTCGCCAAGGCAAATGTTGAGAAGCTACTTCGGGTCAGAGTCACCAGGGAGATTAGCCACACAGAATGGCTATCAAACTCCATCTTTGTTAAAAAGAAAAATTCTGGCAAATGGTGCATGTGTATAGATTTCACCTCCTTTAATAAAGCTTGCCCTCGTGACCTGTACCCCATGCCTTGCATCGAACAGCTGGTCGAGTCCACAGCCAGCTCGGAGCTCCTCAGTTTTCTGGATGCATACTCTGGATATCAACAAATATGGTTGAAACGAGAAGACCAGGCCAAGGCTAGCTTCGTTACTTCCTCCATAGTGTTCTGCTATATAAGAATGCCCTTCAGCTTGAGAAATGCCAGGGTCACCTTCTCTAGGCTAATCGTAAAGGCTCTAGGCCATCAAATAGGCCGCAACATCGAGGAATACATGGATCATATTGTAATCAAGAGTGCACATAAGCACCAGCCAAAACATTCGATAGCCTCCAATCTTGCGGGATCCGCTTAAACCCTAACAAATGTGTCTTTGGGGCCTGAGTTGGCAAATTGTTAGGGTGCCTAGTCTCGAACTGAGTCATCGAAGCCAACCCTACCCAGATCAGCACACTGCAGAACATGGCCCCTCCGGAGAATCTGAAGCAGACTCAAAACTTGGTCAGGTTCCTAGCCGCTCTTAACCGTTTCCTCGCCATATCCGCCGAGCGAAGCCTGCCCATCTTCAAGGCGCTGCGGGGATCAGAAGACTTCACCTAGACTCCCGAATGACGAAGATTCTTCGGCGAGATCAAAGAATACCTCGCCAATCTAATTACACTCACCACCCCCACAGCGGCGAAGCCCTCTTCATCTACCTCACCGCCACGGGCTTCACAACAAGCATCGTATTGGGTTCAAGAAGAAGAGGTTGGCGGGAAGCTGATCCAGCAACCAGTGTACTTTGTCTCTGAAGCCCTCTCAGGAGTGAAGACAAGGTACACCAAGCTCAAGAAGGTGGCCTACGACCTCATAATGGCTTCCCACAATCTGCGTCACTACTTCCTAGCCATGGTATGATCGTTCCCACTTCATATCCCCCAAGGGACATGTTCAGGAACAAGCACGCTACCGGAAGGGTAGGGAAATGGGTAGTGGAGCTCGCCCCCTTAGATATCAGTTTCATCACCAGAACTACCATCAAGTCACAGGTCCTCGCCGACTTCGTCATGGAATGGACCTCGTCAGCAAGCTGAACTCAAGACGAAGCAGGCGAGGGGATATGGACCATCTTCTCCGATGGAGAGTATCGGGCCTTCGGAGCAGTCGCCGGAGCGGTCATCACCTCACCTTCGGGGCAGAAATCATTGTACTCTATAAGGCTAAATTTTAAAGCCACGAACAATATAGTCGAATACGAAGGCGTGTTGTGGGCCTTCGGAAAGCCCGTGCACTAGGCGCTGCTAGGGTAATTGTAAAGACAGATTCCCAAGTTGTAGCTGGGCATGTGGACAAGAGTTTTCAAGTCCAGCACCCAGACCTCGCCGCTTACCTAGAAGTACTCCGCAAGACCAAAGCAGCATTCAAAGGGATATCTGTCTGAAGCATCCCGAGGGCTAACAACCAGCAAGCATACACCCTCGCTAAAGCAACTGCCAGAGGCCAGCACGTGCCCCTAGAGGCTTTTTTGAAGAGCTATCTAGACCCTCGGTGTTTCCTCTAAGAGACACTTCGGTCCGGCCCGTAGAAGGCACCTTGATGTCACTTCCGGAGCCCTCCCAAGTCCTATACACCACCACCGGAGAATGGCGAAATCCAATCCTGAAGTTGCCGAGGGGCGACGACGATCTCCCCTCAAGCCCCAAGCTCTCATGACTCCAGCTCACGGTGCGGCGCTACTGTGTCATCAACGGAGAATTGGACAAATATGGCATGTGCTCACCGCTGCTCCGATGTATCTCCTGCCCCGAAGGATAGCAAGTGCTCCAGGACATCCACAAAGGCCTATGTGCCAGCCATTTAGCGCATGGGGCCTTAGCCGGGAAGACTCTGCGCCAAGGTCTATACTGGCCTACCATCATGACTGATGCCGAAGACATCATGCGCACTTGCCAAGGGTATCAGTCAATGGGAAGATGAAGCCACCAACCCCCAAACCCACTACAGGTCATTACCCCCATCTGGCCTCTATCCCGATGGGGGATGGACCTCATAGGCCCGTTCCCAAGAGCTAAGGGCAACTTTAGGTTCACCGTCGTCTCCATCGAAAATTTCTCCAAATGGGTCAAAGTCAAACCACTGTCCGCCATCAACTCAAAGAATGTTCAGAGATTCTTTTGGCAAAACATCATCTGCCGATTCAGAGTACCCAAGCAACTCACACTCGACAATGGCACCTACTTTGACGCCGAAGCCTTCAAGACATTTTGTGAAGAGCTAGGAGTGAAGCTATGCTTCGTCGTCGTACAGAACCCACAATCTAACGGAGTTGAGAGCGAGCCAATGGGAAAATTCTCTCCGGTCTCAACTGGCGAATCGTGGGCCTCACCTCTTGGCTGTGGACCGACGAGCTGCAGAAAATCTTGTGGTCCATACGAACCACACAATCCAGGGCAACGAGATTCACCCCCATTTAGGCTGCTATTCTGCGATGAATCAATGATGCCGATGGAGCTCAAAGCCAGCTCCCTGCGGGCCACGGAGCCCGAGGCCGAGCAATAGCGCGATACCTCCCTCGATCTCTCTGAAGAGACAAGACTCCAAGCCATCGCCAACCTCTCCATGTATCATAACTAGACAAAGGCTTGGTACAATCCTAAGGTCAAGTTGAATGAGTTGAAACCAGGGAACCTCTCTCTTCGAAGCATCCTCACCCGGAAGAAGCTTGGAAACAAGTGGGAAGGACAGTTCATCATCGTTTGCTCCGGCAGGCCATGCTCATGCAATATAGCTATTTTAGATGGAGAAGAGCTAAAACATACTTGGCATGCGGAGCACCTGAAGCGATACTTTGCATGACCTCAATGTAACTATTTTGTACTATATTATAATATGATGCATCCCCTCGCTTGGTGGCAGTACTTGTCCGACACAATGTTTTTACCGAAGTGGACGCACTAAGATACAAAGACGTGTCTCGGGTTGAGAGAGAAGCATCCTAACTAAGGATTCCGAGCCCTGGCTCGAAGCATGCCAACTAAGGATTCCGAGCCCCGGCTCGAAGCATCCCAACTAAGGATTCTGAGCCCTGGCTCGAAGCATCCCAACTAAGGATTCCGAGCCCCGGCTCGAAGCATCCTAACTAAGGATTCTGAGCCCCGGCTCGAAGCATCTCAACTAAGGATTTCGAGCCCCATCTTGAAGCATCCTAACTAAGTATTCTGAACATTGGCGGATTGAAGCGTCCCAACTAAGGATTTCGTGCCTCGGCTCGAAGCATCCTAACTAAGGATTCTGAGCCCTGGCTCGAAGCATCCTAGCTAAGGATTCCGAGCACTGGCTCAAAGCATACTAACTAAGGATTTCGAGCCCCGGCTCAAAGCATCCAAGCCAAGGACTCCAAGCAGCCGAATCAAGGCATCCATTCCTAGGCATCCATCCTAACTATCCTAAACCTCCGCTCTGAATGTCAACAGCAAATTGCGCGAAGCTGGCAAGCCGCCTACCCGCAAGGAGGGGCAGGAGGAGTAAGTTCAGAGTAGATAAAGTTTCTCAAATAATGATAATAAGCCCCAAAAACAAAGTGAATATCTCGATTTTATTAAAGTAAAATAAGTTCCAATTAGAACACGAAGCAGGATTCGGGGCCCTAAGAGAAGTCGGTATCTAGGCCAAGTAGGAACCGGAAGCCTTTCCGGTCATGTAGGCTGGCCCGATCTTGAGATCCATCCTTGGCTTGCATCCTTGGAGCCCTAGGGGCTGCAAGAGCCATTCTTTCATAACACTTGTTCTATGCCTTCTTTAGAGCTCTCTAAGTTCTCAGATCTTCTTGAAGTTGCGCCCAAGTGCACAGATGTTGATCTGCATGCTCTGACTCATCGAGGCCAAACTCTACGTCGGACCAATCCACGAATTCTAGCGACGACGATGAGGCCCATCTCTCTCTTCTTCTTTTATAAAAGCCAACACTTTAGGCAAAACTTCGAAAATAACACACCCATGGTTGTCCCAAGGTATAGCGAAACGAGTGCGTCTGTTGGTCCTAAGGGCTTCAAAAACAACCCATTGATGTCGAAGAGCCTCGGTTTTGTCAAGTACCTCGACCTCGAAGTCCGAGGCATTGGCTTAACCCTAAATAAATTCCAAAAAGAAGTAGCCACCCTTTTATTTATAAAGTCATGAAACATTGCTTACAGGACTTTCTTTACAGAAAGAGGCCCTAATGAGACTACACCTTCAGGTCCGAAGGAGGAACGGATGAAGCAGGCTTCGAATAGGGCTACGGTAGGATCGAGCGATGGGCTTCGTCCATCTAGGATATCACCGCGGTTGGGCCTCCGGCTTTCCAGGGCACCCTGAAAGCTTTACAGGCCTTCGCCACTGACGGGGTCGGGGAGAGGAGATGATCCCCCAAAAGACGACCGAGGACATCCCCAATGTCGCCGGGAGAGCGCCCCCGACGGCTTCGAGGTGGTGGAGGATGCCAAGGGCGTCCACTCACCCCAAAACCTCCCCGTACCTGGCCGTAGTTGCATCCATCTGTTAGACGATGGCCTGGATAAACTTCAGTCGGTGGCTTAGGAGCTCGTGGGCAGTGTTGAAGGGCACACAGGATGTCCCGAATCGCTCCAAGATGCCCCAGAGAGCCCCCACGGCATCGGTCATCGCCCTTTCGCCTTGCGCCAAGGACTCCTTCATCGCTTTGTTCGAAGGAACCAGACTTCGATCGCCCGGTATAACATGACCCTTTGTATTTTGAGGGCCTTGGTGTCGACCGCCTATGCACGAAGCCCTTCGATCTCAGCCACTTGGGCCTAGAGTGCATCAGCTTCGGTGGCCCGAGTCTGAAGCTCCTCGACCTCGGCCACCTGAGCCCAAAGTTCATCGGCTTCGGTAGCCTGAGGCCAGAGCTCTCCGATCTTGGCGACTTGTGTTCAGAGGCTGACGACTTCTGTCTCCAACACCTGAAGCCTTTCGGCTTCAATAGCCTGCTGAGATTCGTCACCTCGGCGGCCAAGGCTTCTCATTCGGCCCTGAGATCCCACATCACTTCCTCGTCTACCTCGCCACGCTCGCGAAGCCTCGTGACCTCGCGATCGTGGTGGCTTCGCTCGGCAGATAGAGACACCATCGACCCCTGGGCCAAGCCGACGAGCTATCCACAAGAATGAGCAGGAGGGTTAGATAAGGGAAAAGGAGATGAGCATGCTCAAAGATGCCTAAAAATGCATACCTGACTCGCGGCACTCTCGATGGCGGAGTTTAGGTTAGCCTCGTCCAACCGACCGACCTCCGACACTAGGTCGGTGCTCCTTAGGACTAGGTAAGCCTAGTTAAGAGGCACCGTTCATGCTGCGAGTTCCGAATCGGTCCCCACGAATGGGACCAGGAGGGGGGACGCATGGGCACGCATGGCCGGACTCTCCTCCTGAAAGGACCTTAGGACGCAGAATGGTCTCCCTTCGAGCCCTCCTTGAATTCACCTCCTCATCGGACGCTAGTATCTCCACTACCCCGACAGCGGCCCTCGGCCTCGCTCAGGTACCCTCTCGAGTAGGCGGGGGCGGAGGAGTGGAGTCCCTATCCGAAGCACCTGCATGTGGGAATAACGACGGGGAAACTAAGACCAACAAAATCTGAAGGGTCGAGCTTGCGCGGAACCGCATAACTTTGCAAGCTCCTTCTAGCAAGGGGTCCGAGGTGCGAACGACCGCCGGAGACCGGACCGGGTAGAAGAACTCGTCCAACGAGTTCACCGGGGATCCACCTAGCGCGGCGGTCATCTCAGCCACGACATTTGCACTTCCCACCACCTTCGCTAGAGGATCGGCTAGGCCCCTGAAGGAAGGTTGTCTCCTTCAAGACTCCCGCAAGAGTTAGTTGGGGCCCCTTTGACCGTCTAGCCCGGAGGCATGGCCATTCAGGGGATCGCTAGCACCCTCGTGTCTCCTCCCTCCGCTTCCACTCCCGTAGGTAGTCGGGATGACACCTCGGCGGCCATGGCATCGACGACATCGCCGCCACCCACAGCAGGGTTTGGCTCGGGGATACTAAGGCCCAGTGCGGAGGCATCTGGGTCAACCGCCACTCCCTCGCTTGGAGTCCCATCTTCCGAGTTGAGGTTAGAAGAGGAACAAGGGGAGAGGTTCTTAGGCCCCTTCGAGGTCTTCTTGGAGGGACGCTTCGAGGGTCTAATCAGGCCAGAGTCCACCTTCCTCTTCTTCGCAGCTGGATCTGGGAGGTCTACGCTCAGGAGTCGTGGAGGCTTGTGTCGTAGGGCGCTCCATATGCGTTTGAATCGCTCCCAAGATCCCACGAGCTCCATCCTCTGCTTGCACTCCGCAGGAGTAGGGGCCCCGAAGATTTTTTTGATGATACGAACCACCTGCTCCGGAGTTTTAACCACGCATGACCCTGCAAAGTCCAGAGGTATGCTTAGTGTTATAACTAACCGCACAAGGTACGACCTATTCATTGCAAGGGAAAAGAAGTAGGACGAACCGAGCGGGCCAGAGGACGTCTCCGAAGGTGGCCCCTCCTTGGCGCTTTGGAGGGCGAGAGGCCATGCCTCCATCAGAGGAGGGATCTCGAGGGCGATGAACTCCTCGACCAGGTCCCACATGCTCATCCACCAGGTCACTATCTGTAGGAGCGGGATGCGAGTGGAGACTGAGCCGGCGTCGACCTTGATATCCGCCTCCTTCCGGTACCAAATGTGGCACGGAGGCCCTGCCAGCCTGGAGTCCAACCCAACCGCCACGTAGAACCAGTGGTGGATCCACTGCGAGTACCATCTCTCGTTGATGACCTTCGCCGAAAAGAAGTCAACATACTCCTTTTGGAGCTGTAAGTTGATGCTCCCATATGCCATGACCAGGTCTTCCTTCTTCTTCAGCTGACAGCAGGCTTCATGCATCCGCGCGAAGACCTCGGTAGCCTGGCCTCTATGCCGGGGCCGAGGCGGTTCTGGATCGCGTTTGTCATCGGCCCCTCTGTGCTGGCCTTCCTCTCCAATACCAGCGTCTGCTCTCTAAACCTCTCTGAGGTGGGTCGGAGGTCCTGAGAGCCACGAGCCTTGGTGGAACTTGGGGCCGCCATCGTAGCAGCCACGACCACCACTTGCTGTTGATGGAACTGGGAGTCAACAGTGGGAGTGGCGCTCCCCTTCTTTGTCATCACTTTAGGCACAAGACTACCAAAGGGAGAGGTGGTGTGTGAGTGGAGCAAGTGCAGCGCACGAGAAGGAAGTCGTCAACAACATTTGAAAGCCTGGCTTGTGGCTAGAGAATAACGGTGTATATAAAGCCCGGGCTCGGGAGACGCATTAACTCTCCCGTCAGCTCGTATTCCCCCAAGGGCCATGGACCACGTCAGGGTCACGTGATGAGTCGTCCTAGGGGCCCGGGCCCTGAGGCGGGAGCTTGCGCGTCGAGGCGTTCGCCCACCTGCTCCTATCGGTCTAGATCCTCTATCGCTTGGTGTCCCTAGGAAGCATCAGTGGTGAGTTCATTTCTAAGAGTTCTATAACATCCCTAATTTTCCAGAGATAAATAAATTCATAAAAATATATTTTCCTTGGAAATAATTTAATTTGATTTCCTATAAAGCTGAAACGGACCAAGTAAATACAAATCTAGAGAAATAATTCAAGTTATGGTCTGGAAAATTTATATTATGTTCATGAGGCCAAGATACAATTTTGAAAATTTTTATAAATTTTTCCAACCATTGTTTCTAGCCCATAATTTATAAATCATTTTCTATAATTATTTTTATTCAGAAAAGAATTCTTAATTCTATTGGGCCGCTCCCTCCCTTTCTCTCTTCCCGGCTGGCCCAACCCATCCATTACGCCGCCCTCTCTCTGACAAGATGGCCCCGCCTGTCAGCGTGCTCAGACTCGCAACCGAGCTAGAGGCCCACCTGTCAGCCACCTCCTCTCGGCACAAGCATCGGCCCCACCTGTTGGCGCCGACCGTTAACCCTCGCGCACGCTCCCTCTCGCAGACCAGTGGGGCCCACCTATCAGGTCGTCGTCTACCTCACGCTCCCGAGATCCCCGACTGCTGCCCTTACTCCCGAATCACCTCCGTCGTGGGCCCAAGCCCCGTTTAACGCCGGAAAATTAATCCCCATAACGCCTGTAGTCAATCCCCCTCGAATCTTCTCGCCGTTGAGCTCCAGAACGCAGTAATGGCCCGAGTTAAGATTAGTGGCGTTACTGGGTTTAACTCCCCGATTACTCCTATTTCCTCGCTGTTCCCCTCATCGGTGCCCTATATAAACCCCTCGGAGCACTCCGCGTCCAACACACCTCCCATTCACCTCCTATAGCCAGAGTTGTGCGACGCCTGCGAGTTTTTGCACCATTCCTATGTCTTGCCTCCAGCCACCGCTCACCGTCACCGGAGTCCAATCCCTCCATCGTCGACCACCCCGTCGTGACCGTCGTCGCCTCCACAACCCCGGTCACCCATCCACTCAAGCTCATCGCCACCGGAACACCATCACCGATGAGTACCCGAACCCCTCCGCTGCCCATAGTCGTCGCCGGCCTCACCCCGTCGACCTCAAGCCCTAATTTCAGTACCCTCGAGACCCTCACACTATCCTCGTTGTATTTTCGTGCTTAGATTAGGTTTTAGGCCATCGCCGTTGCCACTAGGCCCGTCACCATCGTCGGTTGTCACCAGAGAAGACGATCAACACAGTAATTACACTGTGTCGTGTCAGATCGCACCGCGGCCGCACGATCGCGATCGGACGGCTGTAGTTATATCGCTGTGAGGTTTAATCCTAGCCGTCCATCTGATCGAAAGGGTATCGGGTGATCCCAGCTGTCCATTTCCATTTAAAACCCACTAGCTCACAGCACAGTGCCGTGAACCCAGTCCACCATGAACCAGAGAGTGAATTAGGATTTAAAATAAATTCCAGAAATTGATCTGAACTTTAAAAATTCATAACTTCCCCAAATTAACTCCAAATTTGACCATTCAAATTTCAGAATGTTTTATTCTCTTCATGTTCATCCAATAAAATTTATATGTTTACATTGGAAATTTTATATTATTTAATGGGGATTAAAATAAAATTTAAGAAATAATTTTATAACTTCAAAAATTCATAACTCCTTTAAATTAACTCTAAAAATTACCATTTTAATTTCATAAGCTTTATCTTTTTATTCTCTTCAACTTTATCTAATAAAAATTATATGCTTGTATTGTGGTTTTATATTGTTTTAATTGCTTGTTATTTCTCATTTGTGTACCTAGAAGGTTAGGCCGTTGTTGAGGAGCACGAGTACTTCCCCGAAGTTCCTCCTTTCTCCTTTGCTGAACAAGGCAAGTCACCAACCCTATTTTTGAGCATATTGAGGCTAGTTTGTAATTAAATATTGCTAAAACTCATAGGTTATATTTGCATTAGTCAAATAAAGAGCCTTACACTATATTTATGAGGTCCCCGACCTTGATGCACAAACCCAAGCCATGCTATCGAGCAAAATTCCTTGTCACCGGTATACTTAATAATATTACACGTTTCCAATGTATCGACACAACTGCTATAGGATTAAAAACGAGTCGTAGATACTTAGATTCTGATATATGATCCCCGTATTTCTCTCAACCGTGGTATTTTGTTGGTCTTGGAATTGGCTAAGTGTGTTAGCATGTTGGGTTCCGGGTGTAAGCGAGGGCATTGGTTACTCGTACCCAGGGCACTATATGGATCAGTCTATGGGATCCGTTGCAATACACATTCATACCAACCACAAGTCTAGTGGGTAAGTCTTAACTAGAGGTATGAGACGTTCCAACTCAAGACACTATGTAGAGAGGGTCAAGTAGCACATGCGGGTGACTTGTACCATTTGGCACAAAAGGGGGCGCGACGTTGGTCTGGTGCGCCGGCACGCCGACGAAACCTATAGTGTGTGTCATTGACTTAGAGTGCTTATTGCTAAAGATTTCGGCATGAGTTCCTATGACTTGGGTCATTTTGACATACTGTAGTGTGCAGTAATAAGTGCCTTATGGGCCAGTGGTACACCTCTAATCAGAGTCTAAATCTTTTCAAAAAGTCGAGCCCACAATCAAGGGCAGGTTGCGTGACATCCTATAGTTAATATATGTCTGAGAAGTGTTGCATGTTGATTGGTCATGTAAGGACAATTGAGCAAGGAAGGCTAATTGTACTCCTCGAGTTAGAAGATATTGCATCATCCATGATTTAATTATTCTGTATAATTAAAACTGACTCACATTAACTGCTACAACTTAAAAATGTACTTTTCTGCACTTTAAACAATTACCTTCCCTTATTATTTCCTTTCATTATTATTGCATTTCTCGATGGCTTGTTGAGTACATTTGTACTCATACCCGTTGGAAAATCTATTTCAGAGACAGCATATTATGACGAGAACGGTCTGGAGTAGCGACCAAGCCAAGGAAGCGACCCTGGAGAAGATGTTCATCTAGATTAATATTTTCTTAGTTTCTTTTATATTAACACTCATGTAATAATGTGGTCTGCGAACCACAAATGATTGTCGTACGTTCGTTGTCATGTGATGAACATCTTGTGATTATTGATTTTCTCTAGAATTTCAATAAAGTCTGGGTTTTATTAAACCCTGGGCGCTACAAGTTCCTTGTCGCGGGTTTATCTCAGGCGCACCCTCCCCTTCGCATTTGCAGGTCAGTCGAATGGACGGGTGTGAGGGGCTACTGTTGGGGGAGATAATCCTAACAATATTCCAAGCAAGGTTAATGGTCGTCATGAGCATCACGGCCTACGGCCGCGTAGGCTCGAAGAGCAGTAAGGAGATTGGCGAAAGGCACTCCGGGTTAGTCTCGGGGCCGAAGGCAGGTTCCGAGGAGGCTTAGGCCCTTGGGTCGAAGCGAGGTCGGGTGCGGTGCCTGCCCCAAGTCAGAAGCCTTCGGCCCCGAGCCCCTCGGGCCCCCGTCAATAGGTCTGAAGCGAAGCCTTCGGAGGCTGGGAGCCCTCATAGGACGACCTCGAAGATAACTGCACCAGGGCCCCAAGGGGGATCCACGGGAGTCCGGTCAAGGCGGGATGCCAACCACTAAAGCAGGAGTGTGTCAACTGTGACGCCAAGTAATCCCTGTGGAGCATGACGAGCAGGTCAGTAGCGGTCTAGTTGGGGTTAGGTATACGACAAGACCGCATGTGTAAACCGCCACGCTAGGCAAATGTAGCCATGTCACTGAATGATTGGCGGAGTCGCAATGACTGTATCCCTACCGATTATGGGTATGGGAGTTGTATGACATATGTAAGACTAGGGGGCTCAGAGGGTATTGGCCCAGTGTAGGGCTCCACTATAAATACCTTCTCCCCGGTGTTGTACTGGAGACAAAACTCGAGATCCAAGAATACAACCTTTGAGCAAAACTTTCCGTCTTAATCTAGTTTTCTCAAACCTATCGGCGTAATCTTTTATGTCAACAATCATGATTATGAACTTAACAATTGGATGTTCAAACTGTATTTTTATATTTTTTATATGGAGAACTAGAAGAAGATATTTATATAGATTAACCTGAAGTTGGCTGCTTTCGGCCACGTGGGCAGAAAGGCTAACTTCCGTCGGCTAGGGCCAAAGCCGATGGAAGTTAGGGGCCCCTAACTTCCGTCGGCCAGCCCCTCTGCTGACGTGGCAGAGTTCGGCGCTAACTTCCATCGGCCACGTGAAGCTGACGGAAGTTAGCTAACTTCCGTCGGCGGCCGACGGAAGTTAGCTAACTTCCATATACTCGCTTCGTTAGCTTCTTCCGTCGGCCAAATGCCGACGAAAGTTAGCCTTTTGCCGACGGAAGTTAGCTTCTTCCGTCGGAAAAGGGCTAACGTCCGTCGGCTTTGGCCGACGGAAGTTCCCTGTTTTGTTGTAGTGATAAACGAATCCATAGAAGAACATCTTGTCTATAAATGAATCCGTAGGATCTAAAGAGATATATAAAATGAGAAGTTCTGTATCAATAAACATATCATTTAACACTTATACTTGTCTTATACTTCATGATCAAATGCAACTGTAAAAATATCATACTTGTAGTGATATTCAAATTTGATTAACACACAACTATCTAACGGATCAAGACATTAAAAATGTCGTGACCATCGGGGGGTGGCCCCTGCTGGCCCCCTTGACTCATGGAAAGAAAAATCTAGGTATTTATTTATGTTCACCTAGCGGTGTTTTGCGACTCCTGGGATAATGTCAATTCTGCATCCCTTTAGAGACCTCAAATACAACTTCTGATAATGTTAGTGTTGTGCCGGAGCAAAAGAAAAATGCACACATATTTCTCTAGCCGTATCAATACAATACACATTCATTATTTTCATGCCTACAGTTACATAAAATGAACATAAAATTCAAGAAAGAAGGGTGGAAGTGAATGCCACCTATGCTAATACTTCATGAATACTGAACATAATTAACCTAAAAAGAAGACTTAAATTGGACAATTTAAGCTGATTGATTGTCAAGGAAAGGATAGTCAGTGTATCCAACAACTGGGTCTTGCGTGTAGAAGGTAGATCGATCATACTTGTTCAATGGTGCGCTGATCTCAAACCTCCTGGGCAAGTCAGGGTTGGCCAAGAAGAGCCTCCCGTAGGCGACGAGGTCGGCGTAGCTGTCGGCGACCACCTTGTTGCCTTCCTCCCTGTCGTATCCACCGGCGGCGATGAACGTGCCATTGAAAGCTTTCCTGAAGGGCAAGAGGCCATGGGGGATCTGCCTACGACCTTCGACGATGGCCATTCTCGGCTCCACCATGTGGCAGTAGAGGAACCCTGGATGCTTGTTGAGTTGCTGCACCATGTATGAGCCGAGAGCCTCCGGGTTGGAGTCAACACAGTCCATGAAATCCAGGAACGGGGAAAGTCTGATGCCGACGCGGTGCGCGCCGACCTCGGCGACGACGGCATCGATCACCTCAACGGCGAAGCGGCAACGGTTCTCGAGGTTGCCACCATACTTGTCAGTGCGGTCGTTGGCACTATCCTTCATGAACTGCTCCAGGAGGTAGCCGTGCGCGCCGTGGATCTCCACGCCGTCGAATCCGGCATCGATGGCGTTGCGCGCGGCTCGCCGGAAATCGTCAACGATATGTGGGATCTCGTCGGTCATAAGACGCCGGGGCTTGGAGTACACCATGCCGGAGTCGTCCGGCGTGATCTGCTTGTCCGTGCTAGAGATGGGCGCCTGACCCTCAGGCTGGAAATCTGTCGATTCATTTCGCAATCGAAGTAATCAAAGAACCCAATTTGCAATAACCAACCAATCGATCACCGGAAAGAATCTCTGGGAGACTTACCGGTATTGGAAACCCTGCCGGTGTGCCATATCTGCAAGAAGAAGAGCGCACCCTTGCGGTGGACGGAGTCAACGATGGGCTTCCACGCCTCGACCTGCTCCTGCGTCCAGACACCTGGTGTCTCCGGGTATCCCTGCGCAGTGGCGGAGACGCCGGTGGCCTCCGCGATGAGGAGGCCGCCCCTGGTGGCCCGTTGCGAGTAGTACGCCGCCGCATGCGGCTGCGGCACGTTGCCGTAGGAGCGGCACCGCGTCAGCGGCGCAAGTACCACCCGGTGGTGGAGCTCCAACTTCCCCATCTTGTAGGGCGTCAGCACCGGGATCGCCGCGGCCTCATCGAGCTGCGCCATGTTAGCTAGTCTGGTCGATTCTTCTCCTCCTCCGTGTGGTCTCTCCCGCCAAGACTGCGATTTGCTCTGCTTTTCACCCTGTTTCTTGCTGCTGCTTCTGTTCTGTTTTGCCGTGTCCGGTGCTATTTATAGGTCTCGTCGGACTGACGGCAGCCTTCTGTTCCCACACCCGGGCGTCACCGTCTACGTGGACTGACGGCAACCTTCTGTTCCCACACGCGGGCGTCACCGTCTACGTCATTGCCAAACTTCTGCAGAAAAAGGAGCACTTTGATCCCGTAGAGGTACATTGCACGAGGACAAGCGGTAGTTTTCTATCGCGGCGCTGCATAGAACGTGTGGTTCTAACCAAGCCATCAAGGTAAGCTGGCTAGTTGCAGTTTGGTGCGGTGGACGGTGCCAATCAACAGCTTTAAGACATGATGCAACTTGTTTTGGTATTAATATAATATCATCCACAATAAACTATAGAACTAGTATTAAATTGATATGTGGCAAAGTTTTTTTTAGGAAAAATATTATAATGTATAGTACTAGAGCTATAACTCTTAACAAAATAAAAAATATAAAATAATGTATGCTCTATCCAATAGACAACTAGCAAACCAAAAATAGTATTATTTAATTTGAAGAACTAGTATCCATATTTAGAACACATACCTTACTTAGCACTATCTTCTCAATGTATGGAACTAGTACTAAAACAAAAAGATTCTGTTAGACACCTCTTATTTCATACATTGTGGATGCGCTAAAATGCTAAGTATACGAATCTTCGGGATAGTTTGGTACTCCATTGTCCTATGATAGACGTAATGAAACGATTCAAATTCTGTCCTATTAATCATTATTTTTTCAATTTTATTCATATATCTTGTCCCATTCACCTTAGGAATAGAGGTAGTACAAATTAAGACCTATAGATTTAGAAATTTTTTAGGGTCGCAACGAAATTTTGAATTTAGAGCTATGGATCAAAAATTTAAACCACCTTATTTTATCATATAGACTTTATATATTATGTATGTCAAAATAACAGCTAAACAAGCTCTAAAAACTCTTATCTCTAATAATATAAAGCACGGACTTCATTCGCAGATTCCATACGTACCCCTCCCCGCGTGCCCTAACCACGCGCTCGCCCGCCCCGCATATAGGCACGGTGCTCCAACTGCCTCCCCGCGCGCCCCACTCGTTCCACGCACCCCAACTAGAAAAGCACGAAAAAAAGAAAAAGAAGAAAAATAAAATAATAAAAATAATAAAATAAAAATAATAAAAAAGAGAAAAATATACTTTTGCGTTTTAGTTCTTTAATTTTGTATCTTGTGCGGAAGTACGAATTTTGCGTAAAACCCTAGATTTCTGAAAAATCATATAGAAACTATGAATTTTGCGGATAGACGGTTAGATTCACAGAAACTTTTCTTATCATCGTAGTAATAAAATAAGCCCCGTCGCAAAGCACGGATCTCTTACTAGTATTATGGAACATATGGAATACGAGCTAAAAAAATTGATAACAATGTAGATCAAGATAAATGCTCCTTGATACCTATTTATCCATGCCACTATAAGACAATTTTGGTATGAAATAAAATACAATTTTCTATTTTAGTAGTCCAAAATATATTTAAACTTCGTGCTGCCAAAGTTTAGTATTGATCGAACCTGACCAAACCACCCCTTTCCGAACAATCATCACGGAACGACTTTGGTGCAGTTTGGTGCGGCTGTGCTGATAAGGATAAGCACGGTAGTTCGGCTAGATTTGAATTTAATTTTCTGTCCCTCGGTTTACGAGCTCAAATACCCGTTTAATTTAAGGTTAAATTCTGGTTTAGATTTAAAAACGTGGTTTTACCGATTACTTATAACTAGTCAGATGCTTGTAATTTGTGACGGAACCTTATTCTTGATATCAAAGATATATTTAAGGCATGACATTTATTAAAACATACTTAATAATGCCTAGACAATAATAAGAGACAATGTGATATATTCTTATCAAAAACAAATTATAGATAAAAATTCAATTATGCATTGACATTAGTCATTAAATATAGAAAAGTACATAGATCCATCTCTACTAATTACAAGTACTATTACATTAAAATACCACTTTTGAATACTTCGCAAGTAAAAATTACATCAAAATTACATCATATTTCAAGACATTATTTCTTTTTGAAGTTTGTACTCAAAAGTAAGATGCACATAGTCTTATTTTTAATGACAACTGTTGGGGGAAAATATTTCATCATCCCCATCATAACAAAACCTCTACCTCAACGCTGTGAGAAGACAAAATGAAGTTAGAAGCTTTGATCTCCGAAGGCAACCTCGAGCATTAAGGCTTCACTGCATTCGGAGCCTTCTACAATAGAAGCCTCCGAGAAGCCTTCGGCGTGACGAAGAATTCTAGAGCCTCTTTACTTGAAGGGATACTGCCAGCAAAGACAGAAGAATTACTTCTCACTGTAGACTTAGTATTTTACCCTTTTAACCCTACGAAGAATATTAAACGATATCTTCTAAGTCGGTTGCAATTAGAGGGTAAATGAGTCTTTTTCTAATATATCGTGTCTATAAATACCTCTCTTCGTTCTGTAAGGGGTATCGAATACTCAGATATTCAATATACACTTCGAACTATCTTAAGCTATTATCCAATTCGGGGGCTTGGAATAGTCCACATAAGCAAACACTTCGTTTGTCAATCTTTCAAGTTTACTAAACCTGTTAGCGTAATCTTTTGCGCCAACAGTTGGTGACGTTGAGGAGCCATGCTGAATAGCGTGGGCCTCATGGCTCCAGATGTGATGAGTCATTGTCAACGATAGTCAAAGAGGACAGAAGAAGAGGAGATCTGCTGTTTCATAGGTCGCGTGTGACTCAGGTACACGGGCAGCGAGCGACTGTCGGGCAGAGTAGGCTGCGAAGTTAGGCTGGCCCAATCCGGGTACATGGGCCAGAAGCAGTAGAAGACCCACTAGGCTGTTGACCAGGACTAACTCAGGTACACGGGCGGTGAGCGATTGCCGGGCTGAGAGAGCTGCGGAGTCGGGCCGGCCCAATCCGGGTACCTGGTGCAAAGCCGGTGGAGGCTTTGTCAGTTTCGGCGCAAAACTGACAACCGTTGATTCTGTATCCGACTGTCCAGAAGAGAAGCCGTAGTCGCTACGAAAACTTAGCTTCCGGATAAGTCATCTGTAACTCTAGGCCCACAGTCAGTCAGTCGTGTCTGTAAAAATTCCTAAGGGCAGTAGAGTCTTTTCCTTTATTTTTGAGTCTGTAAAAACCCTAAGGGGCTGGTAGAATATTCCTAGTGTTGGGCTGCCTATAAATAGGACCCCAATCCCTAGGGTCTGGACTACCCTTTTGGCTGAAATCAAATCCACTCTATTGGGTCATTTTGTCTCTCCTTCTCTCTCCTGTGTGCGCCGCCAGGCTCTTGCTCGTTCCTGTTTTTGCCTTGCATTTGCTCTAATCTCTTGGATGCATTAAAGCCTTGGTCCCTGTTGATTTTACTTGGTGCACATTGTTTGATTTGGGGAGTTATTGCTTCAGCTACAGGCTGCCTGAATTTATTTCGTGAGAGGAAGCTTCTCTTTTTGCTTCTGTTCTTCACAAACCGAGTACTAGTTCTTGCTGGTGCAAGTAGTACTACTTTCCTGTAGCTACAGTGTGCTGTGCAGCTTTTCACCTTCTTCTGCTCTGCTTTTAGATCGAGGCTGACAGGCTCTGTCACCTTTTTGACTGTGTTTCGAGCGAAGCCACTCTATGTTCGAAGCTCCTCAGTATCGTGAGGCAGGCTTCGATCTATCTCCTTCGAATGCTTCGTTCGATCTTCGGTTTTTGGTTTGCGTTCTGTGTTGCTAAGTTTCGAAGCATTTTTCTGAACGTCAGTATCGCATACTTCGAACGATAGTGCGAAGGAGCTTTGGCTCTATCTGTTCGAAGTTCATACTTCGACAGGTTTTGAAGTTGGGTTCGAAGCTTGTAGCTCCGCTAGACCTCGCACTGACTTTTGTGTGTTGTGTCACCCTTCGCTTCTCTTTTCGAAGCTAACTTGTTTCGGAGGTAGAGTATAGGCTTCGGACTTGGTTTTCTGTCGTGTGACAGGCTTCGCTTCTTTGTTCGAAGGTTGTCCGTTTGTGTGTTGTGTCCGAAGCCTTCTGTTCGAAGGTTTTGCTTCGAAGCATTCGGTTCGAAGCTGTGTTCGAAGTTTTGTCTTCGAAGTGCATACTTCGAACCAGGCTCCGGCACTGTCATACTTCGCTCCGAAGTATACTCCACTACCTGCCACTTCGAACTAGACTAGACCGTGACACCTTCGGCATCTCGGACAGGCTCCGTCACCAACCTCCGAAGCAGACCTCGTCGTGCGAAGGGGGCTTCGCCAAGTTCCGAACAGGAGACAAATTTGGACAGTAAACTTCTCTTTTCATCTTTTACTTTCTTAGATCATTTCATTGAGAAGGTTAGGCCTATTACACCTCGTTCTTCTGCCTAGTTGCACTACTTTAGTATTACTCTGTTTATCTTTAGTTGCTTCTAGGTTAGAAACCTTTAGACTTAGGCCTTCTGTTTATTTTCTGCTGCGTAGTCTTTCTGAGGTGCGTTGGGTATTGGGAACAGGCCATTGATTCGAAAGAATTTTTAAGGCGCCCATTCACCCCCCCTCTGGTCGCTACTTTCGGTCCTACAGACGTCAGTGGGGAACTTAGTACAAAAACTTTGTTCTCTACCAATCCTTTCTTAGAGCCATGCCTCCTAAATAGAGCCTAGGCACTAGTCCTCTCTGAAGGTCTTCTCGGACCTCTGGATTGGGATCTTCGAACACCACTGAGGTCGAAGGTCCCTCCATGGTCCCCCACCTCAAACTCCCAAAGTAAACACTCACCCTCGAGCATACGGAGCCCCTCTTGTGGCTCCTTCTGTGCTCTGAACTGACTTCGTCAGTTCTAAAGACCCGGAGGGCCCCTTCGGAGGAAATGAAGGCCAGCCAGATGACATGGCGGCCTAGATGACTCGACTTCAAGCTGAGGTAGAAAGGTGGAGGCAAGAAGCTGCAGATATGCTCCGCCCTCAAGCTAGCCCCGTCATCCCGGAGGTACCTCAAGACGATGACCTTTTTTACTATCCCGAAGCTTCTGAGGTCTAGAGAAGCACCGAGAATGCTTCGTTCGACAATGAATCTCCGCTACACCCAGACTTGCAAATGGTGCGCTTCGACCCTAAGTTGAGGAATTCGAAGTTGTGCCAGTACTCTAGAGAGGAAGACCCCAGAGAATTCTCCTTCTCTTATGCTCTTGCAATTGAAGCCAGTGGAGGGGTTCGAGACACGATGGCCAAGTGTTCCCCCTTGCACTCGAAGGGGTGGCTCTTCGTTCGTTTTGGTCCTTAAAACTAGGATCAATTAAGTCTTGGGAGCAGCCGAAGAAAAAATTCGTGAGCAATTTTCAAGGGACCTTTGTGCCCTCGATGTTTATAAGGAGTCTTTTTTAGGTGAAGTAGCAACCCGGAGAAACTCTGCATCAATTCTTCAAGCGCTTCGCTCATACAAAGTCTCTGATAAAGGGGTTGTCTCCATCATCCGTTGTTGACGCAGCACGTGAAGGTGTCACGAACCTGGGCCTCCTCGACAAGCTTCATCAGAAACATATTTCTTTGGTAGCGCAACTAATGACCTACTTTGAGCAATATGCCAAGTCGGAAGAAGGGTGTCTTTAAAGGACTTCTTCGTCTTCATCGACCATCCTCCAAGAAGTCAAACTTGAACCGAATACTTCAAGTCCACCACAAGTGTTCCCCTTCGACAATAATCAGCATGATGGACGAAGAGGACGAAATCATCCCCGATCCGAGGTTCTAAATATTGCTCCTTCTACTTCGAAATTGCCTCCTAAATATCAATAGGCTCAGGGCAACAAGATCAGCGGCTCAAGGCCGCCAAGGAAGCTGGCTGGTCGAGGCCAGACCTTCTTTTGCTGTGTGCATGGTGAAAACTGAAGCCATACCACTGACGCATGCAAGTCCATATTAGCTCTGCGAAGCGAATGTCTCAAGAGGAGTTCTGGTCGAGGCACTACTAACCGAGCCCCTCCCGAGATACGTCCGGAGCCGGTGTAGGCTGTCGGAAATGTGGACAGTTTCGAAGCCCCAAGACAACCTTTGGTGGCCAGTGTTATTCCACCTCCGAAGCAAGAAGACAACTAAGATCACGGGAAGCGGGTAGTCCTGCCCATCTCTAGAGGAGGGACCCTAAGCGGCATGTCGAAGCATCAGCGGAAGGAATATGTACGTGAAGTAGGGCACATTGGGACCACCTCGTCAGCAGCTGAAATTAAATTCCCCCATATGTACCCTCTTGTTATTACAACTGACATTTTAGAAAACGGGGGTCCAACGAGTGTTGGTTGATGGTGGAAGCTCCGTGGATATCATCTTCATTCAAGCCTTCGATCAATTATGCATCCCACGGAAGCATTTACTTCCAGCGGCTCGTCCACTACAAGGTTTCGCAGACCCTCCTCTCGATGCCCTCGACCAAATAGGCCTCGAGGTTGCCTTCGGAGAGGGGCACCTAGCCATATCGGAGGAAGTTATCTTTGACGTCGTCGATGCCCCTTATGCTTATAATATTATCTTCGGAAGGGGAATGATGAACCAGTTCGGAACACATCACAATTATTTATGCCTGAAAATTCCCACACAAGGAGGAGTACATGCGGTCCTCGGTGACCAAGCTGCAGCATGGAGGGCAGAGTACGACCATGGCCCACCTCTAGATTCTAGGTAGGTAAATAATGTGTAGGACCATTCGGAGGATGCTTCAGTGTCAAGAGACCCTTCTAAGATCTCCTCCCTCAAGACGAGCCATGAAGGCGAAGTTCTAACAAAGATCATCATCAAGGATGGCAAAGACTATCCCATCTAGTTTGGCAAGGAATTGTCTCCAGAAATCGCCACTTCGCTGGAAGAAGTGGTTAAAGACAATCTAGATGTCTTTGCTTGGTCATATGAAGATATTCCCAAAGTCGACCGAAGCATTATCGATCATAGCCTATTTGTCAACCCAAGGGTTCGACTTGTTCGCCAGGGGATCCACAAGTTGTCAACAAAAGAGCAGATCTCGCCAAAGCGGAGGTTAAAAAATTATTAAAAGACGGGATCAATTGGGAGGTGGCCCACACGAAGTGATTAGCTAACCTCATCTTTGTCAAGAAAAAGGCCTCTGGCAAGTGGTGCATGTGCATTGACTTCACATCTCTAAATAAAGCATGCCCATGTGACCCCTACCCCATGCCCCACATTGATAAGCTCATCGACTCTACAACCGGTTCTGAACTTTTAAGCTTCATCGACGCGTAGTCCGGATATCATCGAATATGGTTAAAGCTCGAAGATGAAGCCAAGACAAAGTTTCATAACTCCTTCATGAGTCTTTTGTTATGTCAGAATGCCCTTCGGATTAAGAAATACCGGGGCAACTTTTTCAAGATTAATTGCTAAGGCTCTAGGTCACTAGATAGGCCGCAATGTTGAGGCCTATATGGATGACATTGTAATAAAGAGTGCTTTGAAGCACCAACATAGTCTAGACTTAGCAGAAACTTTTGAGAGCTTCTGAGCATGTGGAGTTCACCTCAACCCCGAGAAGTGTATCTTCGGGGCAAAAGCAGGAAAATTATTGGGGTATGTAGTTTCGAGTAGGGGAATCTAATCTAGCCCAATGCTAATAACTGCATTGCAAAGGTTGGCTCCGCCAAAAAATTTGAAGAAAGTCCAGAAGCTCGCCAGATGCCTTGTAGCCCTTAGCAGATTTTGGCAAGGTCCGTAGAGTGGAGCCTCCCAATATTCAAATCTTTGAAGGGGTCCGAAAATTATGTCTGGACACTAGAATGCTAGAAGTGCTTCGATGAAATTAAGAACTATCTCGGTAATCTCACAACGCTTATTGTGCCCCTCGCAGATGAAACTCTCCTTTATCATGCAGCCACAGGCTCCGCTGTTAGTGCAGTACTTGTTCGAGAAGTGGATTTCAATGGAAAGCTAGTGCAGAATCCGATATACTTCATATCAGAAGCTTTATCCAGAGCCAAAACTCAGTACTCCAACCTCGAGAAATTTACTTATGCCCTGATAATGGCTTCGAGGAAGTTGCGACATTATTTTTTGGCACATAATGTAATTGTTCCAACTTCTTACCCTCTTGGAGATATGCTCCGAAGCAAAGATTCTACGGGGAGAATTAGGAAATGGGTTGTCGATCTAGCTCCTTTTGGTATTTCCTTCGTAGCAAGAACGGTGATCAAATCATAGGTGGTGGCTGATTTCATAGCGGAGTGGACTCCGTCTACAGTATGGGCTCCGGAGGAATCAAATGAAGGTGTATGGACCATATACTATGACGGGGCTTTTCAAGCATCCGGAGCAGTCATAATATCACCTTCAGGGCATAAAGCAATGTACTCCGCAAGTCTCAACTTTAAGTCCACCAATAATATTGCGGAGTACGAAGGGATCCTACTTGGGCTTCGCAAAGCGCGCGCACTTGGTGCTGCAAGAGTTGTCATAAAAACAGACTCTCAGATTGTCGTAGGGCACGTTGATAAAAGCTTTCAAGTTCGACATCCACACCTTGCCAAATATTTTGAAGAAATCCGCAAGACCAAAGAAGCATTTAAAGGGATTTCTATCCGAAACATCCCACGAGCTTACAACTTGCAAGCAGACATCTTGGCCAAAGCTGTAGCCGGAGCCCTAGACATCCCGGAAGGGGCTTTTTATGAAGAACTTGCCTCCCCTTCAGTGCCACAACTACCTCCTACTGAGGTACTTTGCATATCGAGTAGTGATTGGTGGAGCCCAATTATGAATTTATTGCAATACGAAGCTAATTTGCCTGAAGGCCCAAAGCTATCAAGATTACAATTGAGGGTCCGGAACTATCATATTATCAATGGTATTTTATACAAGGCCAGAGTCTGTTTTCTCCTGCTCGGATGTATCTCCCAATCCAAAGGCCAAGACATACTTCGGGAGATTCACAAAAGCCTATGTGGTAGCCATCTAGCCCCTCAGGCTTTAGCAGGCAAAAAATTTCGCTAGAGGATTTATTGGCCTACTATAGTAGCTGATGCAGAATCATTAGTCCGCACTTGCCAGGTTTGTCAATGGATGGGAATACGGAGTCATCATCCACCAACACCTCTTCAAGTTATCACTCCATTATGGCCAATTGCTCCTGAAATTTGCAGTGGTAGCGATTCAGTATTTTTATATGTGGGTCGAAGTCAAACCTCTGACCGCTATCACTTCTAAAAATGTGCAAAAATTTTTCTGGCAAAATATTATTTCCATATTTGGAGTACCTAGGCATCTTACAATTAATAATGGCACTCGGTTCGATGCCAAACCTTTTAGAGAATTCTGCGAAGGTCTTGGTATCCAAATGTGATTTGCAGCTGTCCGTCATCCCCAATCCAATGGAGTCATCGAGTGATCCAATGGTAATATCTTGTCTAGCTTAAATCGAAGGATAGTTGGATTGGTAAAGGGGCTATGGACCAAGGAACTCCCGAAGATTTTGTGGTCCATCCGGACCACTTAGCCAAGGTCTACATGGTTCACCCCTTTCCGGTTATTATTCGGAGATGAAGCCATGACGCTGACGGAGCTAAAAGGAGGTTCCCTCCGCACCATGGGACAAGAGCTTGATAATGAAAGACAGACTTCGCTAGACTTGACTGAAGAAAAAAGGCTTCGAGTTGTTGCCAACCTGACGAAATACCAACATCAGACGAAGACTTGGTATGACCCGAAAACAAAGCTTAATGAACTTAAGCCAAGCCATTTAGTATTGCGAAGCATAATTGCTCCGAGAAAATTAGGAAATAAATGGGAAGGACCGTATATCATCCTGCATTCAGGACGTTCCGGATCTTTTAAATTAGCTAATTTAGAAGGGGAAGAATTAAAACATGCATGACATGTAGATCACCTTAAACGTTATTTCGCTTCGGGGCTCCTTGTAACAGATTGTAAACACCTTTCTAAATAAATAAAGCTTATGGTTTGAATAATGCATACTTCTCAAGATGATTCCTACTCCTAGTGGACGCACTAGGGGAACAGAGCTCATTGTGGAGGTAATTATTATTCATACGAACCCAATCAATGGACTTCGAGCCACCGGCTCGAAGCATCCGCCAAGGTGGGAAAGTACCATGAAAAACGGATTCCGAGCCATCGCTTGAAAGCATCCTTAAAAGAGTCGAAGGCGACCAAAATAAACGGATTCTGAGCCATTAGCTTCAAAGCATCTGAAAAAGAGTCGAAGGTAACCATGAAAGACGGATTTCGAGCCATCGGCTTGAAAGCATTCGTAAACGAGTCAAAGGCAACCAAAATAAACGGATTCCGAGCCATTGGCTTGAAAGCATCCAGAAAAGAGTCAAAGGTGACCATGAAAAACAGATTTTGAGCCATCGGCTTGAAACCATCCATAAAAGAGTCGAAGGCAACCAAAATAACTAGATTCCAATACATCCGAAAAGGAGTACTAAGCTACCATCTATGGACTCTGGACCTTTAGGTTCGAAGAGTCCTACGAGGTCATAATGACCATCTACTCGGATTTTGAACCATTGGTTCAAAACTCCTATTCAATACAATAGGGGCTCCAAGCATCTAAAGTCAAAAACCCTATGAAAATTATGCATTTAACAGGCATGACAGACGTTGTGCGTGACCAACTTCGCTTGATAATCGAAGGCACTCATCCTCAAAGAGGGGCTAGGAGGTAAAGGCACAATTTCAAAGCATTTCAATTTATATTACCCAATCAATTATATTACATCGTGAAAAATCAATGTATAAACCAAGAAAAAAACGAAGACCCCTCTGATCCCTAAGACTAGCTTTGGAGTTATCCTGACATTGAGGGCGACTTGTTCCTGAGCCCGGAGTCTTCTGTAGGACCGAAAGTAGCGACCAGAGGGGGGGTGAATGGGCGCCTTAAAAATTCTTTCGAATCAATGGCCTGTTCCCAATACCCAACGCACCTCAAAAATACTACGCAGCAGAAAATAAACAGAAGGCCTAAGTCTAAAGGTTTCTAACCTAGAAGCATCTGATGATTAAACAGTGTAAAACTAAAGTGGTGCAACTAGGCAGATAAACAAGTTGTAACAGGCCTATACTTCTCAATGAAATAATCTAAGTAAGTATAAAGTGAAAAGAGAAGTTACTGTCTAAAGTTGTCTCCTGTTCGGGTCTTGGCGAAGCCCCCTTCGCACGTCGAGGTCTGCTTCGGAGGTTGGTGTCGGAGTCTGTCCGAAATGCCGAAGGTGTCACTGTCTAGCCTAGTTCGAAGAAGTAAGAAGCGACGTGTACTTCGAAGCGAAGTAAAAGCAGTGCCGGAGCTTGGTTCGAAGTAAGCACTTCGAAGACAAGACTTCGAACGCAACTTCGAGTCACGAGCTTCGGAGCGAAGTAAACAGTGCCGGAGCTTGGTTCGAAGTAAGCACTTCGAAGACAAGACTTCGAACACAGCTTCGAACCAAGAGCTTCGGAGCAAGGTGACAAAGTCGGAGCCTGCTTCGAAGTGAGGACTTCGAAGACAAAACTTCGAACACACAAAACAGACGGACTACCTTCGAATCAAAGAAGCGAAGTCTGTCACGCGACAGAAAAGCAAGTCCGAAGCCTACACTCTATCTTCGAACAGGGAAAGCATCGGAAGGATAATCGAAGGCAGACACGCCACAAAGAAATCCAAGCGAAGTCTATCAGAACGGACAAGCTTCGGACCCAAACTTCGAAACCTAGTGAAGTGAGCACTTCGAACAGATAGATTCGGAGTATGCTAGTTCGAAGTATGCGATGCTGTCCAAACAGGAGGAGCTTCGAATCTAGCAACTCAGACTCAAAGACCGAAGTTCGAAGTCTAAGCGAAGCCTTCAAAGAGGTTCGATCGGAGCCTGCCTCACGGAGTTGAGGGGCTTCGCACGGAACCAAGCTTCGCCAGACACACCAGAAAAAGGCAAAAGAGACTGTCAGCTTCGATCAAAAAGCTGGAGGATAGAAGGTGAAAAGCTGCAGCCGAACACTGTAGCTACAGTAAAGCAGTACTACTTGCAACAGCAAGAACTAGTACTACCACCGTGAAGAACACTCCCAGCCGAAGAAGCTTCTCTTCAAGAATAAATTCAGCAGCCCGTAGGTAAGGCAATAACTCCCCAAACCGAACAAAATGCAAGCAATAAATTCACCAGGGACCAAAGCATTAAAGCATCCAAGAGATTTGAGTGAAAATAATGCAAGAACAGGGAGAGGAAGCCCCTGGCGGCGCACACAGGAGAGAGAAAAAACGGGAGACAAAGTGACCCAATAGATTTGATTTCAGCACAAAGGGGTAGTCCAAACCCTAGGGATTGGGGTGCTATTTATAGGCAGCCCAACACTAGGAATATTCTACCAGCCCCTTAGGGTTTTACAGACTCAAAAATACAGAAAAAGACTCTACTGCCCTTAGGTATTTTTACAGACACAACTGACTGACTGTGGGCCTAGAGTAACAGATGACATATCCTGAAGCTACTCTTCTGGACAGTCGGATACAGAATCAACGGTTGTCAGTTTTACGCCGAAACTGACAAAGCCTCCACCAGCTTTGCACCAGGTACCCGGATTGGGCCGGCCCGACTCCGCAGCTCTCTCAGCCCGGCAATCGCTCACCGCCCGTGTACCTGAGTCAGTCCTGGTCAACAGCCCAGTGGGTCTTCTACTGCTTCTGGCCCATGTACCCGGATTGGGCCAGCCCGACTTCGCAGCCTCCTCTGCCCGACAGTCGCTCGCTGCCCGTGTACCTGAGTCACACGCGGCCCATGAAACAGCAGATCTCTTCTCTTCTTCAGTCCTCTTTGACTATCGTTGACAATGACTCATCACTTCTAGAGCCATGAGGCCCACGCTATTCAGCATGGCTCCTCAATCTCCCCCTTGATGAGAGCATTGTCAACACTCCTCAATTCTCAGCTCTTCAGTACCTGTGAACCAAATGTGGAAACACGAAAACAAAATACAAGAAAACAAAGAAGAAAAAAAAAATAAGGTAAAAGTTTAACCCTAATGACCAAAAGCCAACCAAAAGCAAGAAACGGTCATTATGGTTAACCAAAACGTAAAAGCTCAAAATGAGTGCGATTGCAGAATAACAAGGATATCAACAGAGTAAGAACTCCCCCTTAAACTCTGATCCCAAATTTTCTCCCCCTTGTTGACAAGTGAACTCATCAAGCACTCAAAAGAGACACAGACTCCCCCTGAAATGCAACTCCCCCTCAAGATATGCAGTGAATGCAACTGGGGTGCAGGTGGAGTGTAGAAAGCATGCTTCTCAGATATGATTGACTGCAAATACAGTATCTAACAGGTATAGCAAAAGAGATACTGTCCAAGACACATGGCATGATCAGTGCAACAGATGATATCTAAAGAAAGTCATTTAGCACGCATTTTTCAGTTTTGGCAAATAAAAGCATCACCACATTGTCTAGTAAACAAGCAAGGTAAAGCATGAGATGCAGAAGCTAACTGATATCTACCAAGATAAGCATTGTTCAAAACAAAGTGCTTCAGCAAACTTGTTATCCCTTTAAAGTTCAGGCTTTTTCATTTTCCTTTGTTATTTTTGCCAAGGGTTATTTGCATGTCAAACCTTATGCTAACCGACCAAGTCAAGCCTAGGCCAGGACTGGGCCATCAGAAGCTTAAGACATTGGTCTTGGCATACACTACATTGTCCTAGTTCATACCAAAGTGCTATGGTAAGCAGTCCAGGACAATATAATGCGACAAAGCAAACCCACTTGGATCTTTTCAACGCAAGCATAAAAAGGGCATGGAATTTTCATTCAGTTTTGATTTTCATCATTTTTAAAGCACATTTTCCATGTTAAAGCATAAAGATGTCCAAGTTGCATATCTGCATCTATGTGATGAACTAGCTACAAGGCATGTAACAAGTAGCAAAAGCATTCAGCCTACACATGCTAGTTACCAGAAGCAATGGTGATCATTTTTCAAGTTGAAAGCGTAAAAGCCATGCATATGACAGATATCAAACATGTCAAGCGAACTGAATCAAAGCATGATCATTGACAAGTAATCAAAAGCATGTACCAGCTAGAATAAGTAAAGCAGTTCAATCATATAACAGAACCAGGCTCAAAAGTGTGATATGTGAACATGTATGAAATGAACACACACAAAAAGACTCAAGAAAAGAGTAAAAAGAAAACTGACGCAAAATATCCTAGAAAGGATACACAACACCCAAATCCCCTCGTAAACGCTCAAAAGTAGATTGATCTAGGGGTTTGGTGAAAATGTCAGCCAACTGATGATGGGTATCAACATGAATAAGGTCAATGACACCTTTCTCATATTGATCCCGCAAGAAGTGAAAGCGCACATCAATATGTTTGGTTTTTGAATGAAGACACGGGTTTTTCCCTACACTAATAGCACTAGTGCTGTCGCAAAACAATGGAACCCTGGTAGGAAAGAACAACCCAAAGTCTCGTAGAGTAGAAATCATCCAAACCATCTGTGAGCAGCAGCTAGCAGCAGCTACATACTCAGCCTCTGTGGTCGAAAGAGCAACTCCAGATTGCTTTCGAGAAGACCAAGATACAAGGGAAGAACCAAGAAACTGGCAAGTACCGGAAGTCGACTTGCGATCCAACCGGCACCCACCAAAGTCAGCGTCCGAAAAGCCAGATAAATCAAGAGATGATGATGCTGAATAATAAAGACCAAGATCAGGCGCATAGGTGAGATACCTGAAAATGCGCTTGACAGCCTGCTGGTGAGACGCGCGAGGTGAAGACTGAAAACGCGCGCAAAGTCCCACGGCGAACTGTATGTCCGGTCTTGTTGCTGTTAAGTATAGCAGCGAACCTATCATCCCTCGAAATTCTCTCTCATTGACCTTGACACCGCTCTCGTCCTTGTCCAAACCTCCGGAGGTACCCATCGGGGTCATCTGCGGCTTCAATTCTCCACCAAAGTCAAATTTCTTAAGCATGTCACGAGTATACTTACCTTGGTGGATGAAGGTGCCGTCCTTGGTCTGCTTGATCTGGAGCCCTAAGAAATACTTAAGCTCACCCATGAGACTCATCTCAAACTCACTGTGCATCTGCTCAGAAAACTTGGACACAAGAGAATCAGTAGTACCGCCAAAAATAATATCGTCCACATAAATCTGAGCAACTAAGAAATCTGAAGCATCTCTGAGCAAGAAAAGAGTTTTATCCACAGAACCCATCACAAAGCCCTTCCCCAACAAAAATTGCTTCAACCGGTCGTACCAAGCCCTGGGGGCTTGCTTCAACCCGTATAAAGCTTTATGCAACTTAAAAACATGTCGAGGAAACTTAGGGTTCTCAAAACCGGGGGGTTGCCTAACATATACCTCCTCCTCTATGAACCCGTTCAGAAAAGCACTCTTAACGTCCATTTGAAAAAGCTTAAAACCCTTCGAAACGGCAAAAGCTAGAAGAATACGAATGGACTCAAGACGGGCCACAGGAGCGAAGGTTTCTTCAAAGTCAATACCTTCCTTCTGGCAATAACCCTGGGCAACTAGTCGAGCCTTGTTGCGCACCACAACCCCATCTTCACCTTGTTTGTTCTTGAATACCCACTTGGTGCCTATGGGGTTGCATCCTGGTGGCGGCTCAACTAGTGTCCAAACCCGATTGCGGACAAAATTCTCAAGCTCTTCTTGCATAGCATTAATCCAATTAGAATCAGAGAGAGCATGAGAAATGTCTCTGGGCTCAAAAGATGCAACAAATGCAGATTCAGCAAACACAGCGAGAGAGGCAGAAGAACGCAAAGTCCTTTCAGTTAAATCACCAATGATGAGCTCTGAGGGGTGGTCACGCTGAACTGCTCGGGTTCCCTGGTGATCTGAAGTCACCTCACCGGAGTCAGCAGCTGGCACCTCTGGACTCGACTGAGGGGGCTCGATCGAAGTGGAAGAAGTGATCAGAGGTCCGCTCTCATCATCAGTCGAAGTCACAGAGGGTGTGGGCTCTGCGGGGGATGCAGAAGGCCCGCCCTCAACAGCAGCTGGAGTATCCTCATCTTCTTCGAAGATGGACTCTCCGAGCTCATCATCACCAGAAAGCTCAAAAGAAGGAGTCAAAGAAGGCAGGGACTCATCAAATGAAACTTCACACGTCTCGACAAGCAGCTGGGATTCGAGGTTCCAAACACGGAAGCCTCGAGAATGCAATGCATAACCAAGAAAAACACCATCCCAGCAACGAGACTCAAATTTGTCCAAATGCCCTCCCTTCTTGAGCACAAAGCACTTGCAGCCAAACGCTCGCAAGTGGGTCACCTTGGGCTGTCTGCCAAACCGCAACTCATATGATGTCTTACCAATGTAAGCTCTAAGAAAAATGCGGTTGGCCAGATAGCAAGCCGTGTTCATGGCTTCAGCCCAAAAACGCCTAGGAGTCCTGTGCTCGTCGAGCATCGTCCTGGCCATCTCGACTAGCGTGCGGTTCTTTCGTTCCACAACGCCGTTCTGTGGGGGAGTGTAAGGAGAAGAAAACTGATGGTCCAGACCCTGATCACCACAGAAGCTGACGAACTGAGAGTTCTTGAACTCAGAGCCGTTGTCGGAGCGAATTGCTCGCATCCGGCCATTGTTCTCATTCTTCAGCTTCAAAATCAGGTCATGGACAAATTGAAAAGTTTCATCCTTAGACTCCAAAAAGAAAACCCACGAGAAACGAGAAAAGTCGTCAACTATCACAAGTGCATACCATTTCCCACCGACTGAGCGTACCCGAGCTGGACCCACAGTGTCCAAATGTAAAAGCTCGCCTGGATACGTAGTCATCACCTGAGTCACAGGTGAGTGAGAAGCGGCAACCATTTTCCCATGACGACAGGGATGACAAACCAGATCCTTCTCCATTTTAAGCTTGGGCAATCCTCGGATGAGATCCATAGAGCTTAACCTGACTAGCAGATCAAAACTCAAATGACCTAACCTCCTATGCCACTTCCAGAGCTCAGAAGAAGATCCAGCAATCAAACAGCGAGAAGGGCCAAAAGAACTAGAGAAGTCAATTCGAAAAACTTTACCGAAGGGTAATATCTGACAAACCAAAGACCCTCTAGAATCAAACACAGAAGAATTGCCCTTCTTAAAACGCACTTCCAAACCATCCTCAAGAAGTTGCGAAACAGATATTAAATTAAAGTTCAGATTTTTAACCAAAGCAACATTCTTTAAAGAGAAATGGTTTGAGATGCTGATTGAGCCTATGCCACTTACTTTCCCTTGACCGCTGTTCCCGAAAGTAATGTACTCTTTGGAGCTCGGGGGAGTGAGACTGGAGAACCATCTGCGATGTCCCGTCATGTGGCGAGAGCATCCTGAGTCCATGATCCAAACATCCTCCAGTCCCCGGTCCTGCACAATCAATGTCTGTAAGTGGGAGCAAATGGTCCGGCACCAGGTTTAGCAAACGAGCTAAACCAGTGTCGAGCCATCTGCTCAAAAGATGGAAAGCGAAAACCATCAAAAGAGTTTGGACCAAAACGCGGCTCAAAGCGCGGTCCATGGTTCTTCCTAACCTTACGGCCACGAGGTCCAGAACCGTAGCCAACTCGGTCTGGAACTCTGCCGAAACGAACACCCCCAACTGGAGCACGGGCAAGAAAACCGTCTCCTCTACCACCACCTACACGACGCGGCCTGGCCTCCAGCCTCTCCCCGCGCCGAGGAACACGCAGTCTACCACCCTGCTGGTAGAACTGCACCTGATCACTACGAGCCCTCTCTGCTCTCTCAACCCGCTTCCTCCTGAAGCAAAACTCCGCAAGATGCCCGTCTCTCTGACAAAACTCACAATGATAGGTAGGCTTCTTGGGATGTGGCTGAGGCTTGGGATTCTTGGGCTTGGTAGTGTTTGGTGTGGTCTTCTTGGGCTGAGAGGGTCCAGGAAGAGAGTCTAAAGAAGAGTGAAGGTGTTTGGGCTTAGGAACCCAGATAGGCTTCTTGGGTGGAGCTTTGGGTGGTTCATGGATCACTCCATCCTTGGGCTGACAAGCCTGGGAGGTCTTAGTGGAGTGAGTCTTGGGATACCTCTGCTCTGGAGTCATTTTACTCCACTCCACTGCCCGGCTGAGGGCACTCTCAAAGTCAGCCTTGGTGTAGGTGTAACCTACTCCAAACCCATCCTTCCTCTTGAACTGCTGGATCATCATGCCAAGCTGTGGCTCTCTGGCACTGATCCAACTCAGGATAGACCGGAGGTAAAAGTTCTCATTCTGAGAATCAGCTAGCTCCTCTCTCAAGGAAGCTAGAACCTCCACCTGAGACAAGCAGGTCTCACACTCACTCTCTACTTGGACAGACTTCCCGGCTTTTAGCTTAATTAACTCCATTCTAAGAGACAGGCAGTTCTCACAAACAGTGGGTGGAACTGACAGTGTCTCAAGCTCTAGCCTAGTCTGGGCAAGCTCAGCTCTCAACCTCTCTAAATCACCCAAATGCTCATTGCCCTTGGATTTCAGCTCAGCTAAGGCAGCTAGATGAGATGGGCAATCAACACAGGGTGCGACGACAGTGGCGTGAGCATCTTTCAGCTCCTGCTGAGCGCTTTCAAGCTCAGTGGCCAAAGCGTCCCTCTCATCAACCCTTTCTGTGTACCTGGACTTCAAAGTCGACAGGTCACACAGAAGCACCTCACACTTCGGGCACTCACTGCTAACACCCAAGCAAGGGGAAGAGGATAGACTCTCAATCCTACCGTTGGCCACGGCAAGCTCACTTTCTAACTCGTCTATCCTTTTCTTAGCCCCCCTAAGCAGTTTCTCCCGATACTTCAACTCCTGACGATTGCTCTCTAGTAAATCTACAATTTCGCGCTCATATGATGATACCTTGCTATCGTCGTCGTCGGAGTCGTCGGAGGAGCTCTTTTCTTCCTTATCCCCAAGAGCCATTGAACAGAAGCTCTTGCGGGATCTTCGGCGCAGGTGTGAGCGGCTCTTCGGCTTATCTCCGAAGACCATGAAGCAGAGGCCCACCGGATCGTCCTTGTCCTTCCCCTTCCTGATGACGATCTCCTCATCGCTTGAGCTTGATGAAGAGGAAGAAGACGTGGACTGCTTGGAGTAGCTCTTCTCCATCTCGGCGAAGAAGGCCTTGTCGCGCTTCTTGTTCTCTCGCCGGTAGTCCTTCAGGGCCTTCTTGAAGAACCGGGTCTTCGGCTTGCCCTTGGTGAAGGAGGGGCTCTCATGCTTGCCGGAGTCGTGGAAGCTGCTACCGGTGCCCTTCTTGTATCCATTGCGCTTGGGGCAGTCGGCGATGAAGTGTCCTGGATCACCACATTCAAAGCATCCGGATTTTGTGCCGTGTCTTTTGAACATTCTTTTATCATAGACACGACGCACCCGGTTGTTAAAGAGACACAAATCATCATCTCCCAACAACTCAAGCTGGTCCTCAGTGATAGACATCAAAGAGAACCCAGCACAGCTCACAGCAGAGGGATCAACTGAAGGTGTAGCAAGGGCCAGGGATTTTGATCCAGAGCCAGTGAGATTTGATCTCAACTGGATATCTACCTCAGTGGCCTTCAGCTTGCTAAATAGCTCAGAAATGGTCAAGGTATCGTATGAAGTACTCTCAACAATAGATGATACCTTGATCTCCCAGATCTTTGGGTCCAAGGTATGAAGAACCTTGAGCGCCTGCTCATGATCTGAGACTAACTGAGCACCCTCAGCCTTGTTGTCCCGAAGCTTGTTAATGATCGACTGAAAGCGACCAAACAAGGCTTCAACAGATTCACCCGGCTTCTGTGTGAAATTCTCATATTCACGCCGGTAGGTCTGATAGAGCCGAGCCTTGACCTGTGCTGTTCCCTCATGGTGTGCCTTGAGGGTAGCCCAGATCTCTCTCGCAGTGGAGAGATGACTCACTCGCTCAAATTCAGTGGGACCTAAACCAGAAAATAAAATGTTCACAGCTTTACTGTTGCTCAGATGCTGAGCAATGATACCAGCAGTACCTTGCTCAGTAACTGGCAGAATGACAAATGTGGTGTGAACGCAAATGTCCCATATGTCCGAACCCTGGCTCATGAGATAGGCTCGCATGCGAGTCTTCCAATAATTGTAGCCATAGGCTTCCAAGGACGGGACCTTGCCAGGAGACGTCATAGTCACTACTGGGGTTTAGAACCGGTTAAGGTATGGAAAAACCCTAACCTCGCTCTGATACCACTTGTAGGACCGAAAGTAGCGACCAGAGGGGGGGTGAATGGGCGCCTTAAAAATTCTTTCGAATCAATGGCCTGTTCCCAATACCCAACGCACCTCAAAAATACTACGCAGCAGAAAATAAACAGAAGGCCTAAGTCTAAAGGTTTCTAACCTAGAAGCATCTGATGATTAAACAGTGTAAAACTAAAGTGGTGCAACTAGGCAGATAAACAAGTTGTAACAGGCCTATACTTCTCAATGAAATAATCTAAGTAAGTATAAAGTGAAAAGAGAAGTTACTGTCTAAAGTTGTCTCCTGTTCGGGTCTTGGCGAAGCCCCCTTCGCACGTCGAGGTCTGCTTCGGAGGTTGGTGTCGGAGTCTGTCCGAAATGCCGAAGGTGTCACTGTCTAGCCTAGTTCGAAGAAGTAAGAAGCGACGTGTACTTCGAAGCGAAGTAAAAGCAGTGCCGGAGCTTGGTTCGAAGTAAGCACTTCGAAGACAAGACTTCGAACGCAACTTCGAGTCACGAGCTTCGGAGCGAAGTAAACAGTGCCGGAGCTTGGTTCGAAGTAAGCACTTCGAAGACAAGACTTCGAACACAGCTTCGAACCAAGAGCTTCGGAGCAAGGTGACAAAGTCGGAGCCTGCTTCGAAGTGAGGACTTCGAAGACAAAACTTCGAACACACAAAACAGACGGACTACCTTCGAATCAAAGAAGCGAAGTCTGTCACGCGACAGAAAAGCAAGTCCGAAGCCTACACTCTATCTTCGAACAGGGAAAGCATCGGAAGGATAATCGAAGGCAGACACGCCACAAAGAAATCCAAGCGAAGTCTATCAGAACGGACAAGCTTCGGACCCAAACTTCGAAACCTAGTGAAGTGAGCACTTCGAACAGATAGATTCGGAGTATGCTAGTTCGAAGTATGCGATGCTGTCCAAACAGGAGGAGCTTCGAATCTAGCAACTCAGACTCAAAGACCGAAGTTCGAAGTCTAAGCGAAGCCTTCAAAGAGGTTCGATCGGAGCCTGCCTCACGGAGTTGAGGGGCTTCGCACGGAACCAAGCTTCGCCAGACACACCAGAAAAAGGCAAAAGAGACTGTCAGCTTCGATCAAAAAGCTGGAGGATAGAAGGTGAAAAGCTGCAGCCGAACACTGTAGCTACAGTAAAGCAGTACTACTTGCAACAGCAAGAACTAGTACTACCACCGTGAAGAACACTCCCAGCCGAAGAAGCTTCTCTTCAAGAATAAATTCAGCAGCCCGTAGGTAAGGCAATAACTCCCCAAACCGAACAAAATGCAAGCAATAAATTCACCAGGGACCAAAGCATTAAAGCATCCAAGAGATTTGAGTGAAAATAATGCAAGAACAGGGAGAGGAAGCCCCTGGCGGCGCACACAGGAGAGAGAAAAAACGGGAGACAAAGTGACCCAATAGATTTGATTTCAGCACAAAGGGGTAGTCCAAACCCTAGGGATTGGGGTGCTATTTATAGGCAGCCCAACACTAGGAATATTCTACCAGCCCCTTAGGGTTTTACAGACTCAAAAATACAGAAAAAGACTCTACTGCCCTTAGGTATTTTTACAGACACAACTGACTGACTGTGGGCCTAGAGTAACAGATGACATATCCTGAAGCTACTCTTCTGGACAGTCGGATACAGAATCAACGGTTGTCAGTTTTACACCGAAACTGACAAAGCCTCCACCAGCTTTGCACCAGGTACCCGGATTGGGCCGGCCCGACTCCGCAGCTCTCTCAGCCCGGCAATCGCTCACCGCCCGTGTACCTGAGTCAGTCCTGGTCAACAGCCCAGTGGGTCTTCTACTGCTTCTGGCCCATGTACCCGGATTGGGCCAGCCCGACTTCGCAGCCTCCTCTGCCCGACAGTCGCTCGCTGCCCGTGTACCTGAGTCACACGCGGCCCATGAAACAGCAGATCTCTTCTCTTCTTCAGTCCTCTTTGACTATCGTTGACAATGACTCATCACTTCTAGAGCCATGAGGCCCACGCTATTCAGCATGGCTCCTCATCTTCAGAACTTTTCATTTAATTCGCTTCCCTTTCTTCGAAGCCCTAAAGTCCTTCTGCTCTTGCTGAAGTTCGGCCTAGGTCTGAAGTCTTTCGGGGCTAGTCTTCACTTGGTCTTCGTTAGACAACTCCTCTTCGAACAAGTCGATGTCCTCCGAAGATGAAGATGTTAAATTTACAATTTCCTCATTTTCCTCCTTAATTTAAGATAGCACTTCTTTACAAATTTCACGTATAACCTCTCCATGGTTCCCTCGAGGAACAGAAAATCGAGGACGCTTGTGGGGCCTTAAGGCTTCGAAGGTAGCCCACTGGTGACGGAGCCCTTCGTTAACATCTAGCACTTCTATCTCATCATCCAATAAATGCGAAAAATCCTAAAAGCCTTTCCAAATAAGTCTTTTTCATTCAAATCAAGACAGAAATACAAGTTTTTACATAATAGGACCCTAAGGAGAGCTAGACCTTCGGGTCCGAAGGAGGAATGATTATTGAAGGCAGCGTCCACATTTGCTTTTGATGGTGGCCTTCATCAATCCACATCTTCACTGCCGCCCGACCTTCAGCTTTCCAGGATGCTTGAAAAGCCTCCCAAGCCACGACGCTATCGGCGAAGTGGTCAATAGCAGGTTGCTGGCAAGGCTGGCAGGTGCTACTCCGGGGTCCGACGCAACAGCAATTCCCATGTCTTCAAAGTGGCGAAGTACTCCGAGCATGGCTACTTGTCCAGAGATCTCTCCATACCGAGTACATGAAGTCTTCATTATCTTCGCTGTTGCTTGGATCATCTTCAATTTCCAAACCAATGTTTTGTTCGCCGACGACGAAGAGGCCCAAGCCGTTCTGAAGTATTCCAAGATGCCCTGAAGGACGTCCATGGTCTCGAAGGCTATATTATCACACTTTTCCTAAAGGATATGCCCTAGAAAATTCCGTAGATCAGAAGTTCTGATAGGTAGTATCAGAAGTTCCGATTATTATCTAGTCTCGATACAGAGAGAAAATGTTGCTTTGGAAGTACCGATATGTTATCGGAAGTTCCAACGAGCCGGAAGTTCCGATTTAGAATTGGGGAATTTTTGTACTGATTGGAAGTTTCGAGGTGGGCGAAAACAAATTGGATCTATTGCGTGTCGTGCTGAATTTGGAGACTAGAAAAATACCTTGTCAGATGTTCCGATCTAGGATCAGAAGTTCCGACGTGGGGTATCGGATTGGATCTGTTACGAATAAGGATTAGTTGTAACTAATTTGTGGGTTCCAAGATGTGCACGACCCAGGGGGATTTTAGCCCTATATAAGGAGAGGAGGAGGAGGTCTTAGGACAAGGAATAAGCCTAGATTAGACCTAGCCACCCAAGAGTCCTCTCCTCCCTTTCTTGATCTCAAACGTTGAGATCGAGGATTTCCCGTCTCTCACATGCAGTGCTAACACGCTGTCGTGGGAGGAACTCCATCCCTGTATGTGTGGACTCCGTGGAGTCATTGCTTCTTAAGCGACGCTCGTGGCCATCACCACGAGGAAGGCGACTTCTTCATTGATTGGATCAGCGAGGAATGGCTGGGACAAAGCGAGGATAGGCTTGACGCGCTTCATCAACCTCTTCTTCCGCTACACCTAGAGCGTCAAGTGCTAGAATGTAACGATCTATGATCTCACACGCGCATGAGCCTAGGGCCATAGGGAATAAATTTTGAATTTGTCGGCTAGCGTAGCTCCTCTATTCCCCAACAGTGGTATCAGAGCCTACGTGCGTAGTGTTCGATCTAGATCCCTCAAGTATGGAGATACATGGTGGAAAAACAAATTAGATCTATTTCTGTCCACGGCAGATTGAAAGTTCCGATGTGATCGGAAGTTTCGATGGCAGATCGGAAGCTCCGATACTGATCAGAAGTTCCAATGTCGAATAATGATTTGATACAGAAGGCAATTGTTGCGATGCGAGATTCCGATATTGATCGGAAGTTCCAACCCACGCGATTTTGGAAAACCGAGCTTGCCGACCAGAGTTTTTTAGATCCAGAATCCAGTCATTTGTAGGTTGCTCGCCTAACTTTGTTTTGCAGAGAATACCGTGACTAGCATGGCCTTGGTTGAAAGTGATGTATGCGATGCATGCACTGAATGTAAATTAAATATGGCATGCGTGTCATGGTTATTTACAACCCAAGGGTGATGTAAAATTCATTACAACTTGCATGTCGTTTCCGCGGTCCTTCGGCCCATGTAATTAGTATAGCCTATACGAGATGGACTAGTACTCTTGATAGAGGCCGGGAGCACACACTCGATGATAGGAGCCATGGAGATGAATATCGCCATGTAAAGAAGGCCATGCTATGTCACAGTTAATATGATTGCCTGTGATGCTTTCTTATGTTCCTGTTTTTCTTTTCTTGCATGTTTCGTGTGCAGTAGGGACGTTACAATGCTAGAGTAGTTTTCCCTCAGAAAATTAAGTGTTGATGCTCTTCCCAATAGATGCACCCACCAAGGTTCGTGCTCATCGATAGTGGGTCTGCCAAAGCAGGGTGCTATCTTTTATCTCGACCAGTTAGGGTGGAAGTCGGACTTATGCACGCATAGTGTTGGTTCACTTGAAGAGGCTATCAAAACAGTTTTGGGCCTTGGAGCATAGGAGTTGGGGTCGAGCATTTGATGCTTCTCCAACGACAAGAGTCACATACGATGTGATTAGCAAAGAGTTGCTTACCTATGTAAACTAGCTTCTAGTAGTGATGCCAAAGCTCACTAGGAGATAGCGTGACCATAGATCTTGTGCCACTATTAGTCATGAGAGGGAAAGTGACTGGTTTAGATAGTGGAACATATTTTATTGGATAGAAGATAAACATTACATAGTGCTGAACCTTGCATTTAATCTTTTGTAGATCATGGCACCACCTACTACTGTTAAGACCACTCCAGTTTTTAATTTGCGATCTATTATTTAATGAGATAAATTGTCTGGAACAAATTTTATGGACTGGTACAGAAACTTGAGAATTGTTCTCAAGAAAGAGAAAAAAGATTATGTTCTAGAGGAACCTCACCCTTATGAACCAGGAGAGGATGCTTCTACAGCAGATAAGTGTGATTATGAGAAGCATGCTAGTGATTCTGTGGATGTTAGTTGTCTGATGCTTTCCTGCATGTCTTCTCAGTTTCAGAAACAATATGAGGAATGTGATGCTTACGATATGATCATAGGGCTTAAGGGCATGTTTCAGGACCAAGCAAGGGCAGAAAGATACAATGTGTCTAAATGCTTGTTTGGTAGTAGGCTGGCTGAAGGGAGCCCAGTGAGCCCTCACGTGATCAAGATGATTTGTTGCGTGGAGACTCTAGAGAGACTGGGCACTCTACTGGATCCATACCTCACTATTGATGTTATTCTCCAGTTGCTCCCACTAAGCTTTGAGCCGTTCATCATGAACTATAACATGGTTGTATTGGAGAAGACTCTAGCTGAGTTGCATGAGATGCTAAAAGCTGCTGAGGAAAGTATCAGGAAGACTCTAAATCATGTGATGGTTGTTCAAAAGGAGGGCAAAAAGAGAAGGAGGAAAAGGGATAAATCTACAGATTTGATCTCTAGTAATAAGCCGACCAGAAAGTCCAGGTCAGGTCCTACCAACTCTGATGAGTGCCACCATTGCCATAAGCTTGGGCATTATAAGCGCAACTGCAAGGTATACTTGGAAGAGCAGAAAAAGAAGGGAAGTACGACTTCCTCTTCAGGTATTAATGGTTAAACTTTCTACTCATCTCAATGATTCATAGGTATATGATACCGGTTCGTTGATTCATACTTGCAAATTGTTGTAGGGGCTGAGTAGGTCAAGGAAATGTGCTAGTGATGAGATGGATGTCCGCGTCAAAAATGGTGCAAGTGTTGCAGCGTTGGCCGTTGGCGTTTATTAACTGCCACTACTGTCAAGACTAGTTTAGGAATTGAATAATTGTTATTTCATTCCCGCCTTAGGCAAAGACATAATCTCTTCTTCATGTTTAGGAGAAGATATTTTGAATTTGTAATAAAGAACAAGAGTTGTTCGATATTCTCGAATGGTTTTCTTTATGACATTTGTCCATTAGTGAATGGACTGTACATTCTGAGTCTTGAAAAAGCACATGTTTATAACGTTAGTACAAAGAAACGACGACTCAATGATTTGAATCCTACCCATGTCTGGCATTGTCGCTTAGGTCATATAAATGAGAGGTGCACACAGAAGCTTCATAGTGATGGGCTTTTGAAGTCATTTGATTTTGAATCATATGACACGTGTGAATCTTATCTACTTGACAAGATGACAAGAGGCGACTTTCACTAAGTGTTAGTGGGAGGGAAAGTGAGCTATTGGACATAGTACATACTGATGTATATGGTCCAATGAGTCACACGGCTAGGAATGGGTTCAGATACTTTATCACTTTTTCGACGACTTTAAGTAGATGTGTCTACTTGATGAGATGTAAGTGGGAGTCCTTTAAAATGTTCAAGGAGATCTTAAGTGAAGTACAAAATCATACAGGCAAGATAATTAAATTTTTACGATTGGATCGTGGAGATGAAAATTTGAGCCATGAGTTGACGCGCTGATCTTTTCATCATCCTTTTGAGGTAATGCTCTAGAACCTGTTGTTCTCACTTTAAATAAAGTTCCATCTAAGAGATTGATGGGACCGAACTCTAAAAAATGGTTTGGAACCATTAAGATCTGAATTAAAACAGATTGGATCTATTTCTGTTTGTAGAACTTCAGAAGTTCCGATAGAGATCGGATGTTCCAATATTTGTTGGATCGGAAGTTCCGATGTTGATCGGAAGTTCTGATGCAGGACAAAGTTTGCGATAGAGGAGTCAGATCAGAATTTCCGATACCAGATCGAAAGTTCCGATCTATACAGATTAGAGTCCATAGAAGGAAACTAAGTTTGGAACTTGGTGGATCTACCCAAGGCGTAAAAACTATTAAGTGAGGATGAATTTTAAGAGAAAAATATGTTTAAATGTTCACACCTATTGGGCACGATTAGAGGCGAAAGGTTTCAAAATATTCAAAGTGTTGATTACGATGAAACAGTTTTCGATCATCGTTATGCTTATGTCTGTTCGGATTGTTGTAGCAATTGCCGCATTTTATGTTTATGAGATATGGTAAGCTTATCGGAGTTAGAGTCTTTGTTTTGATAAGGTAGTCAAAATGTTTGACTCCATCAAGAATAAAGAAGAGTCTTTTCTTTGCAAAAGGGCTAGTGGGAGCACACTTGTGTTTCTAGTTCTATGTGTGGATGACATATAGGAGATCGGAAATGACATTCCTTTGTAAAATGCTGTCAAGACCTTATTGAAAAATGGTTTCTCAATGAAGGACCTTGGAGACACAGCATGGACTTTGGGCATAAATATCTATGGAGATAGATCGAAATGGAAAATTGGATTAGGTCTGGGTGAAGTACATTGATAAGGTTTTTAAACGGTTTCAAAATGCTGAATATGAGTGTGATCCCATATGCCTCCTCGATCGGGTCAATCATATGTGCCATATACACACCCAAACATGCATATACCAGTCAAACCCAAGTGAGAGTCACTGGGCAGTCGTAAAAGACATCCTCATGTGCTTGACAAGAACTAAGGATATGTTCCTAGGAGACGGTAGCGAAAAGGAGCTCGATGTAAGGAGTTACATCGATGCTAGCCTTTAGACCAATAAAAGATAATTCTCGATCGTAATCTGGGTTTGTGTTTTGCCTCAACAGAGGCGTAGTGAGATGGAAATGTTCCAAGCAATAGGTGGTGGCCGATTCTACAATAGTAGTTGAGTATACTGGAACTTTGGAAGCTGCAAAGGAGGTTGTTTGGATCAGAAAGTTTGTTTCTGAGCTGAGCGTGGTTTCTAGTGCATCCAGTCCAGTGGACCTCTATTATGGTAATAGTGGTGCCATTGCGTAAGCCAAGGACCTAGATAACACCAGAAGTCCAAACGTGTACTTTGGCTATATCACCTGATCCGAGTGATAATAGAGAGAGGTGATATGAAGATTTGCAAGGTGCACATGGATTTGAACATAGCGGATCCATTGACAAAGTCGCTTCAATGGCCCAAGTATAAGGCGCATATGAGCTACATGGGTATGGGATACTTGCATGAGTCATGTGTATGTTGTAGTTGCTAGTGATGTTTATGCTAATGTATGAGGATAATTGTTATCTTGTTCCTCGAATAAATATCATTTGCATTTAATTAATAAGTACGACTTGTTATGTGAAACTATTTTCTTAATGACGATGTTGTTCAAAAGGGTCCCTAATCTAGTCATCATGTGGGACAGTGATGATACATGGATTAGCACATCCGACTGATTGATGATTGGGTATCACAGATCATAGACATAGAGATGTCAAATCAGTGATGTGGACACATGTTAGTGAACACGGTGTTGGACAGACCCACTTGAGATACTGCTGAGATTGTAATGTGCCAATAGTTGTCATCTCAAATGGTGTACCTGCAGAGTCCTTGGACCTGAGATCGTCATTTGATTCCAGAATGCGTAGTGACACACTTAGATGCTTCCTAACGCTATTCCGTAACAAGGTAGTAATAAGGGTTGTTTTTAGGTGTGTTGTGAAACATGTCTTGGGATGTTAGCGGTCAAGATGGAATTTACCCCTCCTAATAACGGGAGAGTCGTCTGTGGGCCCCTCGAGGTATTGGATTGGAAAAGTGCATGGCCATGCCACTATGACTAAGGAGTTAGTCATGATTTGAATCCAATGCTCGATCGAGTGAAATGTCGAGCTAACCAACAAGGGTGGCACGTATCTCACCTTGAGCTTGACTGACGATGCGTGGTAAAGAGACTAGTGCTTGCGTATATCAAGGTTCATAAAAATTTGATTTTGTACGCTTTTAGGGGTCAATATGTGCTGCTAGGTACCGTATTGATCAGTATGTCGGAAATGGTCTCCGGTGAACAACCGTTAGTGTATGAACCTATCGGGTCACACACTTAAGGGGTTGGATTAAAAACATGCAAAGAATTGGTTCTTGTGCAAGTGGGAGATTGAAGGATATTCCCAAGAAAATTCCGTAGATCGGAAGTTCCGATAGGTAGTATCGAAAGTTCCGATTAATATATGGCCTCGATACAAAGAGCAAATGTTGCTTCGGAAGTTCCGATATGATATCGGAAGTTCCGACGAGCCAGAAGTTTTGATTCAGAATCGGGGAATTTTTGTACTGATCGGAAGTTCCAAGGTGGGCGAAAATAGATTAGATCTATTGCGTGTCGTGCTGAATTTGGAGACCAGAAAAATACCTTGTCGGAATTTCCGATCTAGGATCGGAAGTTCTGATGTGGGGTATCAGATTGGATCTGTTACGTATACGGATTAGTTGTAACTAATTTTTGGGTTCTAAGATGTGCACGACCTAGGGTCTTTCAGCCCTATATAAGGAGAGGAGGAGGTACTGGGACAAGGAATAAGCCTAGATTAGACATAGCCACCCAAGAGTCCTCTCCTCCCTTTCTTGATCTCAAACGTTGAGATTGAGGATTTCCCGTCTCTCACGTGCGGTGCTAACATGCTGCCGTGGGAAGAATTCCATCCCTGTATGTGTGGAATCCGTGGAGGCATTGCTCCATAAGATACGCTTGTGGCCGTCACCACAAGGAAGGCGACTTCTTCATCGATTGGATCGGCGAGGAACTGCCAAGACAAAGCGAGTATAGGCTTGACGTGCTTCATCAACCTCTTCTTCCGCTACACCTAGTGTGTCAAGTTCTAAAAGGTAACGATCTATGATCTCATACGCGCATGATCCTAGGGCCATAGGGCAGATATTTTGAATTTGTCGACTAGCGTAGCTCCTCTAATCCCCAACATTGCCTTCTCTTCAATCAAGGCCTTGGACGAGTTCCGCATGTCATAGATCAAAGTGGTGAGCTCGGCTGTCTTCTTCATGAGGATAATCTTCTACCCAAGCAGTCACCTTACGTCATCGGCCGAATGTTGCTGCTCTTCCTGAAGCCTTACATATTCAGCTCTAGAGACTGCTTGCTCCTCTCAAAGCCTTTCAACTTCGGTCCGGAGTACCACCCGCTCAGCCGAAAGCTCTTCGTTTGTGGCTTCCAGCTTTTCCTTCGCTCTCCACTCTGCATGGACTATCTCCTCCAAGCTTGAAGCCCAGCCCTCGGAGTCGGAAAGGATCTCTTGGAGAGCTGTCACCTTCTCTTTGAGCCGATTACATTCACGCTCATTAGAAATAGCAGCTGCACGAGCTAGAACAACATGTTGACAAAATAAAAAGAAGAGCAAGGTGAGTATGGTATGTACTTCAGATAAATTAACTTTTGTAGGTGCACCGTACCTGGTAGGCGGCCCATTCAAGGGCAGCATCCAGCTCTGACCCTTCGGCCTCACTTATTACGGAGACCAGTTCAGTCTCCCCCACTTCTCGACTAGCCCGAGCTAGAGGCTCTAGCATGGGACAAAGTCCTGTCCTCCTTTTGAGAAAAGGGGCCAGAAGGGAGAGTCTTGTCAAGGCACTCCGGTCGTCGTCGGTGGGAGAAGGTCTGGTATGAAGAGAAGCATCCTCTGAAACTTCTATCAACTGGCCTCCATCAGTTCACTCAAACAGAGTCAACCCCGCTGTGGGAGCGGGCATCGGCCAAGATTTACCTTTTCCTTTTCCAGGAGCCGCCACCTGCTTTGGAGCCATCTCCTGTGCTAGAGTTGACTCGAGCATCGGAGCCATCTCCCGTGCAGGTAAAAGAAAGTGAAACAAGATTTGGTTGGTAAAGATATATCTCCACCACCCTGTTCGATGAGCACAAGACTACTCAGATGCTCGAACATCTGAGTAAAGTCTTCGTCAGACTCTAGAGATCGAACCGACGCCATAGCTGTTGGAGTTTCCTTGGCTGAAGCAACCACCACTTCGTCTAGAGCTGGGACCTCTATTTCTAGGGTCTAAACCCTTTCGGCCTTAACTCTGCCTTGGTCACGAACCGGGACGTCCGTCCGACTTAAATAGCAACCTCGGCATCAACCTGCCTAGGCTCGCTCCCCTCTTCATTTGGTTCCACCTTTGCATCGTCTCGGACGAAGGTTTCGGTTTCCATCCGAGAACCCTCTTCATCGTCCCCCGCAAGCAGAGCTTCGAACTCCTCCGCCATCTGCACGTCCATGTCATCCTCTTCTTCGGACTGATTCGACGATGAAATAGGTGATTTTGAAGGGGTATGAACCTTTGGCTTGTGGGCTACCTTCTTCATCGGTGCCGGATCTATGGCGAACCATTCCGGAATGGCTGGGGGCTCAACTCCGAGTACGTTTCATACTCGGTTGAATCGCTCCCAGTTCCCAACTAGCTTCACCCTCCGCTCTTTCTCTACGAGCGCAAGGGCTCCGAGAACTTTCTCCGCAACTCAGACAATTTTCTCTGGAGTTAGAATCATCAGCGAAGCTGAAAGATAAGATGTCATCTGATTAATTTAATGAAATTAAATCAATATATGTGTATGGAACATCTTGATGCAGGATATGTAGGAAGCCTACCTGTGGAGCTCGAAGGGATTTCTCGAAGTCCCCCCTCCGAGTTCTCTTCGAAGTGGATTGGCCAATCGTCTATTAGGAAGGAATTCGGAGGGAAATTAATTCGAACGCTAAGTCGTGCATACTCATGCGTTGACTCACGGAGTACAGCAACCCGAGACGTACCTGAAGCTGGCTTGTATCAGGGCTGATCTCCGCCTCCCTCCGGTACATGATCTCCTCTAAGGGCCACACCAAGGCGGAGGCTGTGCCCACCTCTGCGTAGAACCAGCGGAGGATCCATTCTGAATACCACTGGTTGTTGATGGCCTTTGCCAGAAACCAGCCTTAGAATTCATCCCGAAGCTAGAAGTTTATGCTTCCGAAGGCCACCACCATTTTCTCCCCTCCGGGTCCAGTGTATGTCTTCGGCTGACATGAAGCCTTGTGGAGAGCAGCGAAGATCTTCGCTCTCCCCACACACCCTTCGGCCCGCAAGGCCCATTCAAAGATGGCCATGTAAGCAATGTCATTTAGATAAAGTTGAGGAAGTTTTACAAGAAAAAGATCCAATACCTCCATCAAGAAGTCCACGGTAGGGAGCCCAAGTCCGGCTTTGAAGAAAGCTTCAAACACCATGACTTCTCCTTCTTACGGTATCGAAATAATCTCTTTTCCGGGGGATCACACCTTCACTTCGGGCCCCAGCCTCCCGGCCACCGCCTTGACTATCGTCTTCTTCGAGCAGGTCGATGCCCCCAAGCTATACGATTGATACGTATACTTGGTGGATACCGGCCAGAGATCATGAGGGCTGGCGGACCGAGGGGTCTCCGAAGGTCCTGCCGCCGCCGCCATGGCTTGCTGCCGGGCCAATGCTGAAGTCGGCGCAGGAACTTTGGAGCTAGTTTTCACCATTGGAGTAATCTAGAAGGATTAAAAATGGCTGCTCGAAAAGGAGAAAAGCATGTCTACAGAAGCAGTCGGTAACGTGCCTAAAAATCACTATTCTCCTCCCTTTTATAACTCCTGAAGTCCCTTGTGTTGTATGTTATAGAGCAACGTTTGGGCTGCTTTGTTTCGGTTTCGATGCCGTTATGACATTCAGGACCATCATAGTGAAGACTTGCAACCGCCGTGAGATTGTGCGACCATTAGCCTTCTTAGAGAGTAACAACTCTAATTTGGGTCAAACAGCTCTGAGAACTAACAACTAGTTTTGCTCCGAAGAAACTTCGACTCCGAAGCAGTCTCCTTGGATACCTTCGAATGGATTTCGGGTCCAGAGATTTCTTATCCCCGAAGATATTATTATCAATGGTTGTAAGGACTTTTGGATTTTTTCCAAGTCTTAGACATAAAATTATTTCTTGTGTATACTGCTCTCTTCACTGCACAAGCAATTCATAGAGAAGTACTCGAGGGGCTACTGTTGGGGGAAAATATTTCATCCTCTGCATCATGACAAAACCTCTACCTCAACGCTGTCAGACGACAAAATAAAATCAGAAGCTTTGATCTCCGAAGGCAACCTCGAGCATCAAGGCTTCGCTATATTCGGAGCCTTCTACAATAGAAGCCTCCGTGAAGGCTTCGGCGTGACGAAGAATTCCGGAACATCTTTACTCGAAGGGGTACTGCCAGCAAGGACAAAAGAATTACTTTCTCACTGTAGACTTAGTATTTTACCCTTTTAACCCTACGAAGAATATTAAACAATATCTTCTAAGTCAGTTGCAATTAGAGGGTAAATAAGTATTTTCCTAATGTATCTTGTCTATAAATACCCTTTTTCGCTCTGTAAGGGGTATCAAATACTCAGATATTCAATATACACTTCGAACTATCTCAAGCTATTATCTAATTTGGAGGCTTGGAATAGTCCACATAAACAAACACTTCGTTTATCAGTCTTTCAAGTTTACTAAACCTGTTAGCGTAACCTTTTACGCCAACAACAACAACACATATTTAAAGCATGACATTTATTGAAGTGTAGTTAGTAATGTTATGATGATAAGAAAAACAAAGCATAATTAAAATTCAATTATATATTAATAAAAAAGTGCATAGAACTATTTGTACTAATTACAAGTGATATATTTTTGTTAGAAACGAATCATAAACGAAGATCCACGCTTGTTATTCTTCGTTTATTCTTGTCAAAGGAAGCAAAGAGAATAAACAAAATAAAAACTATGACGTGGTTCTTTTCTTTTCTTTTTGGTTCATGTCATCTCCAGTATATCTTACAGAATTGTTAGAATATTTGTATGTTGGTGCGAAATATATTCTCCCCTCATAAAAAAATCTGTATACAAACTCATTCCAGAATAATTACATGTCAATACCAATACACTGAACATTAGAGGCACTATATACCATGCATTAGTGGCGGAGATACATAAAAATTGAGGAGCGCACCACTTTAAGTGATACACTATATTAAATTTAGGAGTATATAAAGAGTAAAAATTTGCTAATAATAATTAATTTTTTTGAACCAAGTTCTTAAGAACCCCTCAGGCTACCGTAGCTTCCCCCGTGCAATGCATTATGGAAAACTTTGATGCACCACCACCACTTTAGCTAAGCAACAAGTTACATACTCAAGTCCAATCCAACCTAATATGGAAAATATGCGGTTATAATAGAAGAAAAAACAAGAACAAGAACAAGATCTACTAATTGGCACACACATTGCAAGAGCGAACTGCTAAAAGTCCTCACACTGAAAACATCATAAAAATGAAAAAAACAGAAGTACAGAACAGTGATGTACTAATTAATATACGTCATAGTGATTAATGAAGATATATAGACAATTCGCACAACCATAAGCATGATGGCGTCAAGTTTAAAAATGCTTGACACATATGATTAACAAAACCAATACGTCAGCACCATAGCAGAATCAAGCAAACAAGACAAAATCCTTGTATGTTGGTGTGCCAGTAAAGCAAACAAGATATGATGGCGTCAATTTTAAGAATACTTATAAAATGTACATGTAATTAAACTTTCAGTTTCTAAGCAATCTTATAACTTTTAAAATAAGCGATGAAAACCATCTACACCGCACCACAAGATTAAGACCATATCACTATAAATGAATAAATACTCGAGAGTCTAGAATATAAATATGTCTGTCATAATGTGGTTGCGCTTCGGTTTCTACTGCTGCCCGCTTTTTATTGGTTGCGCTTTCGAAGATGAGGAAACAAATTTTAGAAGGTCTAGCCGGATGGCCCAAAGAAGATGCTAAATCTGCAAGAGATTATTTCTACTAACAATAGAAACTCAGGAAGATAAAACTATGGTACTCAGAAGATGCTCAAGAGAAGGCAGCAGAAAAAAGCATGCAACACTCTGGATCAGGGAAGCCACGTTGAAGATCGAGGAGATGAAGACGAGAAGAGACCGCATGTGACTCAGGTACACAGGTGGCGATCGACTGTCGGGTAATGAGAGCCATAGAATCGGGCCAGCTCAATCAGAGTACATAGACCACGAATGGCAAGAGACTCATCATGGTTTGACCAAGTTTGACTAATGTAAACGCCTTAATCCAGACCGCCGACATGAGATCAGGAGGTTCTGAAGCAAAGCTGTAGCTGCGACGAAAGCTCTGGACCAAGACAAGTTTTCTTTAGATAGGATTTTACTATTTTGCTCGTTGGCCCGCAGTTTTTTTCGCGTCTGTGTGTAATTTACCCTAGAGTTAATTGTGTCATTTCCTATTTTTAAATTGCCTATAAAAGGTCATATATACCCTAGAGTTTTACTAACTCACTCGAATCTGAAATATGAGAGTTCAATTTTAATCCTCTTCTTCCACTATTCACCATTTTTCTAGACCACAAAAAATCTCTGTCACCGCCATTGTTTCTACGCTGCTGCTCTATGTGCGTGCGTGTGGAATCCTGAGATCCGGTTTTTTCCTTCTAATTTTTCCAAAGGAGTTCTCCCGCGTGATTATTCTTTTGCCGTGTGGGGTGGGATGGGGGGGGGGGCGGGGGCGGTATGCTCATGGCGATGGAGGCTACCATGAACGGAAGATGAAGTGCCAAGTAGCAGAAGCTCAGGAACATGTGTGGGCTTAGACATGAATATTGTTAAAGATAATTAGCTATAACTATAGAAAGGGAGCTGCGCCTTCCTATTTCTGCTGCTGCATATCATAGCTTTCCTGTTGGGGCTGTGTCTCCACTGCATGCATGCTTGTATCTTTACCTTGTACGCATCCTGTGCTATATATATGAAGAGGCCATGATCCAAGGAGGTCATGGCACCATCCTTGTTAACATTGTAACAGAGCCAAGGCTTTTTTAGATGTCCACCACAACTTCTTCTTCCTCCTCCCTCTCCACCATGTCAACTACGATCTCATCTTCTCATACTTCTTTTTCTCCGATCCCCATCCACCATGCAGTTACTGTTCGTCTGACCAACACCAACTATCTGATATGGTATGCACAACTCCTTCCTTACCTACGGTGTTGTTAAGCCTGACGTGTTAGTTTGCTTATTGCATTTGTTTAGCATTTAGCTGCATATTTGCTTTAATTGTATTTTCTTTAGTATATGTTGTGCGCACACTTCGGCTAGTGGATGTTGTGCACACAATTGGCGTCAGGATGTGATCCGTTCGCTGCGCTGGACGTGGTCACTGATCCATTGGTTTAGGCATGTTGGTTTTGTCATGCATAATAAAGAGTTAAGGGAAAAACACAGAAAAGCTGCAACGTTTACGCAACGCAAAAACAACTCTCTCCAGTGCTTGTGTTCTTCAGCCAAATACACCATCAGTTCGTTCTTGTAAGCGTTCACTGATTTTGATCCCAGGTCTAACACGTGGTATCAGAGCGCTTGGTGATCAGTGAAGCAATGGCGACTAGCGGCAGATCACCGACGCCGCCCGGTGATGGACACCGTAGTCGTTTGTTGTCGCGCAGGCCAAGGGGCGGACACGGTGCCGGTGATCACATGGTGGTGGAGCGAGTGGTGGAGAAGGTGGTGTCGGTAGGTCCGGCGAACTATCCGTTACTGACGAAGACCAATTACAACGATTGGTCATTGCTGATGAAGATCAAGCTGGAGGCGTGGTTGCTTTGGGCGGCGATTGATCCAGGGAACGTTGATATTCAGGTGGATCGCATGGCTCTTGATGCCATATGCAGTGCGGTGCCACCTGAGATGATTTCAACTGTCACCACCAAGCCGACGGCCAAGGAGGCGTGGGAGAGCGTCAAGATCATGAGGATTGGCGGAGAACGAGTTCGCAAGGCGAGCTCACAAAAGCTGTGAAGGGAGTACGAGCAGCTAGCGTTTCGTGAAGGCGAGTCAGTGGAAGATTTCTCCATGCGCTTGACAAGCCTGACGAACCAACTTGCGACGTTGGGAGATCCAAAGGTGGATGACAAGATCGTCGCCTAGTATCTGCGAGTTGCAAGGCCGAGGTATCGCCAACTAGTTGTGTCCATTGAGACTTTACTTGACATCTCGTCACTGTCGGTGGATGAAGTCACCGCACGGCTGAAAGCTGTTGAAGACGATGGAGCCAATGCCGGTGGTCGAGGTGGAGGCGATAAACTTTATCTCACAGAGGAAGAGTGGCCGGAACGTTTCAAGCAAAAGAGCCATGGCGCAAGCGGTTCCGGTAGTAGCAACTCTGGTGGTCGTGGCAAGAAGAGCACCTGGAAGAAGACAACCACAGGGACTGACTCAAACACTGAACGCACCAGACCACCACATCGCGGAAAGGATAAATGTCGTAATTGTGGTAAGACTGGCCACTGGGCCAGGGAATGCCGTAGCCGGCCCAAACGTGAAGAGCAAGCGCATGTGGCAGAGGATGAAGAACAACCCACACTGGCACTGGCGCACGCTGAAGTCACCTTGGGCGTTCAGCTCGAGGTAGTGGCGGCGGAGCTACAGCCCGAAGTAGTGGCGGCGGCGGGAACCGGCCACGGCTTCAACGCTGCTTCGGCGGAGTCCACCCAGCGGGACCGTGTCCAAGAAGCAGCCGGGCGGGACCAAGTCTAGGCGGCAGATGGGCGGGAGCACATCTAGGCGGCACACCTCCAGGCGGCAATTGGGGAGGAACGTCTCCAGGAGGCAGTCGGACGGGAATTGTCCTTGGCGACAACTGAGCAGGGCCAAGTTCTTGGCATTTTGCCACTGTGGTCCACCCAGCAAGATGAGCTACAAGATGAGGAAGCATATGCAGTCCTGGGAGATGCGGCCTGTGAAGATCTCAAGCGCTGGATTTTCGACACAAGAGCCTCCAATCACATGACTGGCATGAGGGATGTCTTCGCAGATCTTGACACCGGTGTTCATGGCACGGTGCGCTTCGGTGATGGCTCAGTTGTGCAGATTGGAGGCTATGGGACAATTCTTCTTGCAAGGAGGAATGGAGAGCACAGCAGCCTCGACAACACCTACTACATCCCAAGTCTCACTGCCAATATTGTTAGCTACGGCCAACTTGACGAATATGGTTTCCAAATTCACATTGAAGGAGGGGTGATGAGGATACGTGATGAGCATAAACGGCTGTTCGCCAAGATCAACTGTGGTGCCGGGCGACTGTACGTGCTTGACATTGCCACTGCACGCCCAGTTTGCCTGGCAGCACACAGTGGGGAAGACGCATGGAGGTGGCACACGCGTTTCGCCCACGTCAATTTTGGAGCTCTTTGCAAGATGGGCAGGGATGGACTGGTGCGGGGTCTCCCTGTTCTATCACAGGTCGAACAGATTTGTGAGGCATGTCTCACCGGCAAGCACCACAGGATGCCATTCCCACATCAAGCACTCCGACGAGCAGCTGACCCACTGGAACTAATGCATGGTGACTTATGTGGTCCAATTACCCCTGTAACGCCTAGCGGTAATCGCTATTTTCTCCTGCTCATGGATGATTACAGCATGTACATGTGGATCGTCCTGTTGCCCACAAAGAACAGCGTGCCGGCGGCTGTCAAGAAGATCCAGGCGGCTGCAGAACGGAAGAGTGGAAAGCAGCTTCTTGCCCTACATACTGATCGGGGGGAGAATTCACACCGAAGCACTTCAACGACCACTTCGCATAGCTAGGAGTGCAGCGTTAGCTCACTGCTCCCTACTCTCCTCCACAAAATGGCGTCGTGGAGCGGCGCAATCAGACCATTGTTGGGGCAGCACGCAGCATGCTCAAGGCGAAGGGCCTCCTGGGCACGTTCTGGGGGGAGGCGGTCATGGTGGCTGTCTATGTCCTCAACCGATCGGTGTCAAAGGGAGCAAATGGCAGAACTCCATATGAACTGTTGACTGGCCACACTCCATCAGTGCATCATCTACGCACATTTGGGTGCGTGGCTCACGTCAAGGATACAAGGCCGCACCTACGCAAGCTTGATGACAGAAGTAAACCCATGATCTTTGTGGGGTATGAAGCCGGGTCAATGGCATATCGTGCATATGATCCGGCGACAAAGCGACTGCACATCACCCGTGACGTGGTGTTCGATGAAGATGCGAAGTGGAATTGGGACTGTAACAAGGTTGACAGTGAGTTCATTGTTGAGTATGTGGCTGCTAGTCATCCGGAGGTGGTGATCACTCGTCATTTGGAGCGAGCGCCATCTCCTGTTCCAGAAATGGGTGCGGCTTCGCCGGTTCTAGCCTCACCAGCGCATGAGCAAGCTACTCCAAGACCTGCTATTGTACATGTGTCTCCACCGGCTGCAATGGAGGGTGACATGGTCATAGATCCTGATGAGGAAGCTCCATTGCGGTTTCGCACTCTATAGAACATCAATGAAACAGGACATGGAAATTACATGAAGCTCCAGCTGGTGTCCGACCGATTGGCCTCAAGTGAGGAGCCATGCTGAATAGCGTGGGCCTCATGGCTCCAGATGTGATGAGTCATTGTCAACGATAGTCAAAGAGGACAGAAGAAGAGGGAAGACCTGCTGTGTCTGGGCCGCATGTGACTCAGGTACACAGGCAGCGAGCGACTGTCGGGCAGAGGGGCCGCGAAGTCGGGCTGGCCCAATCCGGGTACATGGGCTAGGAGCAGCAGAGGACCCACTAGGCTGTTGACCAGGATTGACTCAGGTACATGGGTGATGAGCGATTGCTGGGCTGAGAGAGCTGCGGAGTCGGGCCAGCCCAATCCGGGTACCTGGTGCAAAGTCGGTGGAGGCTTTGTCAGTTTCAGCGCAAAACTGATGACAGCTGATCTTGTATCGGACTGTCTAGAAGATAAGCCGTAGTCACTACGAAAGCTTAGCTTTCGGATAAGTCATTTGTAAATAGGAATTTTCTATTTTGTCCCTAGGCCCACAGTCAGTCAGTCGAGTCTGTAAAAATATCCTAAGGGCAGTTTAGTCTTTTCCTTTTATTTCAGTGTCTGTAAAAACCCTAAGGGGCTGGTGGAATATTCCTAGCTATTGGGCAGCCTATAAATAGGGCCCCAATCCCTAGGGTTAGGTCGCCCCCTTCAAGAATTCACTTTTAATCAAGAGGGTCACTTTTATTCTTCCGGTTCCCTGCTTTTTCTCCTGTTCATGCACGCCGCCAGGAACATTCTGTTCTTCGTGAGTTCGGATTCATCCTGGTTTTGTTTTTGCGTGCTGTGATTCTTGCGTGCAACGTTTTATTGTGTGGATCTGAAGCTTCGATTCTGGTGCTCTCATTGTTTAATCCAGAGCTCACGCATTTCTTTCCTGTTGCTTCTGTTCTTCACGTGAGGAGTGCTAGTTCTTGCTTGTAGCAAGTAGTACCTACTCCCTATAGCAACAGTACGCTAGTACTCTAGCCTTGCTTTTTCCTGTGTAACTTTTTGATCGAGTAGACAGGGCCAAGTCCTTTCTCTAGCTGTTTCTAGCGAAGCCCCCTTCTCTGTTCGAAGTCCCTCAGCTTCGTGAGGCAGGCTTCGACCTGACATCTCTGAAGGCTTCGCTAGAACTTTTGACTCCGAACTCGAGCGATAAATATTGCTTCGAAGTGTGCTCTGTTCTAAGGTTTTGTTCTAGCATACTTCGGCACTTTTGCGAAGCATACTTCGACAAGCTTCGAAGTTAGCTTCGAAGTATGTCTCTCTGGTAGACTTTGCTCAAAGTGTGTTTTCTGAGATCTTTCTGCTGCTGTCCTTATCGAGGGTCACAGTTTATGAGTTCGAAGTTTGCTTTTCGAAGTGTGGTTGTGGGCTTCGACTTCTTGTGTGAACATCAGCAGACTTCGATTCGAAGCTGGTCTGTTGTTCGGAGGTTACCACTTTGTTAGTCATACCTCGATCAAGCTAGTTTCGAAGGTAGAGTGTAGGCTTCGATTTGGTCTTGCTGCCGTGTGTGCTTCTCGTTCGGAGATTGTTTTACTGCGAGCTTTGTTCGAAGCTTTCTGATCGAAGTCTAGGCTTCGAAGTACACTGTTCGAAGCAAGCTTCGATACTTTCATACTTCACTTCGAAGCATACTTCGCTCTTTGTCACACTCGAACTAGGATAGGCTCAACAAACCTTCGGCACTTCATCGACAACCTTCGCTAGACTTCGACAAGGGACTCCAAAGCAGGCTTCGACACTGCGAAGCAGGCTTCGACACAGCGAAGCAGGCTTCGCCAAGTTTCATACAAGAGACAAATTCTGAATAGTAACTTCTCAATGCATTCTATGTGCACTTAGACTATTCTACTGAGAAGTTTGATCTGCCTTGTTTTGAATATTTTGTTTATCTGCCTATTAGCACTGTATTGGTGTTTCTCTGTTGTTTACACCGGTCGTTTCTAGGCTAGATACTTTTAGACTTAGACAATCTATTCACTTTTTGCTGCTTAGTCTTTTGAGGTGCATTGGGTGTTGGGAACAGGCCATTGCTTCGAAAGAATTTTTAGGCGCCCATTCACCCCCCTCTGGTCGCTACTTTCGGTCCTACAAGTGGTATCAGAGCCTGGTTAGGGTTTTTCCATACCTTAACTGGTTCTAAACCCCAATAGTGATCATGATGTCTCCTGGCAAGGTCCCGTCCTTGGAAGCTTATGGCTATAACTATTGGAAGACTCGCATGCGAGCCTATCTTATGAGCCAAGGCTCGGACATCTGGGACATTTGCGTTCACGCCACGTTCGTTATATTGCCAGTTGCTGAGCATGGTACTCCTGGTATCATTGCCCAGCATCTGAACAATAGTAAGGCTGTGAACATCTTGTTTTCTGGTTTAGGTCCCACTGAGTTTGAGTGTGTGTGCCATCTCTCCACTGCGAGAGAGATCTGGGCTACCCTCAAGGCACACCATGAGGGAACAGCCCCGGTCAAGGCTCGGCTCTATCAGACCTACCGGCATGAATATGAGAATTTCACACAAAAGCCGGGTGAATCTGTTGAAGCATTGTTTGGTCGTTTTCAATCGATCATAAACAAGCTTCGGGACAACAAGGCTGAGGGTGCTCGGTTAGTCTCAGATCACGAGCAGGCGCTCAAGGTTCTCCATACCTTAGACCCAAAGATCTGGAAGATCAAGGTATCCTCTATCATTGAGAGCACATCTTATGATACCTTGACCATTTCTGAGTTGTTTAGCAAGCTGAAGGCCACCGAGGTTGATCTCCAGTTAAGATCAAATCTCACTGGCTCTGGATCAAAGTCTCTGGCCCTTGCTACACCTTCTGTTGATCCTTCTTCTGTGAGCTGTGCTGGGTTCTCTTTGATGTCTATCACTGAGGACCAGCTTGAGCCTTTGGGAGATGATGATTTGTGTCTTTTTAACAACCGGGTGCGTCGTGTTTATGACAAAAGAATGTTCAAATGACACGGCACGAAATATGGGTGCTTTGAGTGTGGTGACCCAGGACACTTCATCGCCGACTGCCCCAAGCGAAATGGACACAAGAAGGGCACCGGTGGTGGCTTCCACGACTCCGGCAAGCACGAGAGCTCCTCCTTCAACAAGGGCAAGCCAAAGACCAGATTCTTCAGAAAGGCCCTGAAGGACTACCGGCGAGAGAACAAGAAGCGCGACAAGGCCTTCTTCGCCGAGATGGAGAAGAGCTACTCCAAGCAGTCCACGTCTTCTTCCTCTTCATCGAGCTCAAGCGATGAAGAGATCGTCACCAGGAAGGGGAAGGACAAGGACGATCTGGTGGGCCTTTGCTTCATGGCTTTCGGGGACAGACCGAAGAGCCGCTCACATCAGCGCCGAAGATCCCGCAAGAGCTTCTGCTCAATGGCTCTTGGGTATAAGGAAGAAAAGAGCACCTCCGATGACTCCGATGACGACGACAACGAAAAGATATCATCTTATGAACGCGAAATCGTTGATTTACTTGAAAGCAATCGTCAGGAGTTAAAATATCGGGAAAAACTGCTTAGGGGAGCTAAGAAGAGGATAGATGAGTTAGAGAGTGAGCTTGCCATGGACAATAGCAGAATTGAGAGTCTATCTTCTTCCCCTTGCTTGGGTGATAGCAGTGAGTGCCCAAAGTGTGAGGTGCTTCTGTGTGACCTGTCGACTCTGAAGTTTAGGTACATAGAAAGGGTTGATGAGAGGGACGCTTTGGCCACTGAGCTTGAAAGCGCTCAGCTGGAGCTAAAAGATGCTCAAGCCACTGTCGTCGCACCCTGTCCTGATTGCCCATCTCATCTAGCTGTCTTAGCTGATCTGAAAGCCAAGGGCGATGAGCATTTGGGGGATTTGGAGAGAGTCAGAGCTGAGCCGGCGCAGACTAGGCTAGAGCTTGAGACACTGTTAGTTCCACCCACTGTCTGTGAGAACTGCTTGTCTCTTAGAATGGAGCTACTTAAGCTGAAAGCCGAGAAGTCTGTCCAAGTTGATAGAGAGTGTGAGACCTGCTTGTCTCAGGTGGAGGTACTAGCTTGCTTGAGAGAGGAGCTAGCTGATTCCCAGAATGAGAACTTTTACCTCCGTTCTATCCTGAGTTGGATTAGTACCAGAGAGCCCCAACTCGGCATGATGATCCAGCAGTTCAAGAGGCAGGATGGATTTGGGGTAGGTTACACCTACACCAAGGCTGACTTTGAGAGTGCCATTAGCCGGGTATTGGAGTGGAGTAAAATGACTCCTGAGCAGAGATACCCCAAGACTCACTCCACTGAGTTTTCCCGGGCTAGTCAGCCCAAGGATGGAGTGATCCATGAACACCCCAAAGCTCCACCCAAGAAGCCCATCTGGGTTCCAAAGCCCAAACACCTCCACACTTCTCTTGACTCTCTTCCTAGACCCTCTCAACCCAAGAATACGACACCAAACACCACTAAGCCCAAGAACCCCAAACCTCAACCACATCCCAAGAAGCCCACCTATCATGTGTGAGTATTGTCAGAGAGATGGGCATCTTGCGGAGTTTTGCTTCAGGAGGAAGCTGGCTGAGAGAGCAGAATGAGTGCGTGGTGGTCAGGAGCAGTTCTACCAGTAGGGTGGTAGACTGAGAGTTCCTCGACACGGGGAGAGGCTGGAGGATAGGCCACGTCGTGTAGGTGGTGGTAGAGGAGACGACTTTCATGCCCGTACTCTAGTTGATGGTGTTCATTCCGGCAGAGTTCCAGGCCGTTTTGGCTACGGTCCTGGACCTCGTGGCCGAGGCTTTAGGCAGAACCGAGGACCGTGCTTTGAGCCACGTTTTGGTCCAAACTCTTCTGGTGATTTCTTCTTTCCGTCTTTTGAGCAGATGGCTCGACACTGGTTTAGCTCTTTCACTAAACCTGGTGCCGGACCATTTGCTCCCCCTTATGACCACTGATTGTGCAGGATCGGGGACTGGAGGACGTTTGGATCATGGACTCAGGATGCTCTCGCCACATGACGGGACATCGCAGATGGTTCTCCAGTCTCACTCCCCCGAGCTCCAAAGAGTACATCACTTTCGGGAACAGTGGTCAAGGGAAGGTAAGTGGCATCGGCTCAATTCGCATTTCAGATCATTTCTCTTTGAAGAATGTTGCCTTGGTTAAAAATTTGAACTTTAACTTGATTTCTGTGTCGCAACTTCTTGAGGATGGTTTGGAAGTGCGTTTTAAGAAGGGAAATTCTTCTGTGTTTGATTCTAGAGGGTCTTTGATTTGCCAGATCTTACCATTTGGTAAAGTTTTTCGAATTGACTTCTCTGGTTCTTTTGGCTCTTCTCGCTGTTTGATTGCTGGATCTTCTTCTGAGCTCTAGAAGTGGCATAGGAGGTTAGGTCATTTGAGTTTTGATCTACTAGTCAGGTTAAGCTCTATGGACCTCATCCGAGGATTGCCCTGGCTTAAAATGGAGAAAGATCTAGTTTGTCATCCCTGTCGTCATGGGAAAATGGTTGCCGCTTCTCACTCACATGTGACTCAGGTGATGACATCGTATCCGGGCGAGCTATGACATTTGGACACTATCGGTCCAGCTCGGGTACGCTCAGTCGGTGGGAAGTGGTATGCGCTTGTGATTGTTGACGACTTTTCTCGATTCTCGTGGGTTTTCTTTTTGGAGTCTAAGGATGAAACTTTTCAGTTTGTTCATGACCTGATTTTGAAGATGAAAAATGAGAACAATGGTCGGATGCGAGCAATTCACTCCAACAACGGCTCTGAGTTCAAGAACTCTCAGTTTGTCAGCTTCTGTAGTGATCAGGGTCTTGATCATCAGTTTTCTGCTCCTTACACTCCCCCACAGAACGACGTTGTAGAACGAAAGAACCGCACGCTAGTCGAGATGGCCAGGACGATGCTCGATGAGCACATGACTCCTATGCATTTTTGGGCTGAAGCCATGAACACGGCTTGCTATCTGGCCAACCGCATTTTTCTTAGAGCTTACCTAGGTAAGACCTCATACGAGTTGTGGTTTGGCAGACAGCCCAAGGTGAGCCACTTGCGAGCGTTTGGCTGCAAGTGCTTTGTGCTCAAGAAGGGAGGGCATTTGGACAAGTTTGAGTCTCATTGCTGGGATGGTGTTTTCCTTGACTACGCTTTACATTCTCGAGGCTTCCGTGTTTGGAACTTCGATTCCCAACAGCTTGTCGAGACTTGTGAGGTTTCTTTCGATGAGTCCTTGCCTTCTTTGACTCCTTCTTTTGAGCTTTCTGGTGATGATGAGCTCGGAGAGTCCATCTTCGAGGAATATGAGGATACTCCAGCTGCTGATGAGGGTGGGCCTTCTGCACCTCCTGCAGAGCCCACACCTTCTGAGACTTCGACTGAGGATGAGGGCGGACCTCTGATCACTTCTTCCACTTCGATCGAGCCCTCTCAGTCGAGTCCAGAGGTGCCTGCTGCTGATTCTGGTGAGGTGACTTCAGATCACCAGGGATCCCGAGCAGTTCAGCGTGATCACCCCTCGGAGCTCATCATCGGTGATTTGACTGAGAGAACTTTGCGTTCATCTGGTACCTCTCTTGCTGTGTTTGCTGAATCTGCTTTTGTTGCATCTTTTGAGCCCAGAGACGTTTCTCATGCTCTTTCTGATTCTAATTGGATTAACGCTATGCAAGAAGAGCTTGAGAATTTTGTCCGTAATCGGGTTTGGACACTAGTTGAGCCGCCACCAGGATGCAATCCCATAGGCACCAAGTGGGTGTTCAAGAACAAACAAGGTGAAGATGGGGTTGTGGTGCGCAACAAAGCTCGACTAGTTGCCCAGGGTTTTTGCCAGAAGGAAGGTATTGACTTTGAAGAAACCTTCGCTCCTGTTGCCCGTCTTGAGTCCATTCGCATTCTTTTAGCTTTTTCCGTTTTGAAGGGTTTTAAGCTTTTTCAAATGGACGTCAAGAGTGCTTTTCTGAACAGGTACATAGAGGAGGAGGTTTATGTTAGGCAGCCCCCTGGTTTTGAGAACCCTAAGTTTCCTCGACATGTTTTTAAATTGCAAACAGCTTTATACGGGTTGAAGCAAGCCCCCAGGGCTTGGTATGACCGGTTAAAGCAATTTTTGTTGGGGAAGGGCTTTGTGATGGGTTATGTGGATAAGACTCTCTTCTTGCTCAGAGTTGCTTCAGATTTCTTAGTTGCTCAGATTTACGTGGACGATATTATTTTTGGCGGTACTACTGATTCTCTTGTGTCCAAGTTTTCTGAGCAGATGCACAACGAGTTTGAGATGAGCCTCATGGGTGAGCTCAAGTACTTCTTAGGGCTCTAGATCAAGCAGACCAAGGACGGCACCTTCATCCACCAAGGTAAGTACACTCGTGACATGTTGAAAAAAATTGACTTTGGTGGGGAGTTGAAGCCGTAGATTACCCCAATGGGCACATCTGGAGGACTGGACAAGGACGAAAGCGGCGTCAAGGTCAACGAGAGGGAGTTTCGAGGGATGATCGGTCCGCTGCTGTACTTGACGACAACAAGACCGGACATTCAGTTTGCCATGGGACTATTCGCGTGCTTCCAATCTTCACCTCGCGCGTCTCATCGGCAGGCTGTCAAGCGCATCTTCAGGTATCTTACTTATGCGCCTGATCTTAGTCTTTTCTATTTAGCATCATCATCTCTTGATTTATCTGGCTTTTCGGACGCTGACTTTGGTGGGTGCCGGTTGGATCGCAAGTCGACTTCCGGTACTTGCCAGTTTCTTGGGTCTTCTCTTGTCTCTTGGTCTTCTCGAAAGCAATCTGGAGTTGCTCTTTTGACCACTGAGGCTGAGTATGTAGCTGCTGCTAGCTGCTGCTCACAGTTGGTTTGGATGATTTCCACTCTGCGAGATTTTGGGTTGTTCTTTCCTACCAGAGTTCTTTTGTTTTGCGACAGCACCAGTGCTATTAGTGTAGGGAAAAACCCTTGTCTCCATTCAAAAACCAAACACATTGATGTGCGCTTTCACTTTCTGCGGGATCAATATGAGAAAGGTGTCATTGACCTTGTTCATGTTGATACCCATCATCAGTTGGCTGACATTTTCACCAAACCCCTAGATCAGTCTACCTTTGAGCGTTTACGAGGGGATTTGGGTGTTGTGTATCCTTTCTAGGATATTTTGCGTCAGTTTTCTTTCTTCTTTACTCTTTTCTTGAGTCTTTTTGTGTGTGTTCTTATCATACATATTCACATATCACACTTTTGAGCTTGCTTCTGTTATATGATTGAACTGCTTTACTTATTCTAGGTGGTACATGCTTTTGAATATTTGTCAACGATCATGCTTTGGTTCAGTTCACTTGATATGTCTGATATCTGTCATATGCATGGCTTTTATGCTTTAAACTTGAAAAATGATCACCATTGCTTCTGATAACTAGCATGTGTAGGCTGAATGTTCTTGCTATCTGTTACATGCCTTGTAGCTAGTTCCTGACTTAGATGCAAATATGCAACTTGGACATCTTTATGCTTTAAACATGGAAATCTGCTATAAAAATGATGAAAAATCGAGAAAAATGAAAATTACATGCCTTTTTATGCATAACTTGAAAAGATCCAGGTGGGTTTGTTTTGTCGCATTGCATTGTTCTAGACTGCGTACCATAGCACCTTGGTATGAACTAGGACAGTGTGGTGTATGCCAAGACCAATGTCTTAAGCTTCTGATGGTCCAGTTCTGGCCTAGGCTTGACTTGGTCGGTCAGCATAAGGTTTGACATGCAAATAACCCCAGGAAAAAATGAAAAAGGAAAAAGAAAAAGCCTGAAAACTGAAATGATAACAAGTTTTGCTGAAGCACTTTGTTTTTGGACAAAGCTTATCTTGGTAGATATCAGTTAGCTTCTACATCTCATGCTTTACCTTGCTTGTCAACTGGAAAATGTGGTGATGCTTTTGTTTGCAAAAATTGAAAATGTGTGCTAATGACTTTCTTTAGATATCATCTGTTGCACTGATCATGCCATGTATCTTAGACAGTATGTCTTTTGCTGTATCTGTTAGATGTTGTTATTGCAGTCAATCATATCTGAGAAGCATGCTTTCTACACTCCACCTGCACCCCAGTTGCATTCATTGCATATTTTGAGGGGGAGTTACATTTCAGGGGGAGTCTATGTCTCTTTTGAGTGCTTGATGAGTTCACTTGTCAAGAAGGGGGAGAAATTTTGGGATAAGAGTTCAAGGGGAAGTTTTTGTCCCGTTTGTTCTTACTCTTTTGATATCCTTGTTGATATTTTTGAGATCGCACTCATTTTGAGCTTTTACATTTTGGTTAACCATAATGACTACTTCTTGCTTTTTGATTGGCTTTTGGTCATTAGGGTTAAACTTTTACTTTATTTTCTTCTTCTTTTTTTCTTGTGCTTTGTTTTCGTGTTTCCACATGTGTTCGCAGGAACTGAAGAGCTGAAGAAGAGAAGTGTTGACAATGCACTCATCAAGGGGGAGATTGAGGAGCCATGATGAATAGCGTGGGCCTCATGTCTCTAGATGTGATGAGTCATTGTGAACGATAGTCAAAGAGGACAGAAAAAGAGGGAAGACCTGCTGTGTCTGGGCCGCATGTGACTTAGGTACACGGGCAGCGAGTGACTGTCGGGCAGAGGGGCCGCGAAGTCGGGCTGGCCCAATCCAGGTACATGGGCTAGGAGCAGCAGAGGACCCACTGGGCTATTGACCAGGATTGACTCATGTACACGGACGGTGAGCGATTGCTGGGCTGAGAGAGCCGCGGAGTCGGACCAGCCCAATCCGGGTACCTGGTGCAAAGTCGGTGGAGGCTTTGTCAGTTTCGGCGCAAAACTGACGACCGCTGATCTTGTATCGGACTGTCCAGAAGAGAAGCCGTAGTCGCTATGAAAGCTTAGCTTTCAGATAAGTCATCTGTAAATAGGAATTTTCTATTTTGTCCCTAGGCCCACAGTCAGTCAGTTAAGTCTGTAAAAATATCCTAAGGGCAGTTTAGTATTTTCCTTTTATTTCAGCGTCTGTAAAAACCCTAAGGGGCTGGTGGAATATTCCTAGCTATTGGGCAGCCTATAAATAGGGCCCCAATCCCTAGGGTTAGGTCACCCCCTTCCAGAATTCACTTTTAATCAAGAGGGTCACTTTTATTCTTCTGGTTCCCTGCTTTTTCTCCTATTCATGCGCGCCGCCAGGAACATTCTGTTCTTCGTGAGTTCGGCTTCATCCTGGTTTTGTTTTTGCGTGCTGTGATTCTTGCGTGTAGCGTTTTATTGTGTGGATCTGAAGCTTCGATTCTGGTGCTCTCATTGTTTAATCCAGAGCTCACGCATTTCTTTCCTGTTGCTTCTGTTCTTCACGTGAGGAGTACTAGTTCTTGCTTGTAGCAAGTAGTACCTACTCCCTGTAGCAACAATATGCTAGTACTCTAGCCTTGCTTTTTCCTGTATAACTTTTTAATCGAGTAGATAGGGCCAAGTCCTTTCTCTGGCTGTTTCTAGTGAAGCCCCCTTCTCTGTTCGAAGTCCCTCAGCTCCGTGAGGTAGGCTTCGACCTGACATCTTCGAAGGCTTCGCTAGGACTTTTGACTCCGAACTCGAGCGATAAATCTTGCTTCGAAGTGTGCTCTGTTCTAAGGTTTTGTTCTAGCATACTTCGGCACTTTTGCGAAGCATACTTTGACAAGCTTCGAAGTTAGCTTCGAAGTATGTCTCTCTGGTAGACTTTGCTCGAAGTGTGTTTTCTGTGATCTTTCTGCTGCTGTCCTTATCGAGGGTCACAGTTTATAAGTTCGAAGTTTGCTTTTTGAAGTGTGGTTGTGGGCTTCGACTTCTTGTGTGAACATCAGGAGACTTCGATTCGAAGCTGGTCTGTTGTTCGGAGGTTACCACTTTGGTAGTAATACCTCGATCAAGCTAGTTTCGAAGGTAGAGTGTAGGCTTCGATTTGGTCTTGCTGCCGTGTGTTGAGCTTCGCTTCTCGTTCGGAGATTGTTTTACTGCAAGCTTTGTTCGAAGCTTTCTGATCGAAGTCTAGGCTTCTAAGTACACTGTTCGAAGCAAGCTTCAATACTTTCATACTTCACTTCGAAGCATACTTCGCTCTCTGTCACACTCGAACTAGGCTAGGCTCAACAAACCTTCGACACTTCATCGACAACCTTCGCTAGACTTCGACAAGGGACTGCGAAGCAGGCTTCGACACTGCGAAGCAGGCTTCGACACAGCGAAGCAGGCTTCGCCAAGTTTCAAACAGGAGACAAATTCTGAACAGTAACTTCTCAACTCATTCTATGTGCACTTAGACTATTCTACTGAGAAGTTTGATTTGCCATGTTTTGAATATTTTGTTTATCTGCCTATTAGCACTGTATTGGTGTTTCTCTGTTGTTGACACCGGTCGTTTCTAGGCTAGATACTTTTAGACTTAGGCAATCTGTTCACTTTTCGCTGCTTAGTCTTTTGAGGTGCATTGGGTGTTGGGAACAGGCCATTGATTCGAAAGAATTTTTAGGCGCCCATTCACCCCCCCCTCTGGTCGCTACGTTCGGTCCTACATCAAGTGGGTCTACAAGACAAAATGAGACGCAGCTGGCTTCATCACTAAGCACAAAGCACGACTCGTTGCTAAAGGATATGTGCAACGACAGGGTGTAGATTTTGATGAAGTATTCACGCCGGTGGCTCGACTAGAGTCTGTGAGACTATTATTGGCCTATGCAGCAGGACAGGGATGGCAAATCCATCATATGGACGTGAAATCAGTGTTCCTCAATGGTGAATTGCAGGAAGAAGTCTATGTGACACAGCCACCAGGGTTTGTTATCGCTGGTGAGGAGAAGAAAGTGTTGCTGTTGTCGAAAGCACTATATGGGCTGCGCCAAGCACCTCGCGCATGGTATGCAAAGTTAGATGTTGTCCTGTTGGAGCTTGGTTTTCACAGGAGTGAGTCGGAACATGCAGTGTATATGCGAGGAGGATGGCAACATCGTCTCATTGTTGGAGTCTATGTCGATGATCTTGTAATCACAGGAGGCAATCTTGATGAACTCAAGCAGTTCAAGGAGGAGATGAAATGTACTTTCCAGATGGCCGACTTGGGGCTGCTACAGTATTATCTCAGACTGGAGGTTAGTCAAGGGGAGAATGGTATAACAGTAAGGCAAAGAGCATATGCTTTAAAGATCTTGGCTGCTGCAGGCTTGGAAGGGTGCAATCCGAGTCACACTACCATGGAAAGCAGACTGAAACTCAGTAAGTCCAGTACATTCCCTCCTGATGATGCCACTGAATATAGGAGGATTGTAGGGGCTCTGAGATATCTTGTGAACACGAGACCAGACCTCGCATACGCTGTAGGGTATGTGAGTAGATTTATGGAGAATCCTACAACTGAACATCTTCTAGCTGTGAAGAGGGTGTTGAGATATATTGCAGGGACAATAGATTTTGGATGCTGCTATGGAAGGAAGAAAGGAGGTGATGTTCTGATCAGCTATAGTGATAGCGATCTTGCTGGAGATATTGATACACGCAAAAGCACCACAGGAGTGTGTAGGACCGAAAGTAGCGACCAGAGGGTGGGTGAATGGGCGCCTTAAAAATTCTTTCGAATCAATGGCCTGTTCCCAATACCCAACGCACCTCAAAAAGACTACGCAATAGAAAATAAACAGAAGGCCTAAGTCTAAAGGTTTCTAACCTAGAAGCAACTGATGATAAACAGAGTAATACTAAAGTAGTGCAACTAGGCAGAAGAACGAGGTGTAACAGGCCTAAACTTCTCAATGAAATGATCTAAGAATGTAAAAGATGAAAAGAGAAGTTACTGTCCAAATTTGTCTCCTGTTTGGAACTTGGCGAAGCCCCCTTCGCACGTCGAGGTCTGCTTTGGAGGTTGGTGACGGAGCCTGTCCGAGATGCTGAAGGTGTCACGGTCTAGTCTAGTTCGAAGTGGCAGGTAGTGGAGTATACTTCGGAGCGAAGTATGACAGTGCCGGAGCCTGGTTCGAAGTATGACACTTCGAAGACAAAACTTCGAACACAGCTTCGAACCGAATGCTTCGAAGCAAAACCTTCGAACAGAAAGCTTCAGACACAACACACAAACGGACAACCTTCGAACAAAGAAGCGAAGTCTGTCACACGACAGAAAACCAAGTCCGAAGCCTATACTCTACCTCCGAAACGAGTTAGCTTTGAAAAGAGAAGCGAAGGGTGACACAACACACAAAAGTCAGTGCGAGGTCTAGCGGAGCTACAAGCTTCGAACCCAACTTCGAAACCTGTCGAAGTATGGACTTCGAACAGATAGAGCCAAAGCTCCTTCGCACTATCGTTCGAAGTATGCGATACTGACGTTCAGAAAAATGCTTCGAAACTTAGCAACACAGAACGCAATCCAAAAACCGAAGATCGAACGAAGCCTTCGAAGGAGATAGATCGAAGCCTGCCTCACGATACTGAGGAGCTTCGAACATAGAGTGGCTTCGCTCGAAACACAGTCAAAAAGGTGACAGAGCCTGTCAGCCTCGATCTAAAAGCAGAGCAATAGAAGGTGAAAAGCTGCACAGCACACTGTAGCTACAGGAAAGTAGTACTACTTGCACCAGCAAGAACTAGTACTCGGTTTGTGAAGAACAGAAGCAAAAAGAGAAGCTTCCTCTCACGAAATAAATTCAGGCAGCCTGTAGCCGAAGCAATAACTCCCCAAATCAAACAATGTGCACCAAGTAAAATCAACAGGGACCAAGGCTTTAATGCATCCAAGAGATTAGAGCAAATGCAAGGCAAAAACAGTAACGAGCAAGAGCCTGGCGGCGCACACAGGAGAGAGAAGGAGAGACAAAATGACCCAATAGAGTGGATTTGATTTCAGCCAAAAGGGTAGTCCAAACCCTAGGGATTGGGGTCCTATTTATAGGCAGCCCAACACTAGGAATATTCTACCAGCCCTTTAGGGTTTTTACAGACTCAAAAATAAAGGAAAAGACTCTATTGCCCTTAGGAATTTTTTATAGACACGACTGACTGACTGTGGGCCTAGAGTTACAGATGACTTATCCGGAAGCTAAGTTTTCGTAGCGACTACGGCTTCTCTTCTGGACAGTCGGATACAAGATCAACGGTTGTCAGTTTTGCGCCGAAACTGACAAAGCCTCCACCGGCTTTGCACCAGGTACCCGGATTGGGCCGGCCCGACTCCGCAGCTCTCTCAGCCCGGCAATCGCTCACCGCCCGTGTACCTGAGTCAATCCTGGTCAACAGCCCAGTGGGTCTTCTACTACTTCTGGCCTATGCACCCGGATTGGGCCAGCCCGACTTTGCAGCCTCCTCTGCCCGACAGTCGCTTGCTGCCCGTGTACCTGAGTCACACGCGGCCCATGAAACAGCAGATCTCCTTTCTTCTTCAGTCCTCTTTGACTATCGTTTACAATGACTCATCACTTCTGAAGCCATGAGGCCCACGCTATTCAGCATGGCTCCTCAGAGTGTTCTTCTTCTTGAATGGTAACATTATCACTTGGCAGTCTCAAAAGCAGAGAGTGGTGGCCTTATCATGCTGTGAAGCAGAGTATATTGCAGCCTCCACAGCAGTGTGTCAAGGGATTTGGCTTAGCAGACTTCTAGCAGAGTTTAAAGGGAAGCAAGAAGCTGATCCATTTACACTGAAAATTGATAACCAATCAGCCATCCAACTGAGCCGAAACCCTGTGTTCCATGATTGTAGTAAACACATTGATACACAATTTCATTTCATCAGGCAGTGTGTTGAAGAAGGCAAAGTGAAAGTGGAGCATGTTGTTACGGAGAGTCAACTGGCTGACATACTGACTAAGTCCCTTGGGCGAGATCAATTCGTTGAGCTGCGTACAAGACTTGGTCTGGTTCAAATTTCTGAAGAACATCGGGCTTAGGGGGAGATATGTTGTTAAGCCTGACGTGTTAGTTTGCTTATTGCATTTGTTTAGCATTTAGGTGCATATTTTCTTTAATTTTATTTTCTTCAGTCTATGTTGTGAGCACACTTCGGCTAGTGGATGTTGTGCACACAATTGGCGTCAGGATGTGATCCGTTCACTGCGCTGGACGTGGTCACTGATCCATGGGTTTAGGCATGTTGGTTTTGTCATGCATAATAAAGAGTTAAGGGAAAAACACAGAAAAGCTGCAACGTTTACGCAACGCAAAAACTACTCTCTCCAATGCTTGTGTTCTTCAGCCAAATACACCATCAGTTCGTTCTTGTAAGCGTTCACTGATTTTGATCCCAGGTCTAACATACGGAGCATCTAGTTGATGGGGGTACCTCGATGGAACGATCCCTGCGCCCAGCAAGATGATCGTCTCTTCCATGGTGGCAAGCACCGAGCAAGTCTCCAATCGAGCGTATGAGCGCTGGTATGACCAAGATCAACAACTGCTGAGCAGCCTTCTCTCCTCCATGTCTGAGGAAATTCTTTGCAATGTGATTGATGCTACATCATCACCGGAGGCTTGGAACTCTCTCTATAAGAAGTTCGCTTCCTCCACTAGAGCCCGCACGGTTCAGATCCGTGTGGAGCTTGCCACGTGCAAGAAACGTGACTTGTCGGCTGCGGATTACTTCCGTAAGATCAAGGAATGGCCACCGAGATGGCTGCTGCTAATGCCCCTCTACGAGATAACGAGGTGATATCCTATCTACTTGCCGACCTTCCTGCTGAATATGATCCTTTTGTCACCTCAATGACTACCAAGAGTGAACCTCTTGTGCTCGACGATGTGTTCGCCTATCTGACGGCGTTTGAGGCTCACCATCTACAGTACCAGACTAAACTCCAGCTTCACAACCATGGGTCCTCGGCAAACTATGCTGGTCGGGGTCACCGTGGTGATCGTGGACATGGTCGCCATGCTAGATTTGTGGCAAGGTGGGGCATACTGCCATTCGGTGCTGGCACAGGATGGATGACATCTATCATGATGAGCCACCGTCTGCAGCCATGGAAGCTACCTCCTTCTACATGGTCGATCCAAACTGGTATAGTGACACAGGCGTCACTGATCACATAACCAGTGACCTCGATCGCCTTGCGGTCCCTAAGCAATATCATGGAGGTGAACAAGTTCAAGTTGGCAACGGTGCAGGTTTGCATATTTTACATATTGGTCATTCTTCCCTGCTGCATATACGCTGCTTGGTGCAGGTAGCATGCCAAGAGCAGGTTCAGCGGCACCATCTCCTGAGATCATGCTGACACCCTCAGTCATCCAGCATCTTGCCCATCCTGACGAGTTTGCTGCTGGACCTCCCGCTGGTGCTCAACCTGCGGCTGACACATCTGTACATCCCTATGGCACAAGGCTTCGGAACAATATACGGAAACCCAAGGTCTGGACAGATGGAACAGTTACCTATTCTGTTGTTTGCACCTCTACTACCAAGCTTACATCTCATGTGACTGCAATGGAGCATCCTCTCTGGCGTCAAGCTATGGTTGATGAATTTCAGGCCCTCATCCAAAATAATACATTGCATCTTATTCCTCCACAAGCTGGTCTTAATGTGATTGACTGCTGCTGGGTCTTCAAACTTATGCAGAAGTCGGATGGTTCTATTGATCGCTATAAAGCTCGTTTGGTTGCCAAGGGTTTCAAATAACAATATGGGATTGATTATGATGATACTTTTAGTCTGGTGGTCAAACCAACTACTATTCGGCTTTTGTTATCTATTGCAGTGTCTCGTAGTTGGGCCACTCGACAAATTGATATCCAGAATGCTTTTCTGCATGGATTTCTTAATGAGGATGTTTATATGCAGCAACCTCTTGGTTTTGTGGATTCTTATCATTTAGATTATATCTGTAAATTGGACAAGGCGATCTATGGTTTGAAATAAGCTCCACGTGCTTGGTTTTCTAGACTCAGCTCAAAATTATTGGAGCTTAGTTTTTCGGCCTCTAAAGCTGATGTCTCCTTATTCTTTTTTAATAAAGACGGACTTCAGATGTATATGCTCATTTATGTGGATGATATCATCATCCTCAGTTCAACTGCATTGTCAGTTGATCGTCTTCTTAAGCAGCTTTGGGATGATTTTGCTGTCAAGGATCTTGGACCTTTGAGCTACTTTCTTGGCATCAAGGTTCAACACACTAATCAGGGGCTTCTTCCCTCTCAGCACAAATATATTCATGACCTATTGACACTTACAAATATGCTTGCTTCCAAAGGTGTGTCCACTCCCATGGTTCCTACTGAACCATTGCGCTTAGACAGTGGTGAGCAATTATCTCCTGATGATGCTACACGCTATAGGAGTGCAATTGGGGCGCTGCAGTATCTATCTCTTACTCGTCCAGATATCTCATTTTGTGTTAATCGAGTGTGTCAGTTTATGTCTGCACCTACAAGTGAGCATTGGATGATAGTTAAACGAATTATGTGTTACCTTCATGAGACTATTGACATGGGTCTTTGTCTCACCAAAACAAGTTCATCCTTGCTTAGTGCCTTTTCAGATGCCGACTGGGCTGGCAATCCGGATGATCGCCGGAGCACAGGTGGTTATGCTATCTTTTTTGGTGGCAATCTTATTTCTTGGAGTTCCCGGAAATAACCGACTGTGTCTCGCTCTAGTACGGAGGCCGAATACAAAGCTGTAGCCAATGCTACTACTGAACTCATCTGGCTCCAAGTCTTGTTACGGGAGCTTGGCACTACTACAAAGCGACACTGTAGCGGCAGGCAAAAACGACCTGTAGTGGCGGGCATCCAGTCCGCCACTGCTCTAACGCCACTGCTAACCCTGGTTAGCAGTGGCGGGCTCGCTGACATCATCTACCCACCACTGCTGTTAGCAATAGAAGTGGTGGGCAGATGACGTCAGCGAGCCCGCCACCACTGTGTCAACATCAGTAACGGGCACGCTGACCTCATCTGCCTGCCACTGCTGTTAGCAATAGCAGTGGCGGGAAGATGATGTCAGCAATCCCGCCACCACTATATCAAAACAGCAGTAACGGGCGCGCTGACATCATCTGCCTACCACTGCTGTGTATAGCCCATTACACAGAATGTTGTAAACCTTAATTCACACAGTCCCACAAACCAAAACACAGAAATTATATGCTTCACACAACCATTCACATACACAGCAGCAAAACATCCACATATCCACATACACATCTACAACAGCAACACATCAAAACAATAACAACCCATCTTATCAATTTACAAATTTACAAAGTTTACATTATATGCTTCACACAGCCATCTACATACACAGCAACAAAACATCCACATATCCACATACACATCCACAACAGCAACACATCAACACAACAACCCATCTCATCAATTTACAAATTTACAAAGTTTACATTTCATCACACATCAAGTTTAAAAAGTTTACATCTATCAAAAATTCAAAATTAACCATTGTTTCACAAATACATGCTCATGTGGTTTATGTTTTCTTGGAAGGCCAACTCATATCTTGCGCATCTTCTTTTTGCTTTTCATCTTCAAAATTCATATCGATTTGTTGTACTTGCCTTTTCATTCTTCCGGCCCAATCATACAGAGTTGGATTCTTGGCCACTTCATCCTCAGGATCGAAGAATACTCCACGCTCATGAAGAACCTCATGCATCGTGAAGCGGCACATCCTTGATACGATTTCTTACATTTGTGATTCTGAGAGTTGGCTCTTCTGGACAACGGTTGATGGACCTGACGCGTGCATACGTAACATATAAGTACATACGCTGCAAGTTATATTAGATTAACACACAAGAAATCAACTTACTTCTTTAGTATCCTCATATACTGTCCGCACAAACTTTCCTAAGTTATTGCTCATGAAATCACAAGTATAATAGCCGCAATGCACCGAACCAGGAGATTGTTTGTGACACTTCAAAATAGACAAAGTTAGAACGATATATAGTTTGGCTTTATCAATTGAATTAAGAATTTTAAAAATATAATATTACCGGATAGTTGGTTCTGATAAGCATATATTTCGGCCTCTGTGGATCATGTGGGCCACCTAAATTTTCCACATAGTATTTGTATGCACTCTGAATAACATTTAATATATCTTGATATTCTTTTTTGGGTTTGTCGAGAGAGTCGAGCACATAAACCCTTGAGTACTTCGGGTGTATCATAAGTGCAATCCAATGATCACTATCGAAATAAGTAATATATTATTATGTTAGTTTCATAATCGATAAAACGTGATTAAGTGGATATAGTGGGTATACTTACTTAAAGTTATATGCCCCACTTATCCTTTCTCTGTTCTTCCATTAATACATGCACCGCACAATTATACAACTTGGCACAATTCCTTTTATTCTTCTTAAGTGCATCTTGATCTTTATTGAACATCTTCCTTTGAAATTTTTCTGACCCGCAATCCAGTATTTGCCATCATTCCGGTTTCATATGGTTTCACGATCTGAACACGGATACATCACTTCGTTTTTACAAACTTTACAAGGACAATATATTGCATCTTCACTCTGACGGGAAGCATATTGTGCGGCAGGTTCAGTAAATTCAGTTACTCTGTTAAAATATGCCACCACATCACCGTCGTTGGACGAGTACATTCAGGACCTGTGCTCCATCTAAAACATATATTATTTGAAAAAGTATTAATAAATTCATTATTGTTAATTTTAGTAATTTACAAATTGAAAATATATTGATTTATTATCGCTCATAACAACATTAATTAAAAATCCTTTAATTCAAACTATGTATTAAGCAGAAAAAATTATTAAATAAATTAACTACATTGGTTTCTCTCTCTCCAAACAACATAACTCTAGATCTATAATCATAAATCAAATTAAAAAAGAGATTAAAATGATGTAAATCAATATACAAATGATGAATAATTGTGAGGAGGGTCATATTTGTTCATTTGGGAGAAGGAAACACGGTAAATGGAAGATTATTTGAAAATTTCTATTCACAAACCCTAAATTAGTAAAACGCTAATAACTCATTATATACATGATTAAATACAAAATAAATGTGAGATTCGGCATGGATTTACCTCCTAGAATGAAATCCTTCAAAAGAAACGAAAACAAAGCCTCCCCCTCTTTATCTAGATTTTTGTCGCCATTGTACGGACAAAATTAAATGTGAACTCCGGTAGAGCTCGGGAAGGAAGAAGGTGCGCATTTATAGCCAGAATAGTAGTGGCGGTCGCGAGTGATGTCATAAATACTTTAGTGGCGGACAGCGTAGCAACGGTGGGCAGCACCAGCGCTCGCCACTGCTATTGGTAAAATAGTGGCGGTCCGGGATGATGTCAGCACCGACCGCCACTATTTTACCAATAGTAGTGGCGGGCGCTGGTGCTGCCGTCAGCACCAGCAACTGTAGTGGCGGACATCTAATGGCCCACCACTACAATGTTTTTGCCCAATGCCACTACAATGACGATTTGTAGTAGTGTGGGATATCATAGCCCCACCCTCCGACATTGTGGTGTGATAACATCGGTGCCACTTATTTATGTGCTAATCCGGTTTTTCATCGCCGCTCCAAGCATGTTGAAGTGGATTATCATTTTCTTCGTGAATGGGTTGCTACTCGGCAGCTTGATGTGTGCATTATCTCCACCAAAGATCAAGTGGCAGACATCATGATGAAGCCCTTGATGATAACGCCATTCAGTAATTTTCGGCGCAATCTGCACGCTGTTTCCCTATGTCCAGATTGAGGGGGGGTGTTAAACAGAATTAGCTATATCTATAAAAAGGAAGTTGTGCCTTCCTATTTCTACTGCTGCATAGGGTGTTAAACAGAATTAGCTATATCTATAAAAAGGAAGTTGTGCCTTCCTATTTCTACTGCTGCATATCATAGCTGTCCTATTGGGGCTGTGTCTCCGCTGCATGCATTCTTGTATCCTTACCTTGTACGCATCTTGTGCTATATATATGAAGAGGCCATGATCCAAGGGAGGTCATGGCGCCATCCTTGTTAACAAACATTAATCCCTTTTCTCGATTCTCATGCACGACATAATTTATTTCTCAATGTTTTTTTTGAAAGATTCAATTTATGCAAGCATTTTATTTTCAGGTTGCATTATGAATGTTTATTGATGTATTTCTATATCCTTAGTGTATTTTGAATTATCTGTGAGCACATTTGATTCACTTTATTTATTTTGATATGATTAAATGAGTTAAATATTGTGCTTTCTATTTTTTGTGAACTGCCTATGAAGAATTAGGAATGATCTGCATGTGTTTGATGGGTTATCTGTGATTCACCTTTTGAGGGGATGTCATTCGTGCTGTGAGTAATCTTAATCTGCCTTTAAACACTGTGGTGGCGTCTTTTCGATTAGGATACTAGTTGTTTTTAGGCTAGATTATTTTTAGTGCTTATGATGTCTCAAACCGTCGCTCCATGTTATATCTGACATGAGATTGATAGCACAAGGCTTTCTTGTATAATTTCGTGTCAGAACTTGTTTGTTTCTATCGTTTGTCTTTTGAGGTGTGTTAGGTGTTTAGGGTAGCCCATCAATTCGAAAGAATTTGTCAAGGCGTCCATTCAACCCCCTCTGGTCGCTACTCTCGGTCCTACAAGTGGTATCAGAGCGAGGTTAGATTTTTTCCATACATTAACCGGTTCTAACCCAAGGTAGTGATCATGACTTCTGTTGGGAAGGTTCCATCTCTTGAGGTCTACGGCTATAATTATTAGATGACTCGCATACGAGCCTATCTATTGAGCTAGAGATTAGGAATATGGGACATGTGTATTCATGCCTCTTTCACTATGCTTCCATCTGCTAAGCGTATTATCCTTGAGATATTCGCTCAGCATGACCTGAACAACAAGGCAGTGAACATTCTATTTTCTGGTTTAGATCCCAGTGAGTTTGAGCGTGTTAGCCATCTCGAAAATGCTCGAGAGATCTAGGCTACCCTCTTGGCACACCATGAGGGGATAGCTCAGGTCAAGGCTAGGATCTATTAGACCTATCGGTGAGAATATGAAAATTTCTCACAGAAGTCGGGTGAGACTGTTAAGGCTTTTTTTGGTCACTTTCAGTTCATAATTAACAAGCTTCGGGCCAACAAGGTTGATAGAGATCAGCTAGTCTCAGACCATGAATAGGCACTCAAGGTTCCTCATACATTGGACCCTAAGATCTAGGAAATCAAGGTATCTTCTATTGTTGAGAGTGCTTCTTATGATACGTTGAGTGACGTAGAGCTTTTTAGTAAGCTTAAGGCCTTAGAGGTTAATATCCAGTTTAGATCAAATCTCACTAGTTCTGGTTCCAAAACCGTGGCCCTTGTGACAACTTCTACTGATGCTTCTTTGAGTCGTGCTTTGTCCTCATTGATGTGTATCACTAAGGATCAGTTGGATCTTTTAGGAGATGATGATCTGTGTTTGTTCAATAGTCGTGTTTGCCATGTTTATGACCTAAGAATGCTTAAACGACATGGCAGAAAACCTAGTTGCTTTGAGTGTGGTGATCTAGATCATTTCATCGCCTACTGCCTCAAGCGGAACACTCACAAGAAGGGCACCGGCGGTTGTTGGCGCAAAAGTTGCACCAGCAGGTTCTCTGAGATCAAGAACGAACAAACAAAGAGTTTGTGCTTTAGGGCTGCCTCGAACTTCCGAGTTGGATAATAGCTCGGGTAATCCGAACAGGTGTATTGAATAACTTGTCCCGGGGGGTCCTTTTTACAGGGTACAGAGGGGGGTATTTATAGGTAAAAATGCATCAGGAAAAGACCTAATTACCCCTAACTTACAACTGACATAGTGGAAACTATTCGGTGCCAGGAACAAGGTTATAGAAGGCAAAACACTATAAGGTAGATAGATAAGCCAAACGTCTTATCACTCTTGTCCTTCGGCTTCGGGGCCTTTGCCTTCCGTTCGGAGGGGTCATCGGGGCTTCACATCGCTACACCCTTCGGCTTGGCACCTCTACCTCCGAACGACTGCTCCCTAGCTTCGGAACTCTTCTCAACTTCTAGAGTATTAATCTTTAACTCCTGGAAATGGAGTAATTTCCCCCAATAGTAGCCCCTCGAATACGCCTCTCTGCAGTTAACCTGTTTATAAAGAAGGCAGTATACGGAAGGAACATTTCTATTTTTTGAGACTTAAAGGGAATTTGGACATGTTACAACTAAACAGAGGACTTTGAACCCAAAGCGTTCGAACCTCTCCCTTCAGGCTCCTATGCAATGGGAACACGCACTGGGAAGAGAACGGTTTCGGAGCGCAAATATCGTGAAGAGCCGTTGATTATAGCCGTTATGGCTCAAGTAACCGTTACACTCTGTAAAAGGTAACGGTCGATTTTTACGGCGGTTGCTCGCCGTTCCAGTTGCTGGACCCACTTGTCAGCGATAGAAGCCGAACCTGCAGTGTGAAAGCAATCGAAGAGTAGCGCTAGACGAGCGGTTATAAAAGGGAAAAACAAGGATTTAACCGAGACTTTTTACCGCATCCAGTACTTCGTGATTCACTTTCTCCAATTCTTCAACCTCTTGAGCATCCGAGCGAAATGGCGAGAACTAGCCACACCACTCCGGCAGCAGCCAGCACCCTAGCGCAGAGGCAGGCATGGGCTGCCTCGGCAGCAGCGGCAATGGCGGGGACTTTGGGCGGCGCTTGGCCCAAGAATCCTCGGGAGCTCCGTCCGCCTTCCAAGAAGAAGATCGCCCAAAGCTTTCTCATCGGCCAATCCGTGAGTACCGCCGAATCCGTTGAAGAGGCCGTGGACGGGAAGCTGGGCGCTGGATTGAGGACTCAGGTCCCCGGGCCAGAATCAACTCCAAGGCCGCGAAACGGGGAGGTGGTGGTCTTCGAAGCGTTCTTCGAAGCAGGCTTGGGGCTTCCAGCCGTGGACTTCTTGGTGGAGGTACTAGACCTGTTCCACATAACCTTACCTCAATTGTCTCCCAACGCCATCGCATGCCTAGCCATCTTCGAGTGGGCGCTCCGGGCGGAGGGATGCGAGGGACACTCCGAAATCTTCGTCGTGACCCACGAAGCCATATGCCAACCGAAGCCACAGGACGGGCCTGGGGATTCTAAGGTGACCATAGCCTTCGGCAGCGTCAATTTCTAGCTGCGGAGGGAGCATGCCCTTCATTTCCCTGCAAAGGCCATTAATGACAGGTGGTACACCAATTGGATACTTCGGTGGTTTTACGTCGAAGTCGGAGAGGACTCCCGCCTCGCAGGTCCTCTCCAGGAGATTTGGTTTCGGAAGGAGGCGGAAATCTCCCCGAACCCTAGCCTGCTCTCGACGAGGCTAGGGCTGCTCACTTCGGTGGCTCGCCGCATGAGTATGTGCGATCTAGCCGAAGAGTTTATCGCCCTTTGGATCCCTCCCCTCGGAGCTGACTGGCTGATCGTGTTTCAACAGGCCTCGGAGGGGGATCTCCAAAACTTAGGTAAGACTTCATTCCCTGCAGCATCATATTAGATGAAGGAAACAACTATATTTACAATTTCATAACCTTTTCTTTCAGCGGCTCCTCTGGCATTGGCTCCGGAGGACATAGTTCGGGCCACCGAACGAGTTCTCGGAGCCCCTTCGGTGACCGAGAAGCAAAAGAGGCTAGAGCTGGTGGGACGCTGGGAGCGATCCAACAGAGTGTGGGGAGCTCTCGGGATGGAGCCCCCCTCTTCCTGACTTCGCCTCGATCGGAGCGGCTGCTCGCAAAAGGAAGGTCACTGCCGAACCATCCAAGAAAGCCAGCAAGCAGCCACCCAAGAAGAAGAAAATAGCGAAGCCCCCTTCGTGGTTGACGCCTGCCTCGTCTGCTTCGTCGCCGGGCGCTTAGAGCTCAGCCTCCGAAGAGGTAGAGGACTCCGACGCTCAGATAGTGTCGGCCTTCGAGGCCTATCTCTTGGATGACGATGAAGACCTAGGGGAGGTCCCCCCTGGAACTTCCGTTATGGAGGTAGCAAGTGTAACCCCGACGGTTCCCCCTGCGCCCATCGTCGTACAAGTGGAGTCGGGCTCTGCCACTCCCAACTCGCCCACACCAGAGGTGGTTACGGCGGAAGTCGCGGCTCCGGCAGGAAATGCGGAGGAAAGGGCCTCGGGAGATGACTTCGCCGACATCCTTCAGATGTACGAGGTCCTGGAGGATCCAGCGATCCTACCCCACGAGGCTCCCGAAGGTACTCCCCGAAGCTCCCTTTTTTGACCAATGCCTGCAAACCATTTCTGGAAGTATGCTTACTAGCTTTGTTAACAAAATAGGTACCTCTAAGGGTATCGATGCTCCGGCAGCGCCCGAAGCTCTTGCATCTTCGGAGACCGCTGCTCGAGTGGATCCCCCTGCACCTTCGGACGCTCCAAGCTTGATGGCGGAGAATGCGCCTGTCGGAGCGGAGGATGCGCCTGTCGGAGCTGAGGATGCATCCGTCCGGACGAACTTGGCGATGGAGGTCGCCCCTACAGTGGCGGCTCCGGCTGTCGAGGTTGCCCTTGCTGCAGCGGCTCTGGTCGAAGGGATAGCTGCCGATGATCGGGGTATTCCCGCCTCGCCCTCCTTGTCTCCTTTCGTGCCGGGGAGAGGCAACAGTATATCTAGCCTCGGCTTTCCTCCTGGCCATGCCGCAACCTCCGTAGGCAATTCGGAGGATGAGGTCGCAGCAGATGACCTTCAAGCCTTATCTTGGCTTCCCCTGCTGGCTCCGTTCTTGGAGCATCGGGAGGGCCTCCGAAGACTCATGGAGCCCCTGGCAGAGAGAAGCCAGGATATCGCCAATTCGGACTTGGTCTCCGTCTTGAGCGAGGCTAGGGCTCTGGCACTCAACTTAGCCCTCGAAAGGGCTGCCCTTCAGGTATGAAAAAACACCATAGCTGCTTCGCATTAGTGATCATAAATACTTCGGTACTTACTTGTTCTTTTTGCATCAATTTGTCCTTGCTAGAGCGGCAATGACTTCCAATGAGGTCGAGGTTAATCGACTCAAGAGGAAGGTTACCACCCTCCAGACGGCCCTTAACGACTCCAACGAGAGATCCCTCAGGCTGGAGGAAGAAATCCTAGAGGAACGGAGGGCTAGGGCTGCGTCAGACGAAGCCCTCCGGATAGCGCAACAAGACCGCGACGCGCTTCGCTCCTCTGCCCAAGAGGCCGAAGCTGAGCGCCTCGTCCTTTGGGCGGAAGTTGAAAGGCTCCACCACGTGGCTGCTGCTTCGAATGCACAGTTGGTGGAGCTCCAGGGGGCCCTCAACCAGGCAATGGCCCAGAAGAGCTCTTTAATGCTCCAGGTGGCCGAGGTGTCTGCGACTGCTGCAGGGCTGGAAGCAGCGGAGAAGAAGAACTCCGGCATGGCGGAACGTACCTTGGAGGCCCTTCAAGGTACCTTGGAGTACTTCGGCACTCTGTGCCCTTCGTCTTCTACCGCAACCCTCGAGCCCCTCAACCAGAAGCTGAAGAGGATCCAAGTGGCTTCGTCGCTGATGATGAACTCCGGCATTCGGTACGGAGAGATCTCCGGGCAGTGTGCCGGCATCGGGGTTCTTCGTCACCTCGAGTCTCTTCAGATTCCCCTCGGCCTAGTCGGGGGTTCGACCCCTGGAAGCTTCGCATCCGACGACTTGCTGCGGCCATCTTCGGATGTAGCCTTTGCCTGGGAAGCCTTTCGGTCGACCTGGAAGACGGACCACAAGGTCGCAGCTAAGGCTTGGATTGACGAAGCCCGCCGGTAGAAGCAGGCACAAACAAGGCCACCGCTTCCTCCTTCGCCAGCCCCTGCCATTCCTGCTCCTCCAACCGACCCGCAGGTCTAGGTTCTTAGGGTTATTATGTATACGAAGTCTTGTAAAGCCTTTTTTATTAATGGAAAAGCTATAAACAATAAACTTGCCTTGGGTGTTCTGTTCTTTTTTAGGTTTTGTCATGCCCTTCGAGCCCTGACCTCGAATTATTGGAAACTACTGATGAGCTCCGAAAGGAGTGGGCAAACCTTGAGGGCTTAAGGCCTTACCGCCGCTCTCGCTTTTCTGTTCCTCGTGGTGACGGAGGGGAGATAACCCTTGAAGTTTGCCAAGACGTCTTAGCTTATATTAAAGAGGAGGAGAAGGCGGAGGTATCCTCGTCTTCCGAACCTATGGACTGGTCCGACTCGGAGTACCAGGCCAAAGGCCCTGCGGAGGCTGACTCCGAAAGGCTCTTGACATGGGCGGAGCTTCAAGAAGAGCAAAAGAAACTACGAGCCTCCAAGAAAAAGAGGAGCGTTCGAACGAAGAGGGCCAAGCCGACAGCTTCGAGCTCCGAAGGGCAGAGTAGCCGGAGGGGTAGCACTTGATGTCGACAGGGTCTTCGATTTTTCCTAGGCTTGGACCAAAACTTTTCTTGATGTAAAAGTATAATGATTTAATGTGAAATGCTTCGGAAGTATGTTGTGTGGTTCCTATCCTCCGACCCCCCCTTGTGGGTGGTGGAGCCTTTACTATAGAAAAGGGTTCGCTAGGCACAATGATGCCCCGAACAACTGAATGCTTCAAATTTACACTTTGGTACCACTACTTTGCTACGCTCCTTTTTTTGCGTGGATCTTGACAAAGCCGGAGCATGAAATCCATAGTTTGGCCACCTTCGGCTCTTGTACAGGTAGTTCACGCCCGAAGGTCAAAAATTTGTTTGCTTTTAAAGTCCTTAGACTCTTCTACGGATCCTAACAAGCCGGAGCCTAGAATCCGTAGGGTGGCCACCTTCGGCTCTTTTACAGATACTTCGCACCTGGGGGCCGAAAATCCTTTTCTCTTTAAAGTCCTTAGACTCTTCTACGGATCCTAACAAGCCGGAGCCTGGAATCCGTAGGGTGGCCACCTTCGGCTCTTTTACAGATACTTCGTACCCGGGGGCCGAAAATCTGTTTCTTTTTAAAGTCCTTAGACTCTTCTACGGATCCTAACAAGCCGGAGCCTGGAATTCGTAGGGTGGCAGCGGAGCCTCTGAACCAATGGTTCGAAGGCAGCTGCCTGGGTTTTGGGAAAAATGCTTGGCTCTACAAGCATCTCCGTCCTCCCGATGCGTCCATCAAGAGTAAGGGATATTCGAAGAGCAAACAAAATTCGACCCTTATCTTTATTCATAGAAAGGAAAGTCTTACAAGTGATTACAAGGAGCCCCTAAGCGTAATAACGCTTAAGGTGCTCTGCATGCCATGCATGCTTCAACTCTTCCCCTTCTAAATTAACTAATTTAAACGATCCGGGGCGCCCTGAGCGTAAGATAACATATGGTCCTTCCCATTTGTTTCCTAGCTTCCCTGGAGCTATTACACTTCGCAATACTAGATGACCAGGTTTTAGCTCCTTTAGCTTTATCTTCGGGTCATACCATGTCTTTGTGTGGTCCTGGTACTTAGTCAGATTGGCGACAGCTCGAAGCCTTGTTTCTTCTGACAAATCCAGCGAAGTGCTCCTGTCAGCTTCGTCTCTAGGTTGAACTACGCGAAGCGATCCACCTCTGAGCTCCGTAGGAGTCATGGCCTCATCTCCGAACAGCAATCTAAATGGGGTGAAACCTGTGGACCTGGTTTGAGTGGTTCAAATGGACCACAAGATTTTAGGGAGCTCTTCGACCCACAGCCCTTTGGCAAGCCAACGATTCGGCGATTCAGCCTGGAGAGGATGTTCCCGTTGGCTCGCTCAACGGCTCCGTTGGACTGTGGATGTCGCACCGCAGCGAAGCACAGCTTAATGCCTAGATCTTCACAAAATGTTTGGAAGGTGTCAGCTTCGAACTGGGTTCCATTATCCACCGTCAACTCTCTTGGCACTCCGAACCTGCATATAATGTTCTGCCAGAAAATTTTTTGCACATTCCTCGAGGTGATAGCTGTTAATGGCTCCGCTTCAACCCATTTTGAGAAATACTCGATTGCTACTACCGCAAACTTCAAGACGCCTTTTGCCATTGGGAAAGGGCCTATGAGGTCCATGCCCCATCTAGCCATTGGCCATACTGGGGCAATAACTTGAAGCTGAGCTAGCGGGCGATGGCTCCGTCTGCCCATCCACTGGCAGCCTTGGCATGTTCGAACTAGTTCCTCCGCATCTCCTACTATAGTTGGCCAATAAAACCCTTGCCGAAGCGTCTTGCCAGCTAGCGCACGAGGGGCTAAATGACCTCCGCACAAGCCTTTGTGGATGTCTCGAAGTATGTCTTGACCTTCGGGCTGTGAGATGCATCTAAGTAGAGGTGAACACACTCCAGCTTTGTATAATACTCCATCAATAAGCTTGTAATTTCGAGCTCTTGCTTGTAACCTTCGGGCTTCTGGACCTTCGAGAGGGTCCTTGCTACTTTGCAACATGTTCATAATCGGGGCCCGCCAATCTGTAATCGGAATGCACAGTACCTCCGAAGAGGGTAACTGAACAGCTGCTGGCTGCGCTAGTTCTTCGTAGAAAGCACCCTCTGGAAGGTCCACCGCCCCTGCTGCAGCCTTTGCAAGAATATCTGCAAGTTGATTCTCTGCACGAGGGATACTTCGAACTGTAAATCCTCTGAATGCTGCTTCGGCCTTGCGGATTTCTTCAAGGTATTGTGCTAGATGTGGATTCTTTGCTTGAAAACTTTTATCAACATGCCCTGCGATGACTTGGGAATCTGTCTTAATCACTATTCTTGCAGCTCCGAGCGCTTTAGCTTTTCGGAGGCCTAGCAGGATTCCTTCATACTCGGCGATGTTATTAGTGGTTCTGAAGTTGAGCCTCGCAGAATACATGGCCTTCTGCCCTGATGGTGATATGATGACGACCCCTGCTCCGGCACCAGAGGCTTGATAAGCTCCGTCAGAAAATATTGTCTAAAAACCTTCGGAGGGTTCTTCTGGGGCCCAAATAGCAGATGGAGTCCACTCTGCTATGAAATCGGCTATAATTTGAGATTTAATAGCTGTTCTTGCCGTGAAGGAGATTCCGAAGGGTGCTAGCTCGACCGCCCATTTTCCAATCCTACCCGTAGAATCTTTGTTTCGGAGCATATCTCCAAGAGGATACGATGTAGGGACGATCAGGTTATGCGCTAAGAAATAATGCCTTAGCTTTCATGAGGCCATTACTAGGGCATAAGCAAACTTCTCGAGCTCGGAGTATCTGACTTTAGCTTCGGATAATGCCTCCGACACAAAATAAACTAGGTTTTGGACTAGCTTTTCTTTAAGCTCAACTTCCCGGACCAATACTACGCTCACCGCTGAACTTGTTGCTACAAGATAAAGGAGCAGTGTTTCTTCTGGAAGGGGAATGGTCAAAGTTGATAATCTTCCGAGGTATGCCTTTATATCATCGAAGCTCTTCTGGCACTCTGGTGTCCACTGAAAGCTTTCGGACCCCTTTAGTGCTTTGAAAATTGGGAGGCTCCGCTCTGCTGACCTGGACAGGAACCTGCTAAGTGCTGCGAGCCTTCCTGCTAGCTTCTGAACTTGCTTCAAATTCTCTGGTGGAGCCATCCTTTGTAGTGTGCTTATCTGTGTTGGGCTATCTTCGATTCCCTTGCTCGAAACTAAGTACCCTAGCAGCTTTCCTGCTTGTGCCCCGAATATACATTTTTCCAGATTGAGGCGTACTCCACATGCTCGGAGGCTCTCAAATGTTTCAGCTAGGTCTAGGCTATGCTGGTGCTTTTGAGCACTTTTTATTACAATATCATCCATATAGGCCTCGACATTCTGGCCTATCTGATGACCTAGAGCCTTAGCTATTAAATGAGAAAAGGTGGCTCCGGCATTCCGCAAACCAAAAGGCATTCTTACATAACAAATAACTCCGGAAGGAGTTATAAAGCTTGTCTTGGCTTCATCTTCGCGTTTCAGCCATACTTGATGATATCCAGAATAAGCGTCGAGGAAACTTAGCAATTCGGAGCCGGCTGTGGAATCCACCAGCTGATCTATTCGGGGCATCGGGTAGGGGTCTCGCGGGCATGCTTTATTTAATAAAGTGAAGTCAATACACATGCGCCATTTGTTCGAGTCCTTCTTCCTTACAAAAACAGGGTTAGCCAACCACTCGGTATGGGCTACTTCCCTGATAATGCCAGCTTTTAATAATTTTTTTACTTCTGCTTTAGCGAGGCTTGCTCTTTCTGCTGACAGCTTGCGGAGCCCCTGGCACACTGGCTTGGCCTTCGGGTTGATGAGCAGACTATGTTCGATGATGCTTCGATCGACCCCGGTGATGTCTTCATCGGTCCAAGCAAAGACATCCAGATTTCACCTGACGACTTCTTCTAACGAAGCAGCTATCTCCGGGGATAGCCCTCTGCCGAACTGCACTGGATACTCTTTGCCATCTTTTGAAATTATTCTTGTTTCGACATCACCTTCCGGGCTTGGCTTGAGCGAGGGCCCCTTCGAAGGGTTCGAGGCCTTCGACACTTCTTCGATGCTTTCCGCCACATTGTGCACTTGCCGGGGGTCCAACGGCTGCCCATGGCCATACTCCATCCTCCGGGCTACAGCTTGGTCTCCTGAAATAGTAAGCACTCCACCTTGCGTGGGCATTTTGAGACAAAGGTAATTATGGTGCGCTATAGCCCCGAACTGGTTCAACATCCCTCGGCCGAAGATTGCATTGTAAGCATATGGAGCGTCGACGGCGTCGAAGATCACCTCTTCTACCCTGGCCAGAGGCCCCTCTCCGAAGGCAACCTCGAGGCCTATCTAGCCAAGGGCATCGAGAGGCGGTCCTGAGAACCCTTGAAGTGGCCGGGCTGCTGGAAGTGATGCTTCCGAGGTATGCACATTTGATCGAAGGCCTGGACAAAGAGTATGTCTGCGGAGCTCCCACCGTCTACTAGGATCCTTCGGACCTCCACTCCTGCTATATCAGTAGAAATGAACAAGGGGTCAGCATGGGGGAACTTCACACCCGCAGCATCGCTGGCGGTAAATGAGATGGGCACGTGGGACCACTCTGGCATCCCTTCGGCGGAACTCGAGGTCCCAATGTGCCCGACCTCGCGGACGTACTCACGCCGCTGCCTCTTGGACATGCTTCCGAGGGTCCCCCCTCTGGAGATGGGCAGGACCACTCGCTTGTCGCGGTCTTGCGGGTCTTCCTGCTTTGGTGGTGGCATAATGTTGGCCACCGGTAGCCGCATGGGGGCTTCAAGGGCACCAGCTCGGGCCACAGTTTGCACAGGCTCCGACCGTGCCGATGGTGGGGCTCGATCCGAAGTACCCCGCTCGGTACTTCGTTCAAGGTAGTCGCCCCGAAGGGCCAACACTGCCTTGCAATCCTTCGTGTCATGGCTCCTATTGTCGCCATGCACGCAACAGAAAAAACTCTGGCGCCTGCCAGGCACCCTTTCTTGAGGCTTCGGCGGCCCAGCCTTGAAATTCTTCACCTGCTGGAAATTGGCAGGTGCCTTCGGAGCAGAAGGTGCAATGTTTAGCACCTCCGAACGAAAATGCTTCTTTCCCCGCTTGTGCTAATTGAAGCGGTTGTCTTGAGGAGGCTGCAGGGGAGTGGAGGCTTCGGGCTCTGTCTTTACTTCTCGGAGGGTGGGCGATGGTGCTTCAGTTCGCCGAAGACAGCCTTCCTCTGCCTTGGCATACTGTTTGAAGTATGCCATTAGCTGCGCCACAGAGGTCACCGGCTTCCGATGTAGTTTGCTGAGGAGGTCGGGGTTTAGCACCCCTTCGCGGGCGGCGTCGACTACCGAAGAGGTAGACAGGCCCTTAATCTGTGATTTGGTGTGGGCGAAGCGCGTGAAGTACTCCTGGAGTGTTTCTCCCACCCGCTGGTTCACCTGGAACAAACTTCCTGTGGACATCGGGGCCACGAAGGTGCCTTGGAAGTTGCTCACAAATTTCTTCTTCAGCTGCTCCTAGGAACTGATCGATCCTGGCTTCAGGGACCAGAACCAGCGAAGCGCCACGCCTTCGAGAGCGAGGGGGAAGCATTTTGCCATAGTGATTCGCACCCCTCCGCTCGCTTCTATTGCCAGGGCATATGAGCGGGCGAACTCTCCGGGGTCCGACCCCCCGGAGTACTTGTGCAATTTCGAGGCCTTGAATCTGGGGTCGAAAGGCACTCTTTGCAAATCCGAATGCAACGGAGACTCATCATCGAAAGATGCATTCTCGGCCTCCTCTGGGACTTGGGTAGCTTCTGGGAGATTGCGGGCACCACCGTCTTGAGGCCCTTCTGGGGTTTCGGTGGAAGCTTGAGTGCGAAGGCGATCGGCAGCCTCTTGCCTCCACCTGGCTACTTCCTCCTGAAGCCTGGCTAGTTGCGTAGCCTCGGTTCCAGGAAGGTCTTCGTCTTCATCGAAGGGCACCTCCGGGTCTCGGGAGCTGACGTAATCGGTCTGAAGCACCGTAGGAGGAGCTCGAGGACCCCTGGGTACTCGACGCCCAGCAGTCTCAGTGGGAATCGCCGGAGTAGTCGAGGGTCCGGCTCCTGTGGTCCGAGGGGACCTTCGGAGAGGACCCGAAGTCTGACTTTGCTTTGGAGGCATAGCTAGCCACGAAGAGGTCTTGGAGATGGAGGACTTCGAATGACTCGGGAAGTCGAGTGAAGGCCTTCGGGCTGCACTAAGAAGTCCTTAACTGAAGGGTGCACGGAATCCTGAGGCCCCGAGGCTCCCTCCGTAAGTGCTCTTCGAAGTGCAGTCAGCAGCAGAGAACAAGCTTTTAGAACTTGGTTCCCCACGGACGGCGCCAACTGTTGGCGCAAAATTTTCACCAGCAGGTTCTCCGAGATCAAGAACGAACAAAGAAAGAGTGTGTGCTTTAGGGCTGCCTCGAACTTCCGAGTTGGATAATAGCTCGAGTAATCCGAACAGGTGTATTGAATAACTTGTCCCGGGGGGTCCTTTTTACAGGGTACAGAGGGGGGTATTTATAGGTAAAAATGCATAAGGAAAAGACCTAATTACCCCTAACTTACAACCGACATAGTGGAAACTATTCGGTGCCAGGAACAAGGTTATAGAAGGCAAAACACTATAAGGTAGATAGATAAGCCAAACGTCTTATCACTCTTGTCCTTCGGCTTCGGGGCCTTTGCCTTCCGTTCGGAGGGGTCATCGGGGCTTCACATCGCTACACCCTTCGGCTTGGCGCCTCTACCTCCGAACGATTGCTCCCTAGCTTCAGAACTCTTCTCAACTTCTAGAGTATTAATCTTTAACTCCTGGAAATGGAGTAATTTACCCCAACAGCGGTGGATCCTAAGGCTCCAACAAGCAAAACAACTCTAACAAGTACAACTTCACAAGGGCAATCCCAAGACGAAGTTCTTCTGAAAGGCCCTAACGGACTACAGGCGCAAGAACAAGAATAGAAACAAGGCCTTATTCTCCGAGATGGAGAGGAGCTACTCCAAGAGATCATCCTCTTCTTCCTCTTCATCGAGATCAAGCGATGAGGAGATCATGATCAAGAAGGGGAAGGAGAAGGAGATGGATTATCTGGCTAGCCTCTGCTTCATGGCTTTCGGGGACAAGCCAAAAACTTGCTCACATCGCAGCCAAAGGTCCCGCAAGAGCTTCTGCTCAATGGATCTTGGAGATAAAGAAGACAAGGGCTCCTCCGACAACTCTAACGATGATGATGAGAATGTATTTTCTTATGAGTGTGAAGTCACTGAATTACTTGAAGAAAATCATCAGTTGTTGAAGTATCAGGAGAAACTGCTTAGAAGGGTTAAGAAGAGGGTAGATGAGCTAGAGAGTGAGCTTGCTATGGCTAATACCAAGATTGAGAGTCTATCTTCTTTCCATTATTTGGGTGAGAGCAGTGAGTGCCCCAATTGTGAGGTGTTGTTGAGTGACCTGACTTCTATGAAGTTCAATTACACTGAGAGAGTGGATGAGAGAGACACTTTGGCCACTGAGCTTGAAAGCGCTCAGCTAGAGCTAAAAGATGCTCATGCCTCAGCTGTCGTACCTTGTAGAGACTGCCCATAACATTTAGCTAACCTTACTGGGTTGAGAGTGAAGGGTGATGAGAATTTGGGCGAGCATGAGCGTCTTACAACTAAGTTAAAGCAGACCAATATTGAGCTTGAGACCTTGCCTGTTCCATCCACTATCTGTGAGAACTGTTTGTCTCTAAGGATGGAGCTAATCAAGATGAAAGTTGAGGTCCATAACCTTGAGAAGTCTGTTCAAGTTGATAGAGAGTTTGATTTTCTTATCTCAGGTGGAGGTGCTAGCTTCTTTGAAAGAGGATTTAGCTGATGCTCATAATGAGAATTCTTACCTCCATCAGATCTTGAGTTGGGTGAGTGCTAGAAAGCCTCAGCTCGACATGATGATCCAGTAGTTCAAGAGGTAAGATAGGTTTGGAGTAGGTTATACCTACACCAAGGCTGACTTTGAGAGTGCCCTGAGCCATGCAATGGAGTGGAGTAAGATGACTCTAAAGGAGAGATATCCCAAGACTCAATCCACTGAGTCTTTTTAGCCCAGTCAGCCCATGGATGGAGTGTTCCAAGAACAAACAGAAGCTCTACCCAAGAATTCTGTCTAGATCCCCAAGCCTAAGAGCCTTCTCACTTCTCTTGACTCTCTATCTGGACCCTTTCGCACCAAAGAGCCAACACCAAACACCACCAAACCCAAGAAACCCAAGACTCAACCACATCCCAAGAAGACTAGCTATCACTATGAGTTCTATCAGAAAGCAGGGCATCTTGTAGAGTTTTGCTTCAGGAGGAAGCGGGTTGAGAGAGCTGAGGAAGCTCAAGGTAGACAAGATTAGTTCTACTAGAAGGGTGGTAGATAGAGAGGCCCTCGACGTGGTGAGACGCTAGATGCTAGGGCGCGTCATGTAGGTGGTGGTACAGCAGATGACTTTCGTGCCCGTGCTCTAGAGGGTGGTTTTCGCTCTAGTAGAGTTCCAAGTCATTCTAGATACGACTTTTGACCTCGTCGTTGTAACTTTAGTCAAAAGCGAGGACCACGCTTTGAGCCACGCTTTGGTCTAGACTATTACACTCCTTTCTGCTTTCCTTCCTTTGAGCAGATGGCTCGACACTGGTTTAGCTCTTTTGCTAAACCTGGTGTCGGACCGTTTGCTCCCTCTTATAACCATTGATTTTGCAGGATCGAGGCTTGAAGGACATATGGATAATGGATTCGGGGTTCTCTCGCCACAGGATGGTACATCGCAGATGGTTCTCCAGCCTCACTTCCTCGAGATCCAAGGAATACATCACCTTCGAGAACAATGGTCAAGGGAAGGTACACGGTTTTGGCTCAATTTGGATTTCTGAGAATTTCTGTTTGAAGAATGTTGCTTTGGTTGATTTGGGTTTTAATTTGGTGTCTGTTTCACAACATTTTTAGGATTTCTTAAAGGTTCGTTTTAAGAAGGGCATGTCATCTGTTGTTAATTCTATAGGATCTTTGTTTTGCCAGATCTTACTCTTCAATAAGGTTTTTCAGATTGATTTCTGTAGTTCATTTTGCCCTTCTCGCTGTTTGATTTCTTGATCCTGCTCCGAGCTCTGGAGGTGGCATAGGAGGTTAGATCATTTGAGCTTCGATCTGCTAGTCAGATTGAGTTCTATGGACCTCATCCTAGGATTGCCCAACCTTAAGATGGAAAATGATCTAGTTAGTCATCCCTATCGTCATGGGAAGATGGTTGCCACTTCTCACACACCTGTGACTTAGGTGATGACTTCGTACCCAAGAGAGCTATTACACATGGATATTGTTGGTCTAGCTCGGGTACGTTCAGTCGGTGGGAATTTGTACGTGCTTGTGATTGTTGATGATTTTTCTCAAATTTCGTGGGTTTTCTTTTTGGAGTCTAAGGATGAGACTTTTCATTTTGTTCACGACCTGATCCTGAATCTTTAGAATGAGAACAATGATCGAATGCGAGCAATTCACTCTGACTACAGTTCTGAGTTCAAGAATTCTCAGCTCGTCAGCTTCTGTAGTATCATGGTCTTGAGCACCAGTTTTATACCCCTTACACTCCCCCACAGAACAGCGTTGTGAAGCGAAAGAACCGCACACAGGTCGAGATGGCCAGGATAATGCTTGATGAGCATAGTACTCCTAGGCATTTTGGGGTGGAAGCTATGAACACAGCTTGCTATTTGGCCAACCGTATTTTTTCTTAGAGCTTACTTAGATAAGTCTTCATATGAGTTGTGGTTTGGTATACAACCTAAGGTGAGCCACTTGTGAGCGTTTGGCTGCAAGCGCTTATTGCTCAAGAAGGGAGGCATTTGGACAATTTTGAGTCTAGTTGCTGGGATTGAGTCTTTCTTGGTTATGCTTTGCATTCTCGAGGCTTCCAAGTTTGGAACTTCAACTCCCAGTAGCTTGTCTATACGTCTGAGGTTTCTTTTGATGAGTCTATATCTTCACTTAATCCTACTTTTGAGCTTTCTAGTGATGATGAGATAGGAGAGTCCATCTTCGACAACTGCACCATCATCGTCCCTACCCTCGCCGACCTCTCCGAGGAAGATAGGGCAGAGATCGAGGCCAAGACAGAGGGATTGCGCGCTCTCCTACTTAGGAGCTTCACCAAGACCCACGGGGGCTTTGTCAAGCACAACATCGATATCCCCGATCTCCCTAGGAGCAATGTAACACTGTCGTCTCCTCGACTATCCTCCCTAGACATCGAGCAAAAGATAGCCGCCAAAATGGACCAAGCCATTAGCGCTACCGTTGCAAATCGCGTAGAGGCCATAGTCGACTCTAGAATAGAGGTGATGTTTAGGATATTCAACTTTTCCGAGGCCACTTATCCAACCCCGATCACAAGTGTACTGTAACACCCCAAAAATTAAAAGGAAATAAAATAAAAGAAAAATATTATTAAAGAAATTTTTGAATTTTATTATTAAAGAAAATCCTAAAAGAGTCCTGTTAAAGCCAAACAGGGAGGAATATTCAAAATTTGGACTTGAAAATTTTATGGGATAAACTAGAGGCCAAAAGATAATTTCAGGAATTTTTACAAGTTTTTATCAACAGTGATACAACCCTTAATCAAATAAATGAATTACTAGATTTATTTTAAATCAGAAAACCATTTTAAATCTTAATGGGCCGCAACCCTCAAAGTACCCCGAGCCCGGCCCAGTCCAGCCGTGTGTCACCGACAGGTGGGGTCCGCCTGTCGGCGCACTCCCCCGCCTCTCTCTCCTGCCTGCGCCCCGCCTTGGCCCTACGTGTCAGCCACTCGCGCCCGCTTCTATCTCTCTGGTCGCCGGGGCCCGCCTGTCGGCCCTTCCTTTTTCGATCGCCCACTGACAGGTGGAGCCCACCTGTCAGGACTTTCGTCCCCGATGGAAGGGGATCGCTCCCCTTTCCTTCTGGTGACCCCCTTTCCTTCCCTCGCCGCAGGCCGCCCCGATCCGGCTGGATCGACCTCGGACACCTTTCCCCGGACCCCCACGATCCCTTTCCACCGATAGGCCACGCGTTTTGACGATTATGGAAGCCGGGCCAAGGGAATGGAACCCTCGCCGGAGCAGGAAGGAAACCTTCGGTTTCCTTCCATTTGGTCACCGCCGATGACCCTATAAAACCCCCCCAAGATCCGCCTTCAGCCCACACCGTCTTAGCGCCAGCCTGTGTGATCCAGAGCGCCACCGCCCCTCCTCTCGGGATTCCGCTCTGCTTCAACTCCGGCCGCCGCTCGCCGTCGACTCCATCCTCCCCCGCCCTAGCTACCGCCACCGTCGAGTCCGTCGATGACCGCCCATCCTCAGCCACCCCTCCGTTGGCCGTGAACGCCAACAGATCGCCGTCGCCGTCGAGCACCCGAACACCCTTTGCCATCTACACTCGCCGCCGGTCACCTCCGGACCTCCTTCCTCGCCATCGAAGGTACGGTCATGACCGCCATCCCCTTCTCTTTCCATTTTAGCATAAAGCTAGGCCCCTAGGCCCTCACCGTCGCCGCCGCGCCCGAGGCCGCCGTCGCCGGAGACGAAGGGTAAAATACCCTCGTCACCACGTGTCGTGCCGGAATCCATCCGAGCCGGACGATCCCGAGCGAATGGCACAGATTAGATCCCGCGGGGATCTAATCTGAGCCCTAAGATCCTGTCAAACCGGTATCTTTTAATTTGAGTCGTAGATTGAAACTTAAATCCCTCGAGCGATCTCAAGCGTCCACGCGTACCGGTTCAGTGTGATTTAATCCTGGCCGTACAATTTCATTTAAACGAACCTGCCTCGCGCCCGACCGCCGGATTCAGATCCAACGACTCTGGTTGATCCGGTCCACGTGCACAGTGCAGCGGACCACCGTGAGCCTGGCTCACCGTGGTCAAGAGCCCATTTTCCAGTTTAAATAAAATTCCAGAAATTGATTTAAACTTTGAAAATCCATAACTTGCTCATTTTAACTCCAAATTTCACCATTCAAATTTTATTAAATTCAGCATTTTATTATCTACACATTAATGCCATAAAAACATTATGTTACTATTGCCCAAAATAATCTTATTAATTAAATAAATAAAAACCCCTTAGGGATAAAATAGTAAATTCAGAAAATAAATTAGGAAAAACCTTAAAATATAAGTTTTACGGTTTTTCACCAAACTTCAGAATATTAAAACTTTATTTCACATAATAAAACCCCATAAACATGAATGTTTATTATTTGGTGGTTTTTATCTGTTTATTGAATGTACTGTTTATTTTACGTATCGAGAAGACTACGAGTTCGTCGAGGAGCCAGGGTTTTATCCCGAGGTTCCTCCATCACCATTTGCTGAACAAGGCAAGTCATCGACCCACCCCTGTGGAAATAGTTGATCATCATTGAGCCCATATTTTAATAAATTATCGCTATAACTCATAGGATAATATTGCATTAATCCAATATCAAGCCCTACACTTATATTTAATAGATCCCTGTCCTTGTGTGCAAACCCAAGCCATGCTTATTGAGCCTTAACTCCTTGTCACTCTACAAATATTATATTAGCTAATGCCCAATGTACCGGCACAACTGCTACAGGATAAAAAGAATGAGTCGTAGATAGTTGGAATCTGTTATATGAATTTCCTCGTTATTCTCGTCTCTGGACTATGTTGGAGTTGGCTATGTTATAAGTATGGTGGGTTCCGGGTGCAAGCTAGGGCATTGGTTGGTCGCACCCGGGGCACTATAAGGATCGGTCTGTGGGATCTGTTGCAAAGCACTTCCGTACCAACCACAAGTCTAATGGGTAAGTCCTAACTGAAAGTATGGAACAATCTGACTCGATGCACCATAGTGGAGGGGGCAAGGGGCAACCTGCGGGTGACTTGTACCGACGTGGCTCAAGGGGGGGTATGGTGAGGCTCGACGCGTCGAGACACGATATGAAACCCATAAGAGGGTGTTGTCGGGTCGAGGAGGACCATATGGAAGGTTTTGGCACGAGTTCCCGTGGAATGGGTCATCTCGTTACACTTTGGTGTAAGTGGTGAGTGCGTGCCTTGTGGGTACAGTGGTACATCTTTGATCAGAGTATTCAATCTTTTCGAAAAGTCGAGCCCACGGTCAAGGGCGGGTTATGTGACTACTCGCAGTTAGTTTACACTTGTGTGAATGGTTGAGTTATTCATGGCATATAAGGACTGTTGAGCGAGGTAGGGCTGACTGTACCCCTCGAATTAGAAGATGATGATGCATACACATGTTTACATTTCAGTTCTAATAACTTGATCACATTTAATGCTTTACAATTACGCTATTCCGCAAAATTAGCCAATATTCCCCTTGTTATTACTCTGCATTATATTTGCATTCGGTGGCTTGCTGAGTACGTTTGTACTCACCCCCGTTGACTTACACCACCAAAGCCCGTCTACTACGAGGAGGATGAAGGTCTGGAGTAGCGACCCAGTCAAGGCGAGACTGGAAGGAGGCGTTCCTCTAGGACCCTTTGATTTATTAGTTTCTCTTCATCTTTAATCTCTTTTGTACTAATACGGTCTACGAACCGTGAATGATTGCTCGTATTTGTACGTGGTCGCATGATGAACGTCTTGGTTTATTGATTTTCTATGGAATTTTAATAAAGGTCCTGATTTATTAAATCGGGGCGTGACAAGATGGTATCAGAGCCGACTTGACTATAGGAAACCAAACAGACCTGACCCTAGGATTTATATTAATCATATTTTCTTAAACAAAACTACTTGTCCTCTCATCTTCTGAGGTTTTCACAAAAGTTTTCTCTCTTTTGTAGATGCCGGTCCATACCATGAGCGGGACTCTCCGTGACGAGGCTGGATTCATCCGCGAGCTTCGCGTGCTCGTCGACTTCTTGGGGTTTCCCCATGATCCCGCGTTCCACGGGATCTTTCCCGATGCGAGTGAGAGCTACTACGAGGTCACGGTTGTTATCCGCTCCTCGTCCACGCAGCCACCTTTATACACACATGGAGTTGGAGGACCTTCGTTCGTGGTGGCCAGCCAGCGCGCCGCACTTCAGGCCCTCGCCGAGCTTCGATTGGTCTACGACTGCCACCTCCGTGACACCGTCTACCGCTTCACGCCATGCGCACGCCCGGGAGTCACCGCAGCATCTACATCAGCCCCCTCACATAGAGCAACTCCGCCATCGCCCGCACCATGAGACTTTTGGAGGCCATGGACAACCTCCACACAGAGGCTGTTCTCGACGCAGACAGCCAGCATGACACCATCGACTTCTACCGCCATACCTCGAAGAACCTGAACCGCGAGAATGCTGAGCTTCGTCGATAGGTCCAGCAGAACCCCCAGTTGACCCTTGAGGTAGAGGAGTTGAGGCGTCAGAACGAGCTTCTACGCCAAGGCGCCATAGTCAACACCCAGCTCCGTCACCAGCTCAAGGAGTTGAAGAAGGATATCGAGGAGATCGCACCCCTTCTGCCCCACAAGCGGAAATCGCTTCGGATCCCCACCGTGAGGCCCAAGAGGATTTCCCGCAGCGCACCTCCCGCCGGACCATCCAGTCCCACGACCCCGACCGTCTCCATCGAGCCCATGGTCGAGTCGTCCCTTAAGCTGCCTTAGACGTAGTTTTTTTTCGATTGGTTGTTTCCTTTTATTGTTCTGGATTGTATTGCCACTCATGTCAAATATAAGGCATGAGTGAAGAATTAAATAAATAAATGTAATCACAAGAACGACACATTTTGAAATAAAGCTTAGTATCATTTCCCCTAAGAAAGTGTTATTTATTTTGGAAAACTTCAGGATGACTAACACTCAAGCTTCCGATGCTCCCCAAAATGGAGGAGACAACAGCAACCTGCCACAATGGGGAGCAACCGAGCAAAGGCAAGCCCCGGTCACCAACCACCCCACCCTGGCCGAGATGATGGCCACTCAGAATCAGTTGGTGTCTGCCCTACTGAACCAGATGCAATAGCAGCAGCAGATGCAAGAGCAGCAGGCTCAGTTCTTCCGCCTCCACCAACAGCCCGAGCTGCCTCGCCCTGCCACTCCCACTCCCACCCCCGCCTCTCAGCTCTCAGAATTCCTCCGAGTCCGCCCACCCACGTTCTCAAGCACCACCAACCCCATGGAGGCTGGTGATTGGTTGAGAACCATTGGAAAGAAGCTAGACCTGCTGACCTACACTAAGCAGGAGAGGGTGGCTTTCGCCGCCCACCAGCTCTAGGGTCCTGCCGCAGAATGGTGGGACAATCTGCACGAGACCTTGCCCGAGGGACACGTCCATACTTGGGCGGAGTTCTCTGCTGCCTTCCGTGCAACTCATGTCCCCGACGACATTATTGCCCAGAAGCAGCAGGAGTTTCGGGACCTACAACAAGGGAGCAGGACCGTCACCGAGTACCTGCATGAATTCAACAGATTGGCCCGGTATGCACCTGAGGAGGTCCGTACCGACATGGCCAGGCAGTCGAAGTTCCTCTGGGGACTGAAGGATGAGTTGTCTCTTCAGCTCATCTCCGGAGATTACGCCAACTTTCAAAAGTTGGTAAATAAAGCTATCATTCAGGAGACCCAGCAGAATATGGTCGACCTGGAAAAGAAGAGGATGATTGCCTTCCGCCAGAATCAAGGAATGGCGCAGAGACCCCGTTTTACCCCTCCTCCACCAGCGCCACAATACCACCCCCACCCGGTGTATCGTCCGGCACCACCCGCCACCAACGCCGGAGCCGGACAGTCTCGCCCCGCTCCCGCCGCACCAGCCGCCCCACCCGCCCCGGCCAAGAAGGCAGAAATACTGCCGACAAGCACGGCAAGCCCATGGTATGCTTCAACTGCCGCCAGGAGGGGCATTACTCCCACCAGTGCCCCCACCCCAAGCACGCACAAGGAGTCACGACAAACTTGGCCATCCGCGCCCGCGTCAACCACGTCACCACCGAAGAAGCCCAGGTCGCACCAGAAATCGTCATGGGTAAGTGCATGGTACATTCAGCCCTTGAAGTGGTCTTATTCGACACTAGAGCTACGCACTCCTTCATATCAACTGCTTTTGTGGAAAAGAACAACCTAAACAAAAATGAACTACCAAGATTCGTGCTAATAGTCACCCCTGGGAAACAAACTCTAGCCCAATCCTATAGTCCAAGGGTATGGGTAGATATCCACGGCACAATATTTTGGGCCGACCACATCCTAATAGAATGCCAAGGCTTGGACCTCATTCTAGGAATGGATTGGCTCAATAAACACCAAGGAGTGATAAGATGTGCCCGGAGACAAGTAACTGTGACCAGTGAAGAGGGGACTGTCGTCACATTTCAGATGCCAAGCCTAAAGTTTGGAAGACCAAGGCTACACCAGATTATGTTGGAAGAGATACCGGTAGTCTGCGAGTACCCGGACGTGTTTCCAGAGGATTTACCAGGGATGCCCCCCCAAGAGGGACATCGAGTTCCGGATTGACTTAGTACCTGGAACCACTCCCATTTACAAGCGACCATACCGGATGGCCGCCAATGAGCTAGCAAAAATGAAGCAGCAACTGGAAGATCTTGAGAAGAAAGGCTACATCAGACCTAGCACATCTCCGTGGGGAGCCCCTGTCATTTTCGTCGAGAAGAAAGAAGACAAGGCTAAGCGTATGTGTGTGGACTACCGAGCCTTGAATGAGGTGACCATCAAGAACAAGTACCCGTTACCCAGGATCGATGATCTTTTTGACCAGCTGAAAGGAGCTACGACATTTTCCAAGATCGACCTGCGATCCGGATATCATCAGCTGAGGATTCGAGAGGAGGATATACCCAAGACGGCTTTTACCTCTCGCTATGGATTATATGAGTGCACGGTTATGTCTTTTGGATTGACCAATGCCCCTGCCTTCTTCATGAATATGATGAATAAGGTGTTCATGGAGTATTTGGACAAATTTATCGTGGTTTTTATAGATGACATCCTCATCTATTCCAAGGATCAGAAGAAGCACGAGACTCACATCCGGTTGACCTTAGGAAAGCTAAGAGAACACCAGTTATACGCCAAGTACAGCAAGTGTAAATTTTGGACGGCAGAAGTAAAATTCCTTGGACACATCATTTCTGCGCAAGGTATCGCAGTAGACCCTGCCACTATAGAAGCAGTTACAGATTGGATGCCACCCACAAATGTATCTGAGATACGAAGTTTTCTCGGTTTGGCCGAGTATTATCGGAGGTTTATCGAGAATTTTTCCAAGATAGCCAAGCCTATGACCAAGTTATTGCAGAAGGGAGAAATGTTTGAATGGACTCCCGAGTGTGAGGAAAGCTTTCGCACCCTCAAGACCCGGCTGTTGTCAGCATCCATACTGACCCTACCAGATATCCGGAAGGACTTTCATGTTTATTGCGACGCATCTCGCCAAGGATTGGGATGTGTTCTCATGCAAGACGGAAAGGTTATTTCATACGCCTCTCGTCAGTTGAGACCTCATGAGCTAAATTACCCGACCCATGACTTGGAATTGGCCGCTGTTGTGCACGCCCTTAAGATATGGAGGCATTATTTGGTCGAAAATCGCTGCGAAATCTTTACGGATCACAAGAGTTTGAAGTACATCTTCACGTAGCCGGACCTCAATCTGAGGCAAAGACGATGGTTGGAATTAATAAAAGACTACGACTTAGGTATTCACTACCACCCCGGAAAAGCAAATGTAGTACCTGATGCATTAAGTCGTAAGGGATATTGCACCGCCGTCATGATTCAGGATCACGCATCCTTACTCTATAAGGAGATGGAAAAGCTAAATCATGGGTTAACTACAGGAGCATATCTAGCCACCTTGGAGACCCAGCCAGTTCTATTTGAGCAGATCTGTGAGGCCCAGTTGGAAGACCCGGATATAGCTGCCATTAAGAAGAACATGAGACAAGGTAAAGACCTAGGACTTTCAGAAGACGTGAATGGCACCATATGGTTTGGAACCCGGATATGTGTCGGATAAACCGGAGATAAAAACCCTTATCCTAAGGGAAGCCCATGATACTTTATACTCCATCCATCCCGGAAGTACCAAGATGTATCAGGACCTGAAGGAACGCTATTGGTGGGTTAGCATGAAGAAAGAGGTTGCCCAGTTCGTCGCGGAATGTGACACCTGCAGACGAGTAAAAGCAAAACATCAGAAACCTGCAGGACTGTTACAGCCACTTAAGGTGCCTGAATGGAAATGGGAAGAGATCGGTATGGACTTCATCACCGGACTCCCAAAAACCCAGCTTGGATATGATTCCATATGGTAATCATTGACCGGCTAACGAAAGTAGCACACTTCATAGCTGTCCAGTAGACCTTCAGTGGCCCTAAGCTCGCAGAGTTGTATATGGCCCGCATTGTGTGTCTTCATGGAGTACCTAAGAAGATTGTGTCTGACAGAGGAAGTCAGTTTACCTCTCATTTCTGGAAGAACCTTCAAGAGGAGATGGGAACGAGACTGAACTTCAGCACTGCTTACCACCCTCAGACAGATAGACAAACGGAAAGGGTGAATCAGATATTGGAAGGTATGCTTCGGGCATGCGTCTTGGATTTTGGAGGAACTTGGGACAAGAGTTTACCGTACGTTGAGTTTTCGTACAACAACAGTTATCAAGCCAGCCTACAGATGTCCCCGTTCGAAGCCCTATATGGACGAAAGTGTAGGACGCCTCTACTTTGGGATCAAACTGGTGAATCCCAAGTATTTGGAACGGACATCCTTCGGGAAGCTGAAGAGAAGGTACGGATTATCAAAGACCGATTCAAGACAGTCCAATCTCGACAGAAGAGCTATGCGAACAATCGTCGTCGAGATCTAGCCTTTGAAGAGGGAGACCACGTCTATCTCCAAGTCACACCTCTCCGTGGTACTCAACGGTTTAACATGAGAGGAAAGTTGGCCCCTCGATATGTTGGACCTTTTCCCATTATTCGACACCAAGGCGAAATCGCTTATCAGTTGGAACTGCCACCCTCATTGGCTGGGGTACATGATGTGTTTCATGTGTCCCAACTAAAGAAGTGTCTCTGAGTCCCCACAGAGCAAGTGGACCTACAACAATTGGATGTTCAGGAGGATCTGACCTATGTGGAGAAACCCATCAAGATCTTGGAAGTCAAAGAAAGGATCACCAGGAGTCGGGTTATCCGCTTCTGTAAGGTTCAATGAAGCCATCATCCCATAGAGGAAGCTACATGGGAAAAAGAGGAAGAACTCAAGGCACAGCATCCTGAGCTATTCGAGGATTGATCCGAATCTCGAGGACGAGATTCTCTGTAAGGGGGATAGGATTGTAACACCCCAAAAATTAAAAGGAAATAAATAAAAGAAAAATATTATTAAAGAAATTTCTGAATTTTATTATTAAAGAAAATCCTAAAAGAGCCCTATTAAAGCCAAACAGGGAGGAATATTCAAAATTTGGACTTGAAAATTTTATGGGATAAACTAGAGGCCAAAAGATAATTTCAGGAATTTTTACAAGTTTTATCAACAGTGATACAACCCTTAATCAAATAAATGAATTACTGGATTTATTTTAAATCAGAAAACCATTTTAAATCTTAATGGACCGCAACCCTCAAAGTACCCCGAGCTCGGCCCAGTCCAGCCATGTGTCACCGACAGGTGGGGTCCGCCTGTTGGTGCACTCCACCGCCTCTCTCTCCCGCCCACGCCCCTCCTTGGCCCTACGTGTCATCCACTCGCGCCCGCTTCTATCTCTCTGGTCGCCGGGGCCCGCCTGTCGGCCCTTCCTTCTTCGATCGCCCACTGACAGGTGGAGCCCACCTGTCAGGACCTTCGTCCCCGATGGAAGGGGATCGCTCCCCTTTCCTTCCGCTGACCCCATTTCCTTCCCTCGCCACCGGCCACCTCGATCCGGCTGGATCGACCTCGGACACCTTTCCCCGGACCCCCACAATCCCTTTCCACCGATAGGCCACGCGTTTTGACGATTATGGAAGCCGGGCCAAGGGAATGGAACCCTCGCCGGAGTAGGAAGGAAACCTTCGGTTTCCTTCCATTTGGTCACCGCCGATGACCCTATAAAACCTGCCCCAAGCTCCGCCTTCAGCCCACACCGTCTTAGCGCCAGCCTGTGCGATCCAGAGCGCCACCACCCGTTCTCTCGGGATTCCCCTCTGCTTCAACTCCGGTCGCCGCTCGCCGTCGACTCCATCCTCCCCCGCCCTAGCTACCGCCACCGTCGAGTCCGTCGTCGACCGCCCATCCTCGGCCACTCCTCTGTTGGCCGTGAACGCCGCCGAATCGTCGTTGCCGTCGAGCACCCGAACACCCTTTGCCGTCTACACTCGCCGCCGGTCACCTCAGGACCACCTTCCTCGCCAACAAAGGTACGGTCATGACCGCCATCCCCTTCTCTTTCCATTTTAGCATAAAGCTAGGCCCCTAGGCCCTCACCGTCGCCGTTGCCGCCGCGCCCGAGGCCGTCGTCGCCGGAGACGAAGGGTAAAATACCCTCGTCACCACGTGCCGTGCCGGAATCCATCCGAGCCGCACGATCCCGAGCGAACGGTAAAGATTAGATCCTGCGGGGATCTAATCTGAGCCCTCAGATCCGGTCAAACCGGTATCTTTTAATCTGAGCTGTAGATTGAAACTTAAATCCCTCGAGCGATCTCAGGCATCCACGCGTACCGGTTCGGTGCGATTTAATCCTAGCCATCCAATTTCATTTAAACGAACCCGCCTCGCGTCTCACCGCCGGATCCAGATCCAACGGCTCTGGTTGATCCGGTCCACATGCACAGTGCAGCGGACCACCGTGAGCCCGGCTCACCATGGTCCAGAGCCCATTTTCCAGTTTAAATAAAATTCCAGAAATTGATTTAAACTTTGAAAATTCATAACTTGCTCATTTTAACTCCAAATTTCACCATTCAAATTTTATTAAATTCAGCATTTTATTCTCTACACATTAATGCCATAAAAACATTATGTTACTATTGCCCAAAATAATCTTATTAATTAAATGAATAAAAACCCCTTAGGGATAAAATAGTAAATTCAGAAAATAAATTAGGAAAAACCTTAAAATATAAGTTTTACGGTTTTTCACCAAACTTCAGAATATTAAAACTTTATTTCACATAATAAAACCCCATAAACATGAATGTTTATTATTTGGTGGTTTTTATCAATTTATTGAATGTACTGTTTATTTTTCCGTATCGAGAAGACTACGAGTTCATCGAGGAGCCGAAGTTTTATCCCGAGGTTCCTCCATCACCATTTGCTGAACAAGGCAAGTCATCGACCCACCCCTGTGGAAATAGTTGATCATCATTGAGCCCATGTTTTAATAAATTATCGCTATAACTCATAGGATAATATTGCATTAGTCCAATATCAAGCCCTACACTTATATTTATTAGATCCCCGTCCTTGTGTGCAAACCCAAGTCATGCTTATTGAGCCTTAACTCCTTGTCACTCTACAAATATTATATTAGCTAGTGCCCAATGTACCGGCATAACTGCTACAGGATAAAAAGAATGAGTCGTAGATAGTTGGAATCTGTTATATGAATTTCCCCGTTATTCTCGTCTCTGGATTCTGTTGGAGTTGGCTATGTTATAAGTATGGTGGGTTCCGGGTGCAAGCTAGGGCATTGGTTGGTCACACCCGGGGCACTATAAGGACCAGTCTGCGGGATCTGTTGCAAAGCACTTCCGTACCAACCACAAGTCTAATGGGTAAGTCCTAACTGAAAGTATGGAACAATCCGACTCGATGCACCATAGTGGAGGGGGCAAGGGGCAACCTGCGGGTGACTTGTACCGACGTGGCTCAAGGGGGGGTATGGTGAGGCTCGACGCGTCGAGACACGATATGAAACCCATAAGAGGGTGTTGTCGGGTCAAGGAGGACCATTTGGAAGGTTTTGGCACGAGTTCCCGTGGAATGGGTCATCTCATTACACTTTGGTGTAAGTGGTTAGTGCGTGCCTTGTGGGTACAGTGGTACATCTCTGATCAAAGTATTCATTCTTTTCGAAAAGCCGAGCCCACGGTCAAGGGCGGGTTGTGTGACTACTCGCAGTTAGTTTACACTTGTGTGAATGGTTGAGTTATTCATGGCATATAAGGGCTGTTGAGCGAGGTGGGGCTGACTGTACCCCTCGAGTTAGAAGATGATGATGCATACACATGTTTACATTTCAGTTCTAATAACTTGATCACATTTAATGCTTTACAATTACGCTTTTCCACAAAATTAGCCACTATTCCCCTTGTTATTACTCTGCATTATATTTGCATTCGGTGGCTTGCTGAGTACGTTTGTACTCACCCCCGTTGACTTACACCACTAGAGCCTGTCTACTACGAGGAGGATGAAGGTCTGGAGTAGCGACCCAGTCAAGGCGAGACTGGAAGGAGGCGTTCATCTAGGACCCTTTGATTTATTAGTTTCTCTACATCTTTAATCTCTTTTGTACTAATATGGTCTATGAACCGTGAATGATTGCTGTAGTTCTTGGTCAGGATAGATTATTTGTTCAAGCCGCTAGAGATAGAAAAGACCTTAGACTTAGGCAAGAATCTGTCTCTACTGGTTATGTCATGCTTAAGTCAAAAATTGATGATGCTAAATGTGAATCTTGCACTATTGTCATGGGTGAGCTTGCTCAGTTGCATTCTGTGCATACTCAAACTATTGATGAGTGTTGGCGTAAAAGATTACGCTAACAGGTTCTCTAAGATTAAGAACTAACAAACAAAGAATTTGTGGTGCGAACTATCTCAAGCCTGTGAATAGGATAATAGCTCGAAGTAATTCGAAGTTATGTATAGAATATCTGAATATTCGATGCCTATTACAGGGTGAGAATGGGGGTATTTATAGGTAAAAACTTTAAGGAAAGACTTGTTTACCCATCAGTTACAACCGACATAGTGGAAACTATTTCGGTACCCCTAATAGGGCTAAAATGGTAAAAGACTAATCTAATCAGAAAGAAGATAAGTCTTCTGTTCTTGTTGGCAGTTGTCCACTGCGAAGACTGAACGTTCGAAGTGTATCTTTGAACGGGAGGCTAGACAGATCTCTAGGACTTGATCATACGCCAGGCCGGAGACAAGTCTTGGACTTCGGTCTAGTAAATTGTCTTTGTCTTATAATCTTAAAGATCCTGGGGATGAAGTATTTTCATCCCAATATTAGCCCCTCGAATACGCTTCTCCGAGTAACTTGTAAGGCAAGGGAAGCAGTATACGCAAGAAATATTTTCATGCTCAGGGACTTAGCGAAATTTACCATCCTTTGAAGCATTCAGAGATTCACAATCTTCGAATCGGCTTTCATGCGAAGGTATCATCGAAGCAGCTTCGAAAACAATCCTTGCGAAGCTAAAATAACCGTTAGACTCACAAAAGTAGTCGTTACTCCTTTTCTCGGAAGGAGTTACGGTGCCGCTTCATTTATGGAGAAATGAGTTCTCACGAGGAGTCATGATAAATTGCAATGGTAAAGAAGACGGAAAGACGCACATGAACGGTACACTGCCTGTGAACACAGATTATAAATAGAGGGGTAAGAGTGCGTTTGGGATACTTTACCAATTGCTCCCGCATTTTCCCCCTTTGCGTTTCTTGAGCTCGAACTTGAACTCCACCCTCTCTCATGGTGAAAACCAGCCACAATGCTCCCGCTCTTGCTTCAACCCTTGCTAGGCAGCAGGCGATGACGGCAGCAGCAGTAGTGGTGCCTCTGGGCAACCCTCATCCGGCTAGTCGTCATGATCTTCTCCTGGCTTCGTCTAAATACTCAAACCAGTCGTACAGCCTGGGACCATCGACAAGCTCGAAGAAGTCCATCGCGGCAGCTATTGAGGGGAAGACGGGTCCGAGGATTAAGATTCGCTAACCCGGGAAAGAAACAATTCCTTCGCCATGGGCCGGAGAGGTGGTCGTGTTTGAAGCTTTTTTCAAGGCTGGATTGGGACTTCCGGTGGTAGATTTTCTCTCCGAGGTACTGGAACTATTCCATGTTACCCTTCCTCAACTGTCACCAATGCCATCGCACGCCTAGCTATCTTTGAATGGGCGATGTGAGCTGAAGGTTGCGAAGGGAGAGACGAAATCTTCGTAGTGCTTCACAAGGCCTCCTGCCAAACGAAGACTTACCAAGGGACTGGAGGAGAGAAGATGGTGATTGCTTTTGACAGCATCAGCTTCCGGCTTCGAGATGAATACCAAACTTAGTTCCCAGCGAAGGCCATCAACGCCAGATGGTACACAGACTGGGTCCTTCGCTGGTTCTTTGCCGAAGTAGGAGCGGACAACGCCTTGGCAGGACCCATCGAAGATATCTTATACCAGAGGGAAGCGGAGGTTAATCCGGACCTGGGGTAGCTTGAAGCTCGCCTCAAACTGCTACAAGTCATAAGTCATCGCATGAGCATGCGAGACTTAGCAGAGGACTTCATTGGACTCATTCTGCCTCTGATGGCCAGCTAGCCGATAAACTTCGAAGAAAACCCAGAGGGTGGACACCGATAAATTTCTTCAAGTGTTGCAGGTAACCTCGAATGCCCTACAAAATATTTTACATGCAGTAGTGATCTTATAAAAATGATCTAGCTGAAAGGAAATCTTATCTTTCAGCTCCATGTGTCACCCTCACTCCGGAGCAAATTGTCCGGACTTCAGAGAAGATTCTCGGAGCTCCTACGCTCACCAAAAAGGAGTGGAGGGTGAAGTTAGTTGGAAGCTGGGAGCGATTCAACCGTGTATGGAGCGTACTCGGAGTTGAATCTCCCACTCTTCTACACTGGGACATCTCCGATCAAGCTCCCAAGAAGAGGAAGGCTGGATCAAGGACTTCAGTGCTAGTGAAGACACCTGTGAAGAAGGTATCCCGAAAACCGAAGGCCGTTGCCCCTTCTAAATCCTCTACTTTGTCTTCGAAGTCATATGAAAATGAAGCTAACATACAAATGGGAAGGGAATTTGAAGCCCTTCTAACAGGTGATGAGGAATCACGAATGGGAGCTGAAGTCCCTAGTCAAGACGAAGTGGTGGCGGCACCCGTCACTGGAGATAACCTCGATCAAGAAGAGACTCAGAATGTCCTGCCTGGTCAAGAAGCCCCTGCTGCGTAAGAAGGTGGAGTTGAGACAGCAGATACCCAAGTCTCACCTTCGGATGAAGTGATAGCTGCAGTTGTCGGAGAAGTTTTGGCAGCTAATCCTTCAGTTCGAAGCCCGAAGTCCAAAGAGGACTTCGAGCAGATGTTCGAGCCTCCGAGTAGTCCAGTGCTCGCTTGGCAGCAGAACGTCGAAGGTAGACTTTAGCAGAGTTCCTTTTCTTTTTCCTTCTTTTTGTGTCCTACAAAATTTATGCAATAATGAATACCTTTGGTTTTAAAGGATCAATTCCCATGGAGACAACCCCTGCTACGGAGGTTGTACCGGAGGCCACCATGTCTCTAAAGCCAATTCCTGAAGTAGCTATGAAGATGGGTCCTGGGAAAGGTAAGGGTAAAGGGGGACCTTTGCCTGCTCTTGTTCTAGGGTGGACCCCATCAGAGTCTACGGACGGAGGCTAATCCACGGAGGGAGGTCAATCCACGGAAGCCTCCGAAGACGCCACGCTGCACTCCGGCCTAACTCCGAATGAAGACGACCAGAATGCCTTGTCCAGGCTCCCCCTCCTAGCTCCTTTTCTGGAGCAAAGGACTGGACTTCGGACTTTGCTAGAGCCTCTATCTTAGGCTAGTCGCGAAGTTGGGCAGACTGACTTGGTTTCCATTCTTGGGGAAGGTAAGGGATCGGAGTTAGACGTAGCTTTGGAGCGAGCAGCCTACCAGGTACGAAGTATCTGCAACAATAGAGTTAGTTCAAACATATGAAAATAGTTTACTTAGATTGCTCTTTTTCTCCCTTTGTAGAAAATAGTCCTAGCTCGAGCTACAGTTGTATCAAATGAGTGAGAGAACAACAGACTCAAGGAGAAGATAACAGCTCTTCAAGGGAGTCTTGTTAGCTCCGAGATTCAGACATCTAGCCTGGAAGAGATGGTGGCTGTAGAAAGAAAGGGTAGACTTAGCTTGGAGGCTGCCAACAATAAGCTCGAGGCTGAACGGTTCGTGCTTCGGGCCGAAGTGGAAAGGCTGTGGGGGAACAAGCAACCGCGGGAGTTGAACTGGTCAAGCTCCGAGAAGAGTAGCTGAAGTTGACAGAGGAGGCCAACAACTTGCTCGGACAAAAGAACTCTTTGATGACAGAGGAAACTAGGCTCTCATCCCTAACAGACGAGCTGTCTTCGTCGAAGAATGCTTTGTCTGAAGACAAGATTAAGTGCGAGAAAGTAGCTTTGGACACCATGGACAACCTTTGAGAAATCCTGGAATACTTTGGCACTTCTTGTGCTTCTTCTTCGACTGGTGATGTCCCCCTACTGCGGAGGCTAAAAATGATCCAAGCTGTAGTGAAGACCATGAAGAGAGCAGGTATTCAGTATAGAGAAATCTCCGGTGAAGTAGCTGCTCTCAAAGTGCTCCGTTACTACGAAGATCTAGGGCTATCTGTTGCCCTGGAACCTGAAGCAGCCCCTGTCAACTTCGGCGATGATCGTCTCCTGACTCCCTCCGTTGATGTGGTTGTGGCTTGGGAGGCCTTTCAACCATCTTAGAGAGTTGAAGGCCGATCGGCTATCAAGACATGGATTGATGAAGGACTCCGCCAAAAACAAGTGCGGTTGCAGCCTTCGAGCATCCAGCCTCCTTCGGACCCGAAGGTTTAGTTCTCCTTAGGACTCCAATTATGTAAAAACTTATGCTTTTATCCTTTTATGAATGAAAAGACTTATTTGGAAAAGTTTTTAGGCTTTCCAACCTTTTTTGGATGATCTCAAAGTGTTAGAGATTAACGAAGAACTTCGCCTATAATGGGCCATCTTCGAAGCTCTAAGACCTCATAAGCGTCCTCGATTTTCAATTCCTCGAGGAAGCTCTGGGGAAGTTATACCCGACATATTTAAAGAAGTATTAGCTTATATTAAAAAGGAGGAAAAGTAAGTTAGTTTAGAAACTTCATCTTCCGAGGACATTGAATGGTCCGAACAAGAAAATACTAATAAAGAACAAGTAGAATAGATCCCTGAACAACTTCAAAGCTGGGAAAGAAGCCCCAAATGACTTCGGACCTAGGCTAAACTTCAGCAAGAGCAAAAGGACTTCTGAGCTTCGAAAGAAGGGAAGAGGGTTAAGCGTAAAGTTATTAAAACTCCAGGCTCCGGGACAAGTCGCCCTTGAAGTCGTGCTAGTTTTGATAGTAGTTCTAGGGATCGAAGAGGTCTTCGCTTCCCTCTTTGTATAGATACAAATTTTTCATCATGTAATGTAATATGATTACCCAATTAATATATTCTGTTTCAGAAACATCACTTGATTGTTCCTTATTCCCCTGCCCTTCCTTGTGGGTGAGGGACCATACGCATTGCGATAGGGTCCGTCGAACACAATGATTGATATAACAACTTGATGCTTCACATAAGACTTGGTAATCATACTTTACTCTTTTGTAGAGTTCTTCGAATTGTATGTTCGTATTGTGATGTTTATAAATTTTGGAACTAAGTTTATACTTGTAAGCTCAGATAATAGTCGCTTAGGACTTTAAAAAGTGTTTCATTGGGCCGGAGCTTTGAAACCGTATTGCTTGGTCGCCTACGACTCTTTTACAGATGCTTCGAACCTAGAGGCCAGAAATCTATTCTTTTAAAGTCCTTAGACTCTTCTACGGATCCTAACAAGCTGAAGCCTAGAATCCATAGGGTTTGGCCACCTAGAGCTATTTTATAGATTCTTCGAACCTAGAGACCAGAAATCTGTTCTTTTAAATTCCTTAGACTCTTCTACGGATCCTAACAAGCCAGAGCCTGGAATCCATTGGGTTTGGCCACCTACGGCTCTTTTACAGATGCTTCGAACCCGGAGGCCGAAAATCTGTTCTTTTAAAGTCGTTAGACTCTTCTACGCATCCTAACAAGCCGGAGCCTGTAATCCATAGGGTTTGGCCACCTATGGCTCTTTTACAGATGCTTCGAACCCGGAGGCTAGAAATCTGTTCTTTTAAAGTCCTTAGACTCTTCTACGGATCCTAACAAGTCGAAGCCTGGAATCCGTAGGGTTTGGCCACCTATGGATCTTTTACAGATGCTTCGAACCTAGAGGCCGGAAATCTATTATTTTAAAGTCCTTAGACTCTTCTACAGATCCTAACAAGCCGGAGCTTGGAATCCATAGGGTTTGGCCACCTACAGCTCTTTTACAGATGCTTCAAACCCGGAGGCCAGAAATCTATTATTTTAAAGTCCTTAGACTCTTCTACGGATCCTAACAAGCCGGAGCTTGGAATCCATAGGGTTTGGCCACATATGGCTCTTTTACAGATGCTTCGAACCCGGAGGCCAGAAATCTGTTCTTTTAAAGTCAGACTCTTCTACGGATCCTAACAAGCCAGAGCCTAGAATCCATAGGGTTTGGCCACCTACGGCTCTTTTACAGATGCTTCGAACTCGGAGGCCAGAAATCTGTTCTTTTAAAGTCCTTAGACTCTTCTACGGATCCTAACAAGCCAGAGCCTAGAATCCGTAGGGTTTTGGCCACCTACGGCTCTTTTATGGAATCCTTGAACCGATGGTTCAAAGGTCGTTTTCTGTGTTCCGATGAAAAATGCTTTCCTCCGCAAGCATCTCCGTTCCCCTGATGCGACCACAAGGGGTAAGGAATATTTGAAGAGTAAGAATAATTCGAACCTCCATCTTTATTTGACTTAGAAAGGTACTTTTACAATTGATTACAAGGAGCCCCTAAGAGTAATAACGTTTAAGGTGCTCCGCATGCCATGCATGCTTCAACTCTTCCCCTTCTAAATTAAGCGTAGGATAATATATGGTCTTTCCCATTTGTTTCCTAGATTCCCTAGAGCTATTACACTTCGCAACATCAAATGACCTGGTCTAATCTCATTCACTTTTATCTTCGGGTCATACCATGCCTTCGTTTGGTCTTGGTACTTCGTCAGATTGGCGACAGCTCGAAGCCTTGTCTCTTCTGACAAGTCCAGCGAAGTGTTTCTTTCATCATCATTCCCAGGCTCCGTTACGTGAAGGGATCCACCTTTAAGCTCCGTAGGAGTCATGGCCTCGTCTCCGAATAACAGCCTAAATGGGGTGAAGCCCGTGGACATATCTTGAGTGGTCCGAATGGACCATAAAATCTTGGGAAGCTCTTCGGTCCATGGCCCCTTAGCTAACCCAACAATCCTTCGATTCAAACCGGAGAGAATATTTCCATTTGCCCAGCTCCGTTGGATTGGGGGTGGCGAACAACAAAACTCTTTAAAGGTCTCAGCTTTGAATTGAGTGTCGTTATCAACAGTTAACTCCCTAGGCGCTCTGAACCTACAAATGATATTCTACCAAAAGAATTTTTGTAGATTTCTTGAAGTGATAGCAGTTAGGGGTTCCGCTTCGACCCATTTAGAAATATATTCGATTGCTACCACCGCAAACTTCAAGCTGCCTTTTGCCATTGGAAAAGGGCCAATGAGATCCATTCCCCATTGCGCCATTGGCCATACCGGAGCAATAACTTGAAGAGGTGTCGGTGGACGATGGCTCTGCCTACTCATCCACTAGCACCCTTGGAAGGTTCGAACCAACTCTTCTACATCTCTTACAATTGTTGGCCAATACAGCCCATGTCGAAGTGTCTTACCCGCTAGAGCACGAGGGGCTAGATGGCTGCCACACAGGCCTTCGTGAATCTCCCAAAGTATATCTTGGCCTTCAGGTTGTGAGATGCACTGGAGTAGGGGAGAACAAACTCTGGCTTTATAAAGCATTCCGTTGACAAGCTCATAATTTTGAGCCCTTGCTTGGAGTCTTCGGAAATCTGGACCTTCTAATGAAACTGCACTGTTTTGCAAAACATCCAAAATTGGAGTCCGCCAATCGACGACTGGAATGCAAAGGACCTCTATGGAGGGTAGTTGATGCACCGTAGGCTTGATAAGTTCTTCATAAAAAGTGCCCTTCGGGATGTCCAATGCTCCGGCTGCCGCCTTTGCTAGAATATCTGCAAGTTGATTATCCGCTCGAGGGATGCTCCGAATAGAAATTCCTTTAAACAATGCTTCGGTCTTGCAGATTTCTTCTAAATACTTTGGAAGATGTAGATTCCTAGCTTGGAAGCTCTTGTCAACATGCCCTGCGACGACATGGGAATCTATTTTATTATAATTCTTGTTGCTCCAAGCGCCCTTGCCTTTCGGAGGCCTAACAGTATTCCTTCGTATTCTACAATATTGTTGGTGGTCTTAAAGTTGAGTCTCGCAGAATACATGGCCTTCTGTCCTGACGGTGATATTATTACAGCTCTAGCTCCAGCACCGGATGCCTGATAGGCTCCGTCTAAAAAAAATTATCCATAGACCTTGGGAGGTTTCTTTCGGAGTCCAAACTGTGGATGGAGTCCACTCGGCCATGAAGTCAGCTATGACTTGGGACTTGATAGTTGTTCTTGTCGTGAAGGAGATACCGAAGGGGGCTAGCTCGACAACCCATTTTCCAATCCTACCCGTGGAGTCTTTGCTCCAAAGCATATCACCAAGGGGATACGAGGTAGGGACAATGAGATTATGTGCTAAGAAGTAATGCCTTAGCTTCCGTAAGGCCATTACCAAAGCATAAACAAAATTTTCAAGCTCGGGGTATCTTGTCTTTGCTCCGGACAAAGCTTCTGAGATGAAGTATATTGGGTTCTGCACTAGTTTTTCTTTAAGCTCTACTTCCCTGACCAGCACTGCACTTACTGCAGAGTCCGTTTCTACAAGATAAAGGAGAGTTTCTTCTAGGTGGGGCAAAGTAAGTGTTGATAAGTTCCCGAGATAATCTTTAATATCATCGAAGATTTTCTGGCAATCTGGCGTCCATTTGAAACTCTCGGACCCCTTTAGGGCTTTAAATATTGGGAGGCTTCACTCTGCTGATCTGGCCAGGAATCTGCTGAGGGTTGCGAGCCGTCCTATCAGCTTCTGAACTTGCTTCAAATTTTCTAGCAGAGCCAATCTTTGTAGTGCACTTATCTGTGTTGAGCTAGCTTCGATTCCTCTACTCGAAACTAAGTACCCTAGCAATTTTCCTGCTTGCGCCCTGAATATACATTTTTCAGGGTTGAGGCAAACTCCACATGCTCGGAGGATCTCAAAAGTTTCTGGTAAGTATAGACTATGATGGTGCTTTACAGCAGTCTTTATTACAATGTCATCCATATAGGCTTAGACATTTTGGCCTATCTGGTGACCTAGAGCCTTAGCAATAAGACGTGAGAAAGTAGCCCCAGCATTCCGCAAGCCAAAAGGCATTCAAACATAACAAAATACTCCCGAAGGAGTTATGAAACTCGTCTTGGATTCGTCTTCGCGCTTTAGCCAAACTTGATGATAATCGGAGTACACGTCTAGGAAGCTTAGGAGTTCAGAGCCAGCTGTAGAATCCACAAGTTGATCGATATGGGGCATAGGGTAGGGGTCTCGCGGGCATGCTTTATTTAGTGACGTGAAGTCGATGCACATGCACCACTTGCGGGAGCCCTTTTTCTTGACAAAAACGGGGTTGGCCAACCACTCCGTGTGGGCTACTTCCCTGATAATTCCAGCACTCAGCAATTTTTCCACCTCCACCTTGGCGAGGTCTATCCTTTTAGTTGACAACTTCTGGAGCCCCTGGCGCACTGACCGAGCCTTCAGGTTGACAAGTAAACTGTCCTCGATGATGCTCCAGTCAACTCTGGGGATACCTTCGTTAGTCCACGTGAAGATATCTAAGTTTTCTTTAAATACTTCCTCCAGTGAAGCAGATATCTCCGAAGGTATCCCCTTGCCGAATTGGATTGGATATTCCTTGCCATCTTTTAGGATTATCTTCGTGATCACATCACCTTTTGGGCTTGGCTTTAGGGAAGGGCCCTTCGAGGGGTCTGAGGACCCCGAAGCTTCCTCCGAGTGCTCTAGCATATTGTTCACCTGCCGAGGGTCCAGAGGTGGACCATGGCCATACTCCGCCCTTCGGGCTGCAGCTTGGTCTCGGGGCATCGATGACATCGAAGATAACCTCCTCAACCCTAGCTAGGGGCCCCTCTCCAAAGGCAACCTCGAGACCTATCTGGCCGAGGGAATCGAGAGGAGGACCTGCAAAACCTTGGAGCGGGTGAGCTGCCGAAAGTAGGTGTCTTTAGGGAATGCACATCTGGTCGAAGGCCTGGACGAATAGTATATCTGTGGAGCTTCCACCGTCAACTAATATCCTTCAAACTTCAACTCCTGCTATATCAGCTGAAACAACAAGGGGGTCAGCAAGGGGAAATTTTACCCATGCAGCATCGTGGGCAGTAAAAGAAATAGGTACATTGGACCACTCGGGCATTTCTGCAGCCGATCTCGAGGTTCCTATGTGTCCTACTTCGCGAACATAGTCCCTCCTCTATCGTTTTGACATGTTACCGAGGGTTCCTTCTCCGGAGATGGGCAGGACCACCCGCTTGCCATGATCTTGGGGATCCTCCTACTTCGGTGGTGGCATAATGTTGTCCACCGAGAGTTGCATCGGTGCTTCAGGATTACTGGCCCGAACCACAACCTGCACAGGCTCTGAACGCACTGCTGGAGGGGCCCGATCTGAAGTACCTCACCCTGAGCTTCGCCCTAGATACTCGCCCCGAAGGGTCAACACGGACTTACAATCTTTTGTGTCATGGCTTCAATTTTTGCCATGTACATAACAGAAGAAAGTCTAGCGCCTGCCAACCGTCTTCGCTAGAGGCTTCGAGGTACTAGCCATGTTAGCTTGTGCCTGTTGAAAGTTGAAAGGCATCTTCAGGGTGGAGGGTGCAATATTTAATACCTCGGAGCGGAAGTGCTTCTTTCCCCGTCTATGATCATTGAAGTGATTATCAAGGGGGGCTTGCGAAGGAGTTAGGACTTCTAGCTCTGTCTTCACTTCTCGAAGGACTGGTGTAGGCACCACAATTCTTCGGAGGCAGCCTTCTTCTGCCTTGGCATACTGTTCGAAGTATGCCATCAGCTGTGCTACAGATGACATCAGCTTCCGGTGAAGTTTGCTGAGGATGTCTAGGTTCAACACCCCTTCGTGCGCCGCATCCACTATCAAAGATGTAGGTAGACCTTTAATCTGGGACTTGGTATGGAAGATGCGTGTAAAGTACTCCCGAAGGGTCTCTCCTGCTTGCTGCTTCACCTGGAACAAGCTTCCCATGGACATTGGGCTATGAACATACCCTGGAAGTTACTCACGAACTTCCTCTTTAGCTGCTCACATGACCTGATCGGTCCTGGCTTTAGAGACCAGAACCATCGGAGAGCCACACCTTCCAACGCGAGGGGGAAGCATTTCACCATTGTGTTCCACACCCCTCCGCTGGCTTCTATTGCCAAGGCATACGAACGATTGAATTCTCCGGGGTCGGATCCACCAGAGTATTTGTGCAACTTAAAGGCTTTGAACTTAGGGTCAAAGGGCACTTTCTACAAGTCCGGATGTAGTGGAGATTCGTCATCGAAGGATGCATTCTCGGCATCCTCTGGAACTCGAAGAGCTTCGGGATAATTATTAGGACCGTCATCTTGAGGCACCTCCAAAGCAAGAGTGAAAGCTTGAGGGTGAAGCCTATCCACGGCCTCTTGCCTCCACCTTGCTACTTCCTCCTAAAGCCACACTACCTAGGTAGTCGCGTCCTCAGGAAGGTCTTCGCTTCCTCCGGAGGGGACCTCCGGGTCTTGAGAACTATGATAATCAATTCGAAGCACCGAGGGAGCTGCTCGAGGAACTTTGGATTCTCGAGGTCTGATGACCACTTTGGGAGTTGGTGGAATGGCTGAGGGTCCTGCACCATTGGTTCGAGGGGACCTTCGGGGAGGATCGGTGGCTAGGCTCCGCTTGGGAGGCATGGCTTACGAAGTTAAGGTCCGAAGACCGAAGACTTCAAATGATTTGGGAAGGCGAGAAGAGGCCTTCAAACTACACTTGGAAGCCCCTTACTGAAGGGTGCGTGGAATCTTTAGACTCCGAAACTCCCTCCGCAAGTGCTCTTTGAAGTGCAGTCAGTAGCAGAGAACTAGCTTTTAGAACTAGGTTCCCCACGGACGGCGCCAACTGTTGGCGTAAAATATTACGCTAACAGGTTCTCTAAGATTAAGAACTAACAAACAAAGAGTTTGTGGTACGAACTATCTCAGGCCTCCGAATAGGATAATAGCTCGAAGTAGTTCGAAGTTATGTATTGAATATCTGAATATTCGATGCCTATTATAGGGTGAGAATGGGGGTATTTATAGGTAAAAACTTTAAGGAAAAGACATTTTTACCCCTTAGTTACAACCGACATAGTGGAAACTATTTCGGTACCCCTAATAGGGCTAAAATGGTAAAAGACTAATCTAATCAGAAAGAAGATAAGTCTTCTGTCCTTGCTGGCAGTTGTCCACTTTGGAGATTGAACCTTCGAAGTGTATCTTCGAACGGGAGTCTGGACAGATCTCTAGGACTTGATCATACGCCAGGCCGGAGACAAGTCTTGGACTTCGGTCTAGTAAATTGTCTTTGTCTTATAATCTTGAAGATCCTGGGGATGAAGTATTTTCCCCCAACAATGAGCTTGAGACTGCACAAAAGTAGCTTTTGTTGGTGGAGTCTAGACCTATTTCTTCTGATGCTTGTTCTAACTGTTCCTTATTGATTGATAGCATTAATTTGAGATACAAGCATGTTAGGGAGTTAGAGTCTAGATTGGAGGGTGCTGAGTGTTCTAAGGATGTGCAGCCTACTTGTCTCACCTGCATCACCCTTAAGTACCAACTCAGTTTTGCTAGAGGGCAAGTTGAAAAACTCATGACTGAAAATGAATGCCTTCTTTCTGTGGTGAACAAATGTACTGAGGGAAGGGGTAGGATGAATTTTCTCTTGGCCAAGACCAAGATGTATTTTGACAGGGCAGGGTTAGCTCTAGGATTGGGTTTTGAGAGCATTCCTTCAGACGGTGAGAACAAAATTATTTTTACATCACCCACTACCTTAGAGAAAAAAAGAGCCTAGTTAGACACTCTACAAAAAGCCAAGAAACCTACCTAGCCTCCAAATAAAATTCCACCTCCTCCACTCAAGAAAAACCCTCAGCAGAAACCCAAGGAGCCTGTGAGAATTACTCCTATGACCCAGGCGAGTGCCCCTAGGAGAATGTTTCATTGTTCTTACTATCAGCGGGTGGGTCATTTGGTTGGATTTTGTTTTCGTCGCATCAAGGATGAGTGACACTCTTAGGCATTGTGTTTTCATGACATGCATTATCCTTCTTCAGGTATGCATGAGTCTGACTTGTACACATGTCTAGGTTTTGAGGCTCCCCGTGCTTCCCGGAGAGGACATGTCCCTCGTGGTATACACCATGTATCATATGGTGCTAGACCACGTGTAGGTAGCTTTGTACCTTGGCAGGTTGGGAGACCTCGTCATGTATATAGGTTGCATCATATAGGTAGATGTGAAACCAAGGGTGGTTTCTATGTGAATAATGAGTGATTGACAAGGATGAGTGGTTGAGCGATTGGTTGAGTGTTGGGTTGTGTTCATCGAGGGGTTTGATGTAAAATTGAGGATTGGTTGCCGAGGGTTTCGGTGGTGCGTCGCGTTCTTGTTTTGGCTTGTCTTGGATGTGCAGGGTGGAGATGCTGACCAACTGTCAACGGCGAGTGATCGAGGGTCAATCGGGGAGCTCGATGTTAAAGGATCAGGGAGGTCGGGTGAAGTTGGAGAAGATCTCAAGAGTGCACGAAAAGACTGAGCAAGACTTGGACGGACGGATGGAAGCGACGGTGTGACGACCGGGTTTGCGAGAGGGAGGCCAGGACAAGTATTCAGGCGGCTCGAGGGTATTGAGAGCGGAAGTGGCTTGCTGGCGCTCGGAGTCACAAAGCGGTGTCATGAGTCGAAGGGTTGATAGGATTTGTCGGTTTTTGCTGAAAACCGTCACATCTCTAGATTTGCTAATTTCAATAATTAGGAGACCTTTTTGTTTTGAGTCATTGTGTAATAAAAAGTTGAGAGTCTAGAGTAAATGTACTCCTTTAGTATATTTTTCAGGATTTCTTAAATTCTGAAAATATATTACAAGGAATAGGACCTTGATTTAAAATAGAGGTTCTAGAGGGTTCTTTTCAAAAATTTCCACCCATGGCTGGCCTATAAATAGAGGTCCATAGCCATGGGTTGGTTCCTCTCTTTTTTGGCTAAACTATAGAACTACTACATCAATTTCATACAGCTTTTATTCATGTGTGTGCTACTGTTCAAGATTTGAAACTCCTACAGTAGCCAGCGAGGAACAAATGAAGTGTGGGCACAGGTGAGTTTTACTCTTGGATTCAGTTTTGTGAAGCTTTTTCGTGTGATTTCACTGCAGAACATGAGTTAGATGTTTATACAACTTTTGTTGTGGATGATTTGAATGTTCCATTTTTAAAAGTTGCAACTGGTTTCTGCAATTTTTTCTTGATTCTTTTGCTGATCAAAAGAGACATATCAGTTCTGGAAAAGAACTATGCCTCAAATTCTTCAGTTCTATGTAGCCAGCAACCTATTTGATAAAATGCTGCTACAACTGTTCATCATCTAACACAGTTTGTTTTTCCCTGATTTGAGTGGTTTTGACTAATTCCAAGTTCCTAGTTTAGAACTATTTTTGATTCCTGGATACTTCTTGAATATGCTGTTTTATTACTGTGAACAGTAATTACTGGCTGAGTGTTGTGCTTGAGTAAAGACCATTAGATTCTTGAGTTGTTTTGAGTGGATTCTTTTTCAGATTGAGGTTTAAATCATCATGATGATAAACTGATTGAAGTCTTGAGAATTGAATGTCATATATTCAGATTTTCAACAAAATATTATTATGACCAGTATGGATTGCTGAGAGTTTTTGCAATCTGTCTTGTTCTTTTTAGTATTTGAAAGGTTCTGAATCTGTATTGCTATTTCATTCATCATCTAAAATCTTTAGCATGTCTTGTCTATCTTTTGAAATGTTCAGTGAGGTCTTCTGAGTTAAAATGTTGAGTTAATCTTGTCTCAAGAAAAGTTTAAACTCTTATTCATAGCAATACTGAAACTATTTGAAGATGTGTGTCAAGGATCTGTTTTCTGCAGTTTATCAAATTGGCTCTCACCATTTGTGCCTCTGTGGTTAATATGAAAAGAAATTTGTTCTGTTGTATGAAGTTTCTGCTTGCAGTCCATTCTCCAAATCAAAATTGAGTATCTAAATTTTGGAACATGTGTTCTGATTTGAGAATAGGAAGTCTAGTATTAATCACTGATTTTCAATTCTTTGCTGCTGTGACTTTTTGATTTCAGCAAGGCTTTTCTGAATTTATACAACCTGAGTATTGATATAGTGTCTATTCTGAAAATTCTGTGGTTAGTCAAATTAAATTCTTAACAATTTTTGCTAGTGTGCTTCCTGTTCATATCTCATTAATTTACAGAATCAGTTCAAACTGAGATTGTCATCACTAGAGGTGATTTGATCTTCTGAATAGATTATAGTAATCTATAATTTCATCCATTTTGTTCATTTAGAAATGAATGCACTGTTTTCTCTGAAATTTGAATTCTTTTTATCATTATACATTTCAGAACTCTTGTGGGTTGTCAAAATTCAGTTGAACAGAATTTTTAGTAGTTGAACTATTGTTCATTTGTTAGAAGTGCAATAGTGTTTGACAAGTTAATCTGAATTGGTTTGATAGCTGAATTGAGACTGGTTGGTCCTGTTTATTCATCTAGAGTATAGATTTCAAATTGGAACAGTTTTGTATTCTGCAATTCTGAATTGAGTTCTAGTTTAAAGCTGAAATCCCGTTTCTGAATTTTTAGTGGCTACTGTTCATCATTTAAAAAGTTTTAGAAGTTGTAGTTTCAACTAAGATCTGTTTGAATTAATTTGAATTAGTAATCTGAACTGATATGAAGTTGCAATCTGAAATATGAACTAAATTGAATTGGCTGACTATTTTGGAAAAATGTTCAGTACTGAATATTTGTGTTCTGAAAATTCTGTTAATTGCATAAACTAGTGCTGAACAAATATTCCATCTGTTTCAGTACTGTTTACTATCTAGTTTGTGCCATCATTTCATATTTTCATCTTGTCTGAATCTGAAACTGAAGTCAAACATTTGTAAAGCCTAATTGCTTGAATCAGGAAATTGAGTTGAGACTTTTTCACAAAAAATCTCATCTGAATTTAGTCTGAAATCTGAATAGACCTACTGTTCCGTTTTTAGTTTTGCAATAGTAACCTGCAGTTTGCTTTCAGGATTGAATTAACTTGATTGTGACTATTTCTAATTCCTGAAATGTTTGAAATTGTTTTAGTTCAGAATTACTTCTGAATTTACTGTTCATCATCAGAAGTATATGTTCAGTCTCTTGTTATAGTTTGAGCTCTTCATTGAATTGGTTTCAGTTTTGTTTAGATAATTGAGTATGTTTAATTTTGAGTGCATTTTCTAATTTAGATATTAAATAGCAAGGTTTCATATTGATTTTGTACTTGACCCATTAGAGCTAAGTTGTTTTGTTATATGTGTCAAGTAAGGCTCAAAGAACCTTGTTAATTGTTAAAGGTGGGTTTTGAATCTTTAGTCAGTTTTGAGCTGTTTGTTTTAAATTTGAATCTGAAAGTTTGGAGGTGCGTTCGGTGAATTGAAAGGGCCATCTGATTCAGGAGAAATTGTCGAGGCGCCTATTCACCCCCCCCCCTCTAGTCACCATTCCGATCCCACAGTAGACCTCGCACTTTGCATCACTCTACTTTACATGTGCGTAGATAGTCTACTTTTACTGTGCCTACTGCTCGTATTTCTCAGTGCTGGATGCCTCGTCATATTTTCACTCACCCAGCATTGAGCGATCGAGATTTTCTCATTTTGTCTAGGCGTCAGACCGAGGCTTGGAGGGCATGTGGATCATGGACTCCGGTTGTTCACGTCATATGACCGGGAATGTTGTATGGTTCTCCAGCCTCACCACAACCAAGCAAAAGGAACATATCACCTTCGGCGATAATCGAAGGAGTAGAGTGAAAGGTAAAAGTGTGGTAAGAATCAATTTGAATTTCACTCTCAAAGATGTTGCTTTGGCTGAAAATTTGGGATACAATTTGCTCTCTGTGTCCCAGTTGTTTGATGAGGGCTTCGAAGTGCGATTTCATCATGATACTTCGCAAGTTCTCAATTCTGATGGCGTTTTTGTTTGCAAAATTTTTAGAGTTGGCAGAGTTTTTGAAGCTGATTTCTCCGAGTCTTCAAGTTCTTCTCATTGTTTAGTTGCTCATTCAACATCTGAGCTTTGGAAGTGGCATAGGAGACTAAGGCATATGAGCTTTGAGTTGCTAGCTCGCTTGACTGACCTAGGTCTGATCCGAGGATTGCCTAAGCTCAAATTTGAGAAGAATTTAGTTTGCGCTCCTTGTCGACATGGGAAAATGATTGTCGCCTCACACTCACCAGTTACTATGGTGATGACTGAACAACCTAGAGAACTTCTCCATATGGACATTGTAGGTCCTTCTCAAGTTAGTTCTTTAGGCGTAAAATGATATGTTCTTATCATTGTCGACGATTTCTCTCGCTACTCTTGGGTCTTCTTTTTAGCTAGTAAGGATGAAGTGTTTTCTCACTTTCAGAACTTAGCTTTGAGACTTTTTACTGAACTCCCTGGTGCATTGAAATTCATTCGAAGTGATAATGGCACTGAGTTCAAAAATAGTCTCTTTGTTGACTTTTGCATGGAGCATGGCATAGAACATCAATTTTTTGCTCCGCGGGTTCCTCAACAGAATGGTGTTGTTGAGAGAAAGAACCACACTTTGGTTGAGATGGCTAGGACAATGCTCCATGAGCACAGGACCCCTAGAAAGTTTTGGGCTAAGGCCATGAACACTGCTTGTTACATCTCAAACCGAATTTTCCAGCGCTCAATCTTGAACTTGACTTCGTATGAGCTATGTTTTGGGAGACAGCCCAAAGTTACTCATCTTCGAGTATTTGGCTGTCACTGTTTTATCCTAAAACATGGAAATTTGGACAAGTTTGAGTCGCGTTCTTCTGATAGGATCTTTTTGGGTTACAATACCCATGGTCATTTTTATCGTGTTTTCAATTTGGAAACTAACACTGTCATCGAGTCATGTGATGTGACTTTTGATGAATCAACTCCCTGTGTTAGTTCTTCTTTTAAACAGGCAAGTGAACATGATATGGATCAGACTATCTTTGAAGACGAAGATCCTAAAGACTTCGAGGATGATCCTCTACTACCCTCGACATCGACCCCCGAAGCCGACCCTACTTCGACTATTTCAGCAAGAGGCCCCGAAGCTACTACCTCAACATCGGTCATCTTTGACCACGCACCAGCACAAGTTGAGGGGGAGACTGCATCCCATCGCAAATCTACTCATCACATCCAAAGGATGCATCCTCCCGAGCATATCATTGGTGAGCTTGATCAAAGGGTAACACGTTCTCATGCTCATTTCATTGATTCTACTTTTGTTGTTTCTTTCGAGCCCTTAGATGTAAGTCATGCGTTGTCATTCTAGTTGGATCAATCCCATGCATGAAGAACTTGAAAATTTTGAGAGAAACCAAGTCTGAACACTTGTAGATCCCCCTCCTAATGTTCATTTCATTAGCTAAATGGATTTTCAAAAACAAACAAGTGGAGGATGTGTCTGTAGTTAGAAACAAAGCTAGACTTGTGGCTCAGGGTTATTCTTAGTTAGAAGGGATTGATTTTACAGAAAATTTTACACTTGTTGCTCGTCTTGATGCCATTAGAATTTTATTTGCATTTGTAGCATCCCGTGGTTTCAAACTTTATCAAATGGATGTCAAAAGTGCTTTTCTAAATGGCTTCGTAGGCGAAGATGTTTATGTAAAATAACCCCCTAGATTTGAAAACCCCAAATACCCTCATAGAGTCCTTAAACTTTATAAGGCTCTTTATGGACTCGAGCAGACTCCTCGAGCTTGGTATGATAGACTTAAGTCTTTTCTGCTTGAGTGACGGTATTTGATGGTATCTATAGATAAAACCCTTTTTACTCTCAAGCATGGCAAAGATTTCCTCCTATTTCAGATTTACGTTGATGATATCATCTTTGGTGGCTCTTCTCATGCTTTGGTTGCTGAGTTTGCAGAGACTATGAGCAGGGAGTTCGAGATGTCCATGATGGGAGAACTCATATTTTTCCTTGGTTTTCAAATCAATCAAAGCAAAAAAGCTACCTTTGTCCACCAGATGAAGTACACAAAGGACTTGCTCAAGAAGTTTGACATGGCTGATGTGAAGCCCCTCGCCACTCCAATGGCTACCTCCATAGCGTTGGACCCTGACAAGGATGGAGAAGCCGTAGATCAGAAGGAGTTTCGAAGCATGATCGACTCCCTCCTCTACTTGACTGCTACGAGGCCGGATATACACTTCGCTGCATGTCTGTGCATGCGCTTGTTTTCAGGATTCGCCTAGAGCTTCGCACCTCCAAGCGGTAAAGCGCATTCTCAGGTATCTCAAGCATACCCTCAAATTTGGCATTTGGTATTCTGCATCTTCCTCTTTGTGTCTTCGTGGTTATTCATATACGGATTTTGCTGTGTGTAGAATTTATAGGAAGAGTACCTCTAGTACTTGTCATTTTCTAGGTACTTTTCTTGTTTGCTGGTCTTCCCGCAAACAGTCTACCGTTGCACAATCTACAACTGAGGCCGAATATGTTGTTGTAGCTAGCTATTACTCACAGATTTTGTGGATGGTCTCCACTTTGTGGGATTTTGGGTTAGATTATAAGAGTGTTCCACTGTTTTATGATAACACTAGTGCAATTTACATTGCAAACAACCCGATTCAGCACTCAAGAACCAAACACATTGATGCGAGATATCATTTTCTTAGAGATCACAATGAGAAGGGTGATATTGAACTTCAATATGTTGATACCCAAAACCAGCTTGCCGACATTTTTCAGCTTGCCGACATTGGATGCCAAAATTGTAACTTGAAAATAATACTACTATTCATGGAATTTTCCAACAATTGGTACTCAACAAAAATCAATATCCATGTTTTATGTGCAAAAAATGAAAAGATCTAGGTGGGTTTACTTGTCACATTGTTTTATTCTAGACTGCTTACCATAGCACTTTGGTATAAACTAGGATAACTTAGTATTTGCCAAAATCACTGCCTTAAGCTTATGATGATTTTTCTTGACCTATGTTTAGCTTGGTTGGAAAGTATAAGGAGGACAAGTAAATAACCCCTAGCAATATAAAAAGAATTTCTAAGTCTGAATCAGTCGCTTATCAAGTTTGCTAATTTCTCCATAAAATTGGACTTGCTTTCATATGTAGAAATTAATTAGCTTTAGCAGTTATTGCTTTTACTTTTCTAGATGACTAGTCTAAGTAGTGATGCTTTTATTTTCCAACAATCTGAAAAGTTCATGCCTCAAATATTGAATTTGGAATACGTTAACTTGAGTTGAACATCTGAGCCTGACATTATAATTTGGCATATTCTTACACTATATGTCCTCACACTTTTCCTCATTTCGAAGCCTGGCATATTTTATTGCTCTTTGATTCTTGCATTGCCAAAGGGGGAGAGAATGCCTTATTGTCTACCAAAGGGGGGAGAAATTTTTATGCCGAAGGGGGAATTTTTAGCCAAATGGCTTTTCATGAGTTAAGGGGGAAGAGATTATTGTATTAAGTGACATGATTTGGCTCTTTTCTGAGTTTTTATGGTCACTTGTGTGCTGAAAAATTTCAAATTTTCTTGAACTTGAATTTGGTTGTCAATGCACTCATCAAGGGAGATTGAGAAACCAAGTTAAAATGTTCCTTGGTTTCAAGTCTATGATTAGTGATTGACAAGTTACCTTCTAGGCGTAGGGGTCCCTCCGAAGGGGTTTGGAGGTGTTTTACCGAAGGGTTCAATGTTTGTTGGTTGCAACTGTTGCAGTGGAGTATGTCTATCAGAGGGGTCCGGCAGAATACGATGAAAAGTCTGTACCGAAGGGCTCGGTACTTTGGGCGGCACGCCAGACTGTGTATCGGAGGTTGTTTATCCGGAGAGGTCTCCGGGGTACTAGAAACACTTGTCTACGTGTTGGTGGTGTGTAGGTGACTTCGGAGGCGACGAGACGGTTCGCAGCAAGTGAACATATGTCAAGCGGGAGGCTTGATGCCAAGCAAGCGGGGAGCTGTAGGACCGAAAGTAGATACCAGAGGGGGGTGAATGGGCGCCTAAAAAAATTCTTTTGAATCAATGGCCTACTCCCAACATCGAACGCACCTCGACAGACAATCAGTAGAAGCAAAACAGATCATAAGTACTAAAATAATCTAGCCTAAAAACGACCGATGTCCTAAAAAACATCAACAACGTGCTTAAAAGCAGATTGAAACTAAACAAAATAAATACAGTAAATAAAAAGTGTTCTCAGATGATTCAACAAACACTTGATGTGCACAGAAAAACACCTAGATATATCAATAAACATTCATATTGCAATCTGAAAAGAAAGTACTAATCAAGTGAATAAATCATGGATCATTCAGAAATAAAACTGATGTATTGCACGTAAATCGAGAAAAAGGATTAGTACTAATCTTGGCCGGCTCCAGCTAATAATCACGCGCCTGGTTGCGGCGGCTGCTCTGCTCACTCCGTCCCTCCACCAGGAATGCGCTGAGTCCTGGCTCCACTTCATGCAGTGCGCCACCTTGTGCTCTTCGCCGAAAAACCAGCCAGCGTGCCGATGATATTTTCTTTAGAAAACCGGTGGCATGCACTAAACCGTTTTAGCCGAAAGACAAGGGAACCCCGAGGCGCTGCTGTTTCTGCTCGGGCTACCCTATAGGCTGCACCGTAGCTTCTAGGCACGCTGCAGCGCTTTGACTGCCTCGTAGGAAAAATGTCAAGCAGGGAACGCTCCGAGCCGCGTGCGCATCCGCCTGGTGCTGCTGCGCGCCAACTTTCATGTTGTGACACCGCTGGCGTAGGCTTGCGTGTTGCAACTTGCTTAGAGCATAGCTGTTGTGGTTGCTGCTGTCGTGCGATACCTCACGCTAGCGAAATTCTCGGCTGTCGTGCATCTACGCTGCATACACGCCCCGAGAAAATGTGCCACAAACTCTGGCCGAAGAAATCCTGCCACGCGCGCTGCAAAACGTAGAAGCACGCCTCGATCTTTGTGCCCGGAAAAACTGGCGAAGGGCTGCCGCCTATACGCCGGGCTGCCTTGAGCCTTCCGCTGGGGAAGTCATGGGCATGCTTCCGCAAAAAATACGCTGCGGCGGTTGAGGATGAAAACAGAAGGAAGAGCGGCGGCGAAAAAATTTGGGGAAAAGTTGAACTCGGATGTTTAATTGTAGATGAGTTAACCCTAACCCTAGGGGGTTGGGGCCTATTTATAGGCAGCCCACTAAAAAAGGAAAAAAGACAAATTTACCCCTAGGGTAAATTACACTGACTCTGAAAATAAAATTGGAAATGACTAAAATGCCCTTAGGGTTTTTTATTAACTCGAATAACATAGACTGTGGGCCTAAAGGAAAAATAATAAAATCCTAAATAAAAATAATCATCGGTTGTCAGTTTTGCGCCGAAACTGACAAAGCATCCACCGTCTTCGCACCGGGTACCTGGATTGGACCGACCCAATTCTGCAGCTTCCTCAGCCCGGCAATCGCTCGCCGCACGTGTACCTAAGTCAATCTCGGTCAATAGACTAATGGATCCTCTGCCGCTCCTAGCCCATGTACTCGGATTGGGCCAGCCCGACTCCGCGACTCCTCTGCCCGACAGTCGCTCGATGCCCGTGTACTTAAATCACACGCGGCCTAGACACGGCAGGTCTCATCTTCTCTTCACGTCTCCTATTTGACTTTCGTTGACAATCACTCATCACATCTGGAGCCATAAGGCCCATGCTCTTCAACATGGTTCCTCAATCTTCCCCTTGATGAGTGCATTGTCAACACTCTCTTCAGCAATTCTTCAGAACCTACAAAATACGTGGAAACACGAAAACAAAAACAAAAGAAAATATAAAGAAGAAAATAAAATAAAAGTTTGACCCTAATGACCATAAACCGAACAGAAGCAATAAAAATGGTCATTATGGTTAACCAAAAATAAAAACTCAAAACAAGTGCAATCTCAGAATTATCAACAAGGATATCCGAAGAGTAAAGGCAAAAGAGACTAAAAAACTCCCCCTGAAACAAATCCCAGAGAGAGCCTCCCAGAGAGAGACAAAACTCCCCCTAAACTCTTTTAAAAGATCGAGTAACCCAAAAATTTCTCCCCCTTGTTGACAATTGGACTCATCAAGTGAGACTAAATGCACTCTAAAAAGACACAGACACAAACTCCCCCTAAAATACAGCTCCCCCTCAAAATATGCAATGAATGCACCTAGGGTGCAGGTGGAATGTAAAAAGCATGCTTCTCAGATATGATTGACTGCAATTACAACATCTAACAGGTATAGCAAAAAACATACTGTCTAAGACACATGATATGATCAGTGCAACAGATGATATCTAAAGAGAGTCATTAGCACGCATTTTAAGATTTTTGAAAACAAAAGCATCACCACATTTTCTAGTTGACAAGCAAAGTAGAGCATGAGATGCAAAGACTAGCTGATATCTACCAAGATAAGCATTGTCCAGAATAAAGAGCCTCAGCAAACTTGTTATCCTTTTTAATGTTCAGGTTTTTTCTTTTTCCTTTTTCAACTTTTGCTAGGGGTTATTTGCATGTCAACTTTATGCTAACTGACCAAGTCAAGCCTAGGCCAGAACTGGACCATCAGAAGCTTAAGACATTGGTCTTGGCATACATAACACTGTCCTAGTTCATACCAAAGTGCTATGGTAAGTAGTCCAGGACAATGCAATGCGACAAAGCAAACCAACTTGGATCATTTCAAATTATGCATAAAAAGGCATGGAATTTTCATTTTTCTGATCTTTATCATTTTACAGCATATTTTCCATGTTTAAAACATATAGATGTCCAAGTTGCATATCTGCATCTAAGTAAGGATCTAGCTACCAAGCATGTAACAGATAGCAAAAGCACTCAACCTACACATGCTAGTTACCAGAAGCAATGGTGATCATTTTTCAATTTTAAAGCATAAAAGCCATGCATATGACAGATATCAGACATATCATGTGAACTGAAACAAAGCATGATCATCGACAAGTATTCAAAAGCATATACTAGCTAGAGCAAGTAAAGCAGATCAATCATATAACAGAAGCAAGCTCAAAGTGTGATATATGATTATGCATGATATGAACTCACACAAAAAGACTCAAGAAAAGAGTCAAGAAGAAAGAAAAAACTGACTCAAAATATCCTAAAAAGGATACACAACTCCCAAATCCTCTCGCAAATGCTCAAAAGTAGACTGATCTAGGGGTTTGGTAAAAATGTCATCCAACTGCTGATGGGTATCAACATGAACAAGATCAATGACCCCTTTCTTATATTGATCCCTTAGAAAGTGAAAGCGCATATCAATATATTTGGTTTTTGAATGAAGACATGGGTTTTTCCCTACACTAATTGCGCTAGTGCTATCACAAAATAAAGGAACTCTAGAAGGGAAGAACAACCCAAAATCTCGCAAAGTAGAAATCATCCAAACCAACTGTGAGCAGCACCTAGCAGCAGCTACATACTTAGCCTCAATAGTAGAAAGCGCAACTCCAGATTGTTTTCGAGAATACCAAGAAACAAGCAAAGAACCGAGAAACTGGCAAGTACCGGAAGTCGACTTACGATCCAGCCGGAACCCACCAAAATCAGCGTTCGAAAAGCCAGATAAATCAAGAGACGATGATGCTGAATAGTAAAGACCTAGATCAGGACCATAAGTAAGGTACCTGAAAATACACTTGATAGCCTACCGATGAGATGTGCGTGGTGAAGACTGAAAGCGCGCGCACAGTCCCACGGAGAACTGAATGTCTGGTCTAGTCACCGTCAAGTACAGCAGCGATCCGATCATCTCTCGATACTCTCTCCATTGACCTTGACGCCGCTCTCGTACTTGTCCAGGCCCCCAGATGTACCCATTGGGGTCATCTGAGGCTTCAGCTCTCCACCAAAATCAAACTTCTTCAGCATTGCCCGCGTGTACTTGCTCTAGTGGATGAAGATGTCGTCCTTGGTCTGCTTGATCTGGAGCCCTAAGAAGTACTTGAGCTCACCCATGAGGCTCATCTCAAACTCGTTGTGCATCTGCTCAAAAAACTTGGACACAAGCTCATTAGTAGAACCACCAAAAATAATATTCTCCACGTAAATCTGAGCGATCAATAAGTCTGAGCCAACACTGAGCAAGAAAAAAGTTTTGTCCACAGAACCCATCACAAAGTCGTTCCCCAACAAAAACTACTTTAGGCGATCATACCAAGCCCTGGGGGCTTGCTTCAGACCGTATAAAGCTTTCTGCAACTTGAAAACATGTCGAGGAAACTTAGGGTTCTCAAAACCGGGGGGCTGCTTAACATAGACCTCCTCCTCTATATACTCGTTCAGAAAAGCACTCTTAACATCTATTTGAAAAAACTTAAAACCTTTAGAAGCAGCAAACGCCAAAAGAATACGAATGGACTCAAGACGGGCAACAGGGTCGAAGGTCTCCTCAAAATCAATACCCTCTTTCTAGCAAAAGCCATGTGCAACTAGTCGAGCTTTGTTGCGCACTACAAACACATCTTCACCTTTCTTGTTCTTAAACACCCACTTGGTGCCTATGGGGTTGCATCCAGGTGGCAGCTCAACCAGTGTCTAAACCCAATTGCAAACAAAGTTTTCAAGCTCTTCTTGTATGGCGTTTATCCAATTTGAATTAGAAAGAGCATGAGAAATGTCTCTAGGCTCAAAAGTGGCAACAAACACAGACTCAACAAACACAACAAGAGAACCAATAGAAGAACGCAAGGATCTCGAAGTGAGATCACCGATAATGAGCTCTGAAGGGTGATCACGCTGAACTGCTCATGATCCTAGGTGATCTAAAGTCACCTCACCAGAGTCAGCAACTGGCACCTCTAGACTTGGCTGAAGAGGCTCGATCGAAGTAGATGGAGTGATCAAAGATCCACCCTCGTCCTCAGTTGAAGTATCAGAAGGTGTGGGGTCTACAGGCTGTGCAGAAGGCCCACCCTCATCAACAGCAGGAGCGTCATCATCTTCTTCGAAGATGGACTCTCCAAGCTCATCATCTCTAGAAAGCTCAAAAGAAGGAGTCAGCGAAGGCATGGACTCATCAAAAGAAACCTCACAAGTCTCGACAAGTTGCTGAGAGTTGAGGTTCCAAACACGAAAGTCTCGATAATGCAAAGCATAACCAAGAAAGACTTCATCCCAGCAACGAGACTCAAACTATTCCAAATGCCCTCCCTTCTTGAGCATAAAGCACTTGCAGCCAAACGCTCGCAAGTGACTCACCTTGGGTTGTCTGCCAAACCGCAACGCATATGATGTCTTACCTAAGTTCTAAGAAACATGTGGTTGGCCAGATAGCAAGCCGTGTTCATGGCTTCAGCCCAAAAGCGCCTAGGAGTCCTATGCTCATCAAGCATCATCTTGGCCATCTCAACCAGCGTGCGGTTCTTTTGTTCCACAACGCCATTCTGTGGGGGAGTGTAAGGGGCAGAAAACTGATGATCAAAACCCTGATCACTACATAAGCTGACGAACTAAGAGTTCTTGAACTTAGAGCCGTTGTCAGAACGAATTGCTCGCATCCGACCATTGTTCTCATTCTTCAGCTTCAAAATCAGATCATGAACAAACTGAAAAGCCTCATCCTTAGACTCCAGAAAGAAAACCCATGAGAATCGAGAAAAATCATCAACTATCACAAGAGCGTACCACTTCCCACCGACTAAGCGTACTCGAGCTGGACCAATAGTATCCATGTGTAACAGCTCTCCTGGGTACAAAGTCATCACCTGAGTCATAGGTGCGTGAGAAGCGACAACCATTTTCCCATGACGACAAGGATGGCAAACTAGATCCTTCTCCATCTTAAGCTTGGGCAATCCTCGGATAAGATCCATAGAGCTCAATCTGACTAGCAGATCAAAGCTCAAATAACCTAACCTCCTATGCCACTTCCAGAGCTCAGAGGAGGATCCAGCAATCAAACAGCGAAAAGGGCCAGAAGAACTAGAGAAATCAATACGAAAAACCTTACCAAGGGGTAAGATCTGGCAAACCAAAGATCCTCTAGAATCAACAACAGAAGACATGCCCTTCTTAAAGCGAACCTCTAAACCATCCTCAAGAAGTTGCGAAACAAAAATCAAATTAAATTTCAAGTTTCCAACCAAGGCAACATTCTTCAAAGAGAAATGATCAGAGATGCGAATTGACCCAATACCTTGTACTTTCCCTTGACCACTGTTCCCGAAAGTGATGTACTCCTTGGAGCTCGAGGGAGTGAGGCTGGAGAACCATCTGCGATGTCCCGTCATGTGGTGAGAACATCCTGAATCCATGATCCACACGTCCTCTAGTCCTCGATCCTGCAAGATCAATGGTCATGAGTGGGAGCAAACGGTCCGACACCAGGTTTAGCAAACGAGCTAAACTAGTGTCGAGCCATCTGCTCGTAAGTAGGAAAGCAGAAGGAATCATATGAGTCTGGACCAAAACGTGGCTCAAAGCATGGTCCTCTATTCTGCCTAAATTCATGGCCACGAGGTCCAAAGCCGTATCCAGAATGACCTGGAGCTCTGCCGGAGCGAAAACCACCCTCCGGAACACGGTCATGAAAGCTGTCTCCTCTACCACCACCTACACGATGCGGCCTGGCCTCTAGCCTCTCTCCATGTCGAGGGACTCTCTGTCTACCACCCTGCTAGTAGAACTGCTCCTGCCCACCTTGAGCTCTCTCTCTGCTCTCTCAACCCGCTTCCTCCTGAAGCAAAACTCCTCAAGATATTCATCTCTCTAACAAAACTCACAATGATAGGTAGGCTTCTTGAGATGTGGTTGAGGCTTGGGGTTCTTAGGCTTGGTGGTGTTGGGTATAGACTCTTTGGTGTGAGAGGGTCCAGGTAGAGAGTCAAGAGAAAGTTTGGAGAGGTTAAGGCTTTGGGACCCATATAGGCTTCTTGGGTGGAGCTTTAGGTTGTTCTTGGAACACTCCATCCTTGGGCTGACTAACCTGAAAAGACTCAGTGGAGTGAGTCTTGGGATATCTCTGCTCTGGAGTCATCTTGCTCCACTCCACTGCACGGCTAATGGCACTCTCAAAGTCAGCCTTGGTGTAGGTGTAACCTACCCCAAACCCATCCTGCCTCTTGAACTGCTGGATCATCATGCCAAGCTGTGGCTCTCTAGCACTAATCCAACTCAGGATCTGATGGAGGTAAAAGTTATCGTTCTAAGCATCAGCTAGCTCCTCTCTCAAAGAAGCTAGCACCTCCACCTGAGACAAGCAAATCTCACACTCTCTATCAACTTCGATAGACTTCTTAACTTTTAGCTTGATCAGTTCCAATCTCAGGGACAAGCAGTTCTCACAAACAATGAGTGGAACTGACAAGGTCTCAAGCTCTAGCTTAGTCTGCTCCAGCTCAGCTCTCACTCCAGCTAACTCGCCCAACTGCTCATCACTCTTGGCTCTCATCTTAGCTATACTAGCTAAATGGGATGGGCAGTCTACACAGGGCACGACGACAGTGGCATGAGCATCTTTCAGCTCCAGCTGAGCGCTTTCAAGCTCAGTGGCCAAAGTGTCTCTCTCATCTACCCTCTCTGTATACCTGGACTTCAAAGTCGTCAGGTCACACAAAAACACCTCACAGTTAGGGCACTCACTGCTACCACCCAAGCAAGGGGAAGAAGACAGACTCTCAATCTTGCCATTTGCCATGGCAAGCTCACTCTCAAGCTCATCTATCCTCTTTTTAGCCCCTCTAAGCAGTTTCTCCCAATACTTCAACTCCTAATGGTTCTCTTCTAGCAAATTTACGACTTCTTGTTCATAGGAAGATACCTTTTCATCGTCGTCATCGTCAGAGTTGTCGGAGAAGCCCTTTTCTTCCTTATCCCCAAGAGCCATTGAGTAGAAGCTCTTATGGAATTTTCGGCCGTGACGCGAGTGACTCTTAGGCTTGTCCCCGAAGGCCATGAAGCAGAGGCTCACCGGATCGTCCCTATCCTTCCCCTTCTTGATCACGATCTCTTCATCACTTGAACTTGAAGACGAGGAGGAAGACGATGACCTCTTGGAGTAGCTTTTCTCCATCTCGGCGAAGAAGGCCTTGTCTCGCTTTTTGTTCTCACGCTTGTAGTCCTTCAGAGCCTTTTGAAAGAATCTCATCTTGGGCTTGCCCTTTGTGAAGGTGGAGTTGTCGTGCTTGCCGTAGTTGTGGGAGCTACCGCCAGTTCCCTTCTTGTAACACTTCCGCTTGGGGCAGTCGGCGATGAAATGACCTGGATCACCACACTCAAAGCATCCAGATATTGTGCCGTGTCTTTTAAGCATTCGTTTATCATAGACACGACGCACCCGGTTGTTAAACAAACACAGATCATCATCTCCTAGCGAATCAAGCTGATCCTCAGAGATAGACATCAAGGAAAAGACAGCACAACTCAAAGCAGTAGGATCAGTAGAAGGTGTCGCAAGGGCCAGGGTTTTTGAGCCAAAACCAGTGAGATTTGATCTCAATTGGATATCAACCTCTGAGGCCTTGAGATTACTAAAAAGCTCTGCGACAGTTAAGGTATCATAGGAAGCGCTCTCAACAATAGAAGAAACCTTGATCTCCCAGATCTTAGGGTCCAAGGTATGAAGAACCTTGAGCGCCTGTTCATGATCTGAGACCAGCTAATCACGATCGGCCTTGTTGGCCCGAAGCTTGTTAATGATCGATTGAAAGTGACCAAACATAGCCTCAACAGTCTCACCCGGCTTCTGTGAGAAATTTTCATACTCACGCCGGTAGGTCTAATAGAGCCTAGCCTTGACCTGAGCTGTCCCCTCATGGTGTGCCTGGAGGGTAGCCCAGATCTCTCAAGCAGTGTCGAGATGGATAAAGCGCTCAAACTCACTAGGACCTAAACTAGAAAATAAAATGTTCACCACTTTGCTATTAATCTGATGTTGGGTGATTATATCAGGAGAAGTGCGCTCAGCAACATGAAGTATAAAAAAAGTAGCGTGAACACAAAAATCCCAAATGTCCGAGCTCTAGCTCATGAGATAGGCTCGCATGCGAGTCTTCCAATAAGTGAAGCCAAAAGCTTCAAGGGACGGGACCTTACCAGAGGAAGTCATGATCACTACCTAGGGTTAGAACTGGTTAAGGTATGGAAAAACCCTAACCAAGTTCTGATACCACTTGTAGGACCAAAAGTAGCGACCAGAGGGGGGTGAATGGGCGCCTAAAAAAATTATTTTGAATCAATGGCCTACTCCCAACACCCAACGCACCTCGATAGACAATCAGCAGAAGCAAAACAGATCACAGGTACTAAAATAATCTAGCCTAAAAATGACCGATGTCCTAAAAAAACATCAACAACGTGCTTAAAAGCAGAATTTAAACTAAACAAAATAAATCCAGTAAATAAAAAGTGTTCTTAGATGATTCAACAAACACTTGATGTGCACAGAAAAACAACTAGATATATCAATAAACATTCATATTGCAATCTAAAAAGAAAGTACTGATCAAGTGAATAAATCATGGATCATTCAGAAATAAAACTGATGTATTGCACGTAAATCGAGAAAAAGGATTAGTACTAATCTTGGCTGGCTCCAGCTAATAATCACGCGCCTGGTTGCGGCGGCTGCGCTGCTCGCTCCATCCCTCCGCCACGCATGCGCTGAGTCCTGGCTCCACTTCGTGCAGTGCGCCGCCTTGTGCTCTTCGCCGAAAAACTAGCTAGCGCGCCGATGAGATTTTCTTCAGAAAACCGGTGGCGTGCACCAAACCGTTTCAGCCGAGAGACAGGGGGAACCCCGAGGCGCTGTTGTTTTCTGCTCAGGCTACCCTATAGGCTGCACCGTAGCTTCTAGGCACGCTGCAGCGCTTTGACTGCCTCACAGGAAAAATGCCAAGCAGGGAACGCTTCGAGCCGCGTGCGCATGCGCCTAGTGCTGCTGCGTGCCAACTTTCGTGCTTTGACACCGCTGGCGTAGGCTTGCGTGTTGCAACTTCCTTAGAGCCTAGCTGTTGCGGCTGCTGCTGTCGTGTGAGACCTCACGCCAACAAATTCTCGGTTGCCGTGCATCTGCGTTGCATACATGCCAAGAGAAAATGTGCCACAAACTCTCTCCGAAGAAATCTTGTCACGCGCGCTGCAAGACGTAGCATCATGCCTCGATCTTCGTGCCCGAAAAAATCGGCGAAGGGTTGCCGCCTATACGTCGGGCTGCCCCGAGCCTTCCGCCGAGGAAGTCATGGGCCTGCTTCCGCATAAAATACGTTGCGGCGGTTGAGGATGAAAACAGAAGGAAGAGCGGCAGCAGAAAAATTTGGGGAAAAGTTGAACTCGGATGTTTAATTGTAGATGAGTTAACCCTAAACCTAGGGATTTAGGGCCTATTTATAGGCAGGCCACTAAAAAGGGAAAAAGACAAATTTACCCCTACGGTAAATTACACTGACTCTAAAAATAAAATTGGAAATGACTAAAATGCCCTTAGGGTTTTTTACTGACTCGAATAACATAGACTGTGGGCCTAAAGGCAAAATAATAAAATCCTAAATAAAGATAATCATCGGTTGTCAGTTTTGCGCCGAAACTGACAAAGCGTCCATCGTCTTCGCACCGGGTACCCGGATTGGACCGACCCGATTCCACAGCTTCCTTAGCCCGGCAATCGCTCATCGCCCGTGTAGCTAAGTCAATCCCGGTCAACAGACCAGTGGATCCTCTGCCGCTCCTAGCCCATGTACTCGGATTGAGCCAGCCCGACTCTACGACCCCTCTGCCCAGCAGTTGCTCGCTGCCCGTGTACCTGAGTCACACGCGGCCCAAACACGGCAGGTCTCATCTTCTCTTCACGTCTCCTCTTTGACTTCCGTTGACAATCACTCATCACATCTAGAGCCATAAGGCTCGTGCTCTTCAACATGGTTCCTCAAGAGCTCAGTCACGAAGGCTATGTGAGGTCGAGGTCGGTCCTCGGGTCAAGATGCGCTAGGCGAAGGCAGAAAGTACGGAGGGTGTCTTCGGCTAAAGGTACCCCGAGGCAAAGTCCTTGTAGGCGAGGCACTTCGAAGGGTGACTCCGAAGGAGTGACTTCGAAGGATGGCGGACGAAGTCCTCAGGAATGAGGCAAGGCTCCCAAGTGTGCTCCGGTCGAAGATACTTCGAAGGACACCTGACGAAGGTCTTAGAAGTTGAGGTGCATCGAAGGCATGGTCTGGGTAAGGCTCTTCGTGAGTGTGCTCTGGGCAGAGACATTGCGAAGGAGTGCTTATAGAAGTGCTTCATGCGGAGACCTTGGAAGGAGGAGGGACTTCGGAAGATGGTGAAGATACTTCGAAGGTGGGGCTTCGGAGTATGGATGATGAAGTACTTCGGCCATGCATGACTTCGGTACACGGATTGATGGAGCTCGAGCTGGGAGTAGCTGTGAAGCCATGGTGGTCCACTCTAGAGGCGATGGTGTGAAGACTCAATGACTTTGACGGCTTCAGCTCAAAACCGTCAATGTATTGAAGACTGACTTCGGTGAAGCGAATGCCTTCGGGTTCAAAGCGTGTCACCGAAGCCTCTGCACACTTCATGTGCGAAGGGGGCTCTAGAAGATTCCGCTTTGCAAAAGCTGATCGTGTCTGCTCTACAAAAGTCGATGTTGTCTCTTTTGTGAAGCTGAAAAAAGGAGCTTCAAATAAAGTAGACTACCATCTGTACCCCCGTGTCTGGCAGAGACAAAAATGATGTAAAACCTAGGGGTATGGTACTCTATTCACAAGTCAGAGTAGTGCCTATAAAAGGAGAGGTCGGCTAGTTGCTAGGGTAACACTGTGCACTCTTTTAGAACCTTCTGTTTCCCTTATCAGTTACAGGGTCAAACTGATTGGCACGCTCAAAACCCTTTCTAAGATTGTTGGAGCTGCACTCGAGTTAAGCAGACCTCCTAGGGTTGTTTCTCTAGCCTTCCCACCGCCACCATCTCTCCTCCTCCCTATGACAAGCCCCTCTATCTCCTTTGCCCCAAGTGTCCTTCTCCTCCCCGCCTGCAAGCAGCCTCACTGGGCCGACCACTCACGAATCCTTGATCCTCTTCATTGACATCACGGTGACATTGGTGCGTGGGGGAGGCAGCGGTTGCATTCGACAGCGCGTGTGGCGGGAGGCGTTTGTGGGCCGACGCTACACGCATGAGGGAGGGGAGCGAACAGACGAGTATACTAAATTCACGTTTTATAATAGTAGAGATTATATAGAGTCTATCTTATTTTTTATTTATTTCCCATGATAATGTTATGTTGAGTGATTTTATTATTTCACACTATGTTTTAGTAATGTGATAATCTCATGTTTATTGTAAATTTTTAATTATATTTATGTTGTAATGTAATTAATGTAGAGTATAAATTGAACATGTAGGTTACTCGTCAGGTTTCGGATAACTGATGGTTTTAGGTTTAGTTTTGAATCTACGGGTTTCGCGTGTTCAAGTTTGCATGAGTTTTACGAATTTACTTTGTGGGTGGGTTTTCATCAAACCTGTGTTTAAGACCCGTTGCCATTCCTATGTGTCAATCAACTGCTTGAAAAAAAAAATTAGGTGCATCCAGTATCCACCTAGCAAACAGTAGATACTATGGTTAGATTGTTGACACGTGTACTTTTTAAATCAATGGTATGTACGGTTTCATTGATGGGTACTGCATGCACATAATTTTTTTCCCACGGCTTAGGTAAGACATGACGCAATTTGTTTTCCTATTACGAAAATGCTAAGTAGAAATCTTCCGCATAGTTTGGTAGTCGATTGTCCTATATATGTATAAATAATGAAACAATTCAAATTCAAATTTTTTCATAACGTATAATTAGTGATTCTTAGCCCTATTTGGCACCGGGCACGACAAAACTTTAGTCCCTGTCATATCGGATGTTCAGATGTTAATTATAAAGATATTCGATTTAACAAGAGCTAAATTTTACTCTAACACATCTAAACACCTCCTTGTACTATTTCTTATCCTATTGAATATAATTGTTTTTTCAATTTTATTATTATATCTTGTCCCATCCGCATTAGGAATAGAGATGGTATAAATTAAGACACCCATAGTTCTAGATTTAGAAATTTTGGATTTAGAGCTATAAATAGTCCAACCGATCTAGTTTAAACCACTTTATTGAAAATATTTAGTTGAACAATCTGATTTTTATTTTAGACTAAAACAAATGTTTTGAACCACTTTATTTTATCATATAAATTCTACATACAACATGGATCTCAGAGTTGTAGTTAAACAAGCTCAAAAATTTATTATATTTTTTGAAGAAGGCACGTCACTTAGCTTTGTTTGAAAGACATTCAAACATGTTATTTTTTACGTTTTGTGTGAAAAAACCACAAAGGCCTGGTTTTTTGATCGAAATAACACGAATTCTTCTGAAGAGGACATCATGTGTCTAAACTTTCTTATATTAACTCTTTAAAGCCTCCCCGGTCTGCTCTTCAAACATAGCTCCACGTCAGCATTTTATGAAACGCCTCCTTTGGTTCTTCGTTAATTAGAAATCATAAATACCGGTGGGCTGGGCGCCCCGCCGGCCTAGCCACGTCGCTATTTTTTCCTTGGCCGTCCGATTGCTATTGTATCATTCTCGGTCGCCCAAGATTTGCGTAGTTGTTTCCTTTATCATCGTTCAGTCCGCATACAGGAAATAAACCAATTAACAATTCTCACTCTCTCATTCTCTCTCCCATGAGGGCTCTGTCACCTCTCCGAGTCCCCATTTGTTTCGTCGCCTAGGCGAGCTCCATCTCTTCTTGGATTCTCCGCACCCGAGCTCTCTCCTCTCCCACCTCCCACCTCCCCATCCACCTCTGCCTCACGCCACCGCTGCCTCCTCCTCCTCCCCCTCGGACCGTCGTCCCTACAGTAGATTGACGCGGGCACGCTCCGCTGGTGGCGGGATCTCCCCACGTGTCGGGCCGCAGTTTGAACTCCGGCGCATGGCGGGATGTGATGGGACGGATGCTTCAGTGTTGCAGCGTGGCCAGATCTACGGGGAGGGGCGTGGAGTGCGCAGATCGGGGGAGACCTAGGTTGTTGTTGCTGAATTCCAAACTCTCCTCGGGTGGGCAGTGAGCGGGCACACTGCACATCGAGGATGGCAGATTCCGGTGCTACCGGTGGCTCAGGTTCGGCTCCCCACTTGTTGTTCCTTTGCTCTCTCTCTCCCTCTCCCTCTCCCTCTCCCTGCACGTTTTCTCTAGCTGATTGACAAGCACATGTACATGAAGGTGAAGGATAACATGTTCAAGAACAAGCGTGTGTTTATGGAGAGCATCCACAAGTGCAGTTTTTTGTATGTTATATTGTGAACAAGCTAAAGCCAATGATTTATTCTGCTTGTTTTTTTAGGTTGCCAACAAAACATGTGTAGTTTGTTATTCTATAGGATTTGTTCATATCAATATAGCATTCATTAAATAGTAGGCGTAAATCAGTTGGTTGAGATTCTTGAGTAAAGTTGGCCCAATTTTAGGCCCTGTTTGGTTCTTTAGTCCCACATTTTAGTCCCATCACATCGGATATTTGGATGCTATTTTAGAGTATTAAATGTAGATTATTTATAAAACCCATTCATAATCGGTGGATTATTCGCGAGACGAATCTAATGAGCCTAATTACACCATAATTTGACAATGTAATGCTACAGTAAACATTTGCTAATCATGGATTAATTAGGCTTAAAAAATTGTCTCGTGAATAATCCTCCAATTCTATAATTTTTTTATAATCAGTTCAAATTTAATCCTTTAAATTGATGTCCAAACATCCGATGTGACACGGACTAAACTTTAGTCCAGGGAACCAAACACCACCTTACACTGACATGATTTTAATGTAGCATGGTATTTATTGTTCTTTCCCATGCTTACATTCTTATATTGTTTCATCAATCCCTATCTCATGCAGTGATAATACAGAGAATGTGCTCTTATCATGTGCTTTCGTACACTTCAAAACGAAAGAATTCATCAAGCAGTTCTTAGAAATTTCATCAATAAATCAACGAATTTGATTATCTGGCAGTGTTCTAAAAGGCGCTAGGCGCTAGTCGGGCGGGGACCAGGCGCCTAGCGCCTAGGGGCGCCTAGGCGGCGCCTAGAGTTGCCTCCTTTTGTTGTGTTTCAGATGCTCCCCTCTCCTCATTCCCTCATTCTCCTTGGGCTGGCTCCCCTTCCCTCTCCTCCTCTCCTCCTCCAGACCCCTCCCCTCTCCTCCTCTCCTCCTCCAGACCCCTCCCCTCACCTCCTCCTCCAGCTCAGGAGCTCCTCTCCTCCTCGCCTCGTCGCCGGAAGCCGGATCTGGCAGCGCGCGCCGCTCGTCGCCGGATCTGGCCGCGCGCGCGCCGCTAGTCGCCGGATCTGGCCGCTCGAGCGCCGCTCGGCGCCGGATCTGGCCGCGCGAGCGCCGCCGGTCGCCGGATCTGGCCGCGTGCGTGCCGCCGGTCGCCGGATCTGGCCGCGCGAGCGCCGCCGGTCGCCGGATCTGGCCGCGTGCCTCCTTCCTCTCGCCGGATCTGGCTACCTGCTCCCCTTCCGCCGCCGGTTCCGGGCCGCCTAGGCGCCGCGGTCAACCGCCTAGGCCGCGGTTGACCCGCCTAGGCGCCCCCACCCGCCCAGCCAGCCTCCGCGCGGCGGTGGGCTGGCGCCCAGCGCCTTTTGCCGCCTAGGCGGGCGCCTAGAGCCGCGTTTTAGAACACTGTTATCTGGTCAGCGGGTACCTTTTTTTCTCATTACATATTTACTGTTTTCATAGAGTTAGATTAAGGTCCTTGGAATTGAAGATATAGCTGTGTGCACCCTTTTTTTTGCTGATTACCCAATGCTCTTCTTGTAAGCATCTATTTTTTCTAATTCAAACATCACCAGGTTTTGAGATTTATCAGGAAACATTTATAGAGGCACTTGCAAAGCATTTTGATGCTATGCTACTTGTTGTCGATTCGCTTTTGTTGCCTGGGGTAAGTTCTCCATTTATTACTGATACTTAATATTACTTAGTGCCACTACTTTATTATTATTGAGACAGAAATTATCTTCAGGTGCCTTCAAAGGACCCAGAATTCCAGAAAGATGCCACCGAAGTCTGATAAGTGAGGGGATATGAACGGTGGTGAGAAGTTGGCAATTCTTCATAAGCATCGATCTTCCTTGGCAGATACAATGCACTTTAGGAGACCGGTTGTACCAACTTCCAGTGTTAATGCTGAAATTGTGGGTACATCGACTCTGCATTCCGCATCTTTGCCCAAACAGATTCATCAATGGCTACATCCAAAAGCTATACTTTTAGAGAAGGTTTTCTATTATCTCTTGATTATTTAATAAATCATTTTCATTTGTGCTTTACTCAAACATGATTGCACTGCCATTTTATGAGATAGGGTAAGGTATGTGGGTCCAGCTCGGCAACCACCATTGTCACAAAGGTTTCCTTGCTGAATGTCATTATTGTCATGCTATTTTCTTGGCACCAAACATTACTGCGTAATTTTGTCTTTCCATCAGAACTTTATTACTGCATTGAAGATTGTGGATGTGTTATCAGGATGTTTGTTTTCTATGTGGTATGGGAAGAGATCTTGGGGAAGGAGGAGATGTGCTACATCGAAGAGTTGAAGCAGTGCTACCTGACGATGGAGAAGGGGTACAACTCGATGCTGGTGAACCTCCTACACTGTTTTCTTCTGTTAAAACTAAAGTGTTTTCTTATGATAAAAAGGTCACTTTAACCTCCTATGCCGTTTTGCAGTTCACTTTCCATTTTTGTTCTGTTTTAATCATGTTATTTATGCTCCACCTAGGTTCACATATATAGCTTGTGTTTTGTGATATATTTCACCAAAAGGAATATGGAAGGAGGGGCTGCTCATTTTTCTAGGAAGGTGTGGTGTTGACATATGTTGTGAATTGTATGCAAGCTTTTGTGCTAAATTGCTCCGCAGCAGTAACCCAACAAACTTCTGTATTACAGCTAGCGTCTCCATTGTGGATGTATTGCTTTGAAGATATCCTTTGATCTGTTTGATAGTGGTGGAGTTCAATGTGTTACTTGCATTAAAAAAACAGCAGTTCAACCTGTAAGTTTCTTTGGCGCATATCTACATCTCTTTTCCAAATCATCTAATTGTTCTTTTTTCCAGGTTCGAAGTTCAATTGTTCCAAAGCTTTTTTCGTCTCAAAGTAAACATATACTATTGGGTAAAAGTGATAAGTTATTGCTAGGTAGACATTTGGAGGCAACCTCACTCATGTTTAATACCAGAAATGATTATCTTGCTATTATTACTAAGAATGACCATCCATTTATGGTGAAAAATGATGAATGTCTCACATTCAGTTTTCCTTCCTGCAGTTTGGTTTGCCTTCACGATCTACTGAGGTGATCTGATTGGCTGTTTTGCTCCATCCAACAAAAGGTAATCATTCATACACTTAATTGAGCTTTTCCTCTTGCTCTTGCTCTGGACAGCCTTGGCTAAAGATTTGTATCAATGTTAAAAACGGTGGCTATTCTGAGTTAGTAGGTTATATTCTATATATCGTTCGTTTGTTTCCTGGTTTTCACCTTTTCTCGCTTTGTCGTTGATGCATGCATCTCCTTGGTAGCATCTTCTCTCTTCACCTTGGGCTATTTAGCAGGTACTCAATGCTCTGCCATCTAATTCTTTATTGCTGGATAATTTATTTCCCACTATACAACGTGTTTGATCTCTGTGTGTTCATCCGTGTGTTGTTTTTAAGCGTCTCCTTCTTTATTCATCTCTACATGATGATAATATCCAAAAAGTTATGGATTCATTCCATGCGATACTTTTATGTCATAGTTACACTGATAGGATTCTATACCATTCTTTTTAGATTTATTGGTTTTTACACAAATTATATCTTTTCTTTTAGCATAATAGGTGCTCTGCATGAGCAATGCAAATCTTGCCCTCTTAGTTGCACATTGCACTAACAATTGTTTGTGTAGCCTTTTTTCATCTGGGTTTGCTGGTGAGGACATGAGCGTGAGTACTTGCACTTGACCATTTTGTGTTTAGTGTTGTATTACTGTCATAGGCGATGTTAATGTTGTGTGTTGTCTTTTTCGCGATCTGAGTTTTAATACTTTTTAACTTCAATCCAATTCTTTTTTCCATTTCATATTTTAATCATGATCTTGATCTTGGTGAGGTGATGTGTTTCACAACTAAACTTTTATATTGACTAGCCCTATTTATTATTTTAGTCATAACACTTTTTACCCTTTTATTAGTCAAGATGAATGCAAACTGAGTAGTTATTGGCATCCTCTGTGGATTTGATCAGTTCATGAATTTGGTGGTGGATAACACAGTCGAGGTCAATGGAAATGACAAGACTAATGGTGGTGAGTGTTCTGTCAGTAATAGCCGCTTGTTTTTAACCACTATACTAATCATAATTCAGAAAGAAGTTCCTGTAAAATACATGAGTTATATGGTGAGAACCCAAAATCATTTGCATGTTATCAGGGGAACAATGTTGTGATGATGGACTGATGGAGGCACTAGAGCCAGTTGTCGAATCCCAATGACATCCTTGTCATATTTCTGATTAAGTAGTTGTAGAGCTAGCGAGTCAACTGATGTATATGTTGTTGATGTTCTTATTATACCTTGACTAATGTAGTTCACAACATCTAACTTGAAAACGGACATCAAATTAATATCACCGCGCGCCATGGACGCGCCACAGCTGCAATGGTTGCTATAGGTGGCGCGCCCCAGCATCTAGTTCGCTAAATGTCCGATCCACTTTGCTCGTTCTCGAACGCGCACACGTCACCCCGAGCAGCTTTGGCGGTTTTGCAAAAAAAACCTTTCCTTTTCGTTAATTAGTATTAGTCCTTCCTCAGAGTTTTCTCTGTTTGAAAATCTTACTTATAGATCCTCATATTCCTGGGTAAATTCACACAAACAGATGAAACTCGAAAATTTAGGTACCGCTCTAAAACCAGGAAACACAGCCCTATTTGTGCAAAAATGCCATACACCCATGACCCATCTGCCGCATGCCACCCTCGCCATTTGGCTCCGCCCAATCTAGGCCTCTCCGCCTCCCTCGCCCTGTTCCTCATCGACCAGTTCCCCCCTCGCAAAACCCGCCACCGCGAGCCCCGCCAAGCCCTTCGGCGCCGCCAACCATCGGCCGCCGGGAAGCAGACATGGATATCTCCTCCATCCCTATCGCCTGCGCCCGCCTGCTCCTCCTCTTCTTGTCGGCTCTATCGCTCCTCCGCTCAAACCCTAGGGCGGCGGGCTGCGCTGTTGCTGCTGCTGCTGCTTCTGCGGCGACGGGAAGGGCAGTGGCAGGACCCCACAGAGGACGTCTACTCCGGCGTGGAGGTGCGCGTCACGCCGATGCGCACGGAGATCATCATCCACGCCACGCGGACGCATAACGTGCTCGGGGAGAAGGGCCGCAAGATCAGGGAGCTCACCTCCGTCGTGCAGAAGCGCTTCAACTTCCCCGAGAATGGCGTCGAACTCTATGCCAAGAAGGGGTGGCGGCGGAGAGCAAGAAGAGCAGAGGTCACCACAGCTGGATGAGGGAGCCGGCTGATCACCACCAGCACCATGACGAGGAGAAGACGCTGGAGCTCAGCCTTGGGCTCCCTGGAGGGGGAGGAGGATGGAGAGCGGCGTGCAGAGATTGATTGGTGGCAGCGATTGGGGCAAATCCCCATTTTGCATTGACAGATTGATTGGTAGATTAGGTTAGGTATCGGTGACGATTGTTTGTTCCTGCGCGATCTTATAATGTTATATGCCCTGGGTTCCTTAATTGATCATTTTGGGGCAATTTCAAGTTTATTACCTACGGGATTGGTGCATCATGGGTGTGATTCAAGCGGTAGCTACAAAAGTAAGTCGTCGAATGAGGATCATAGATGTTCCATAGAGCGGATATTGCCTCGAATATCTATAGATCCATGATAATTGTATGTGAACTTGAAGTTCAAAACACCAAATGAAGATTTAGGAAACGACTAATCAAAACTGGCGAGCCTTTTAGGGGAACTGCAGATAAGCAGGGTAGGGGAACTGAGTCAACTGATGCAAGTGTAACAGAATTGGAGGAGTCAGGATATGGTGAAGTAAAGTAGCAAGATGTTCGTTTTCGGGTTGTATCTTCAATTCTAAATTCAAATTATTGCATTGATCTTTTAAAGCAGGGCACTCCTAATTTTTTCATAGTTCTATTCTTGGTAGGGGTGTTCAAAAACAGGTTGAACAAACCTTTCAAAATCTTATATCACACACCCTTTGGAAAACATGGTTGAACACCCCTGTTGCCTGCTGTTTTAGCTGTAATCTTTCCATATTCTGGGTTCAGAAAAATCCTTGGTGTGTTCCCCTGAAGTCCTGAACAAGCTACCTTGTTTCTTTTCACTACTAAAGCATTCCATGTTTTTTCTCACTTTTCAATTTAACTTCTCACATTATACTTGAAAGAAAAGATGTTGTGAATGTTACTCGAGTGTATGTACTGCTGCTTAATATCAGGTGGACTCCATATGGAAACACAAAATGCATAATCTGCAAGCAACAGGTGCACCAGGATGCCAAGTACTGCCACACCTGAGCGTATTCAAATGGTTGCTCCATTGGGAACACCCTGCACTTAACTGGCATCATGACTTACAAGAATGTTGCTGTTTTACCTGCGTGTTCTTACAGTCCAAGTGAATATTATTTGGCACAGGTTTAGTATTATGAGACAATCCAGATTTTACTGATTCTGACACTTGACCATAATATTGACTGTTCATGGGGTATGTGCAATGTGTGGGAAGCAAGCAGTGTTCTAAAAGGCGCTAGGCGCTAGTCGGGCGGGGACCAGGCGCCTAGCGCCTAGGCGGCGCCTAGGCGGCGCCTAGAGTTGCCTCCTTTTGTTGTGTTTCAGATGCTCCCCTCTCCTCATTCCCTCATTCTCCTTGGGCTGGCTCCCCTTCCCTCTCCTCCTCTCCTCCTCCAGACCCCTCCCCTCTCCTCCTCTCCTCCTCCAGACCCCTCCCCTCACCTCCTCCTCTAGCTCAGGAGCTCCTCTCCTCCTCGCCTCGTCGCCGGAAGCCGGATCTGGCAGCGCGCGCCGCTCGTCGCCGGATCTGGCCGCGCGCGCGCCGCTAGTCGCCGGATTTGGCCGCTCGAGCGCCGCTCGGCGCCGGATCTGGCCGCGCGAGCGCCGCCGGTCGCCGGATCTGGCCGCGTGCGTGCCGCCGGTCGCCGGATCTGGCCGCGCGAGCGCCGCCGATCGCCGGATCTGGCCGCGTGCCTCCTTCCTCTCGCCGGATCTGGCTACCTGCTCCCCTTCCGCCGCCGGTTCCGGGCCGCCTAGGCGCCGCGGTCAACCGCCTAGGCCGCGGTTGACCCGCCTAGGCGCCCCCACCCGCCCAGCCAGCCTCCGCGCGGCGGTGGGCTGGCGCCCAGCGCCTTTTGCCGCCTTGGCGGGCGCCTAGAGCCGCGTTTTAGAACACTGGAAGCAAGTGCTGGACACGAAGCTGTATAAGCAAAGCAATGTGTAATGCCAGCTCCTGTGCCATCCAGGATAATCTTGTAACGACCTGTCAGTGCTCAACTTGTGACATCTTGTACTTGCAATCTAGCTGTGGAAAAATAGTTACTTGTGTTCAAGAATTATGTACTTGGCTAACCATTATGGAATGGAACGTCTCCAAACTTCAAACTTTCAGCAATTCTATTCAACACCATTCTGACTTGGTTGTGCTTTCTAGCTTTCTTCTACTTTCTGTACTGTTTGGGGGCACGAGGCTGGTGCTGAACGAGTTACTGCAATGGCTCACTGATATCTCCAGTCTTGGTTGCATTACATGTCCAGAATTTGTGCGTTTCTAAAGAGATTTTGTGTTTGGTTCAGGGCATGGGGAGTTGGGGACATGCAAACATTTCCATTTCTGATGCTATATAACCTAACATCCAAACCATTGTGTGTCTTATGCATAGGAAATTAACTCATTGTTCTCATTTCATGGACTTCAAGGGCAGAAAATCATTTTCTTTAATGACATGTTTGATCTTTCTTAATGAAATTACAAATAAGCTCTTCTGTATTTTATCTTTTGAAACATGGACCTATCTAGGCTGTGCACCCGCTTAGGTTTATCTTCTCTCTTTGAAAAGATTAAAACCACACCATCAAAAACTGAAATCTCATAGTTAACCTAGAACACGGCAGCTAATCTGAACTCAGGTCTCAGGCTTTAAACACTGGGGATAGAGCAATATTACAAATCTTCATTGCTAACGTTACAGTTTGTCAGAAGTTTGCTGCTTGTTTATGCTGCTACATTATGCATCCAAGCGACGTACATTAACGTAATGGGGGCAGCATCAACTGAGGCCGGCTACAACTAGCTATTCACCATTTCTATGGAGTAGAAAGACTAATAAAAATACAGGAGACTAGGTTACTTACATGCTACAATGAACAAGAAAAATGGAGTAAATCGTGTGCTTGAACTTATTTGTTTGCAGTAAATTGCAGGGCAGCAGTGCCAGTCGCTTCTCCTTTTCTTGCAGTTTCAGGTTTTCTGGTTGATCACGTGGCAGAGTTGGGTCTTCTGGCTCTCCACCCGAGCTTCTAGAAGCTTTGCCTTCAGGCTCTGCTTCTGACCCAGCTCCATGCAGCTTCTGAACCCGCGATTGAGCTGGCTGTTCATCGAATCAGGCGAGCTCCATTGCCCTATGCTTGGAGAGCTGAATCCTGCATCTTGACTATGACTTCGGTTAGTTCGGTAGAAGAAGGCATGCCATTTGACAGCCTTTCGTTTGATGATCTCCCATTTGCTTTTGGGTCATTTTTTGAGTTATGTGCACTGTCTTTTACATTGTTTACTGCATTGCAACAGCTCATATGGTGTCCTACATTACATGGTAATTTAGCTATCTACAGTTGTGTATTTCTAACTGTTAGTATCTTTTTTCACTTCCTAATAATACCTTCTACAGGGAATTTTTTTCTAACTGTGATATCACATGGCATTTAGGAATTCGTTTGATGAAACTACAGGTGATAAAAAATTCCCTGTACCGACTGTGTTTTATGTCACACTGGTATGGTTGTTAAGGCTGCAGCTTTGTATTCATGGTTTGCTTTGGTACTACTAGGAGAATGCACTGCTGTTCTTCTAGACTCTTTAAGGCTGCATATGCATTACATACTAGATGTTTTAATGACCATGATTGTTGACATTAAATGGGAACTGAGACTTTTCGGACTGTTATATTATCATTGGATTAGATGTTAGAATGACTTGATTCGGTGTGATCATCGGGATAAAGAAAACTAGAATGTGAAGTGCAGCTTAGGCTTAGCCTTGTATGATGGTATCGCGTTCCTGTGTCACTTTGGCTATATGAACATAGTTTTGACGTTCTGTTCTTAATGCAGTTTTTATTTTGAAAGAGATAATGCAGCATTGAGGTTATTTCTTGCAGGTAATATTCGGAGATGCTTGCAATGGTTAACAGTCTGTTTGTTTCAGCTTTGGATTATAAAAATTCAGCTTATAAAAAAAGCTGGGTTCCACCGATTTATTGGATTATTGTTATAATCTGTATATTATAATAAGATGATATAATAAATTATCATATTTGTTTCAGCTTATAAAATAACTAAATTGTTATAATTTAAAATTGAAACAAATAAGATCTAAATATTCAACGACAATTGCTTGGTGTTATCAAACAGGCAAAACAAGATCAAACAATCGAATAACTTAAAACATCTTGCTTGTTATGAAAGAGGCATAACCAGATCAAACAATTGAATAACTTAAAAAAGAAATGTAAACTTTGAATGGAAACAACTTGAATTCGTACGTGCATGGATTATGCTGTATTATCATCATGGAGAACCAAATGTATCATAACTAGCAGAAGAGAAGCCGAAGCATGTTCGGATGAAGCAACCAACTGCAACATCGCTAAATGCATAATATGTTTAAAGGTAGCTTGTTACAACCACATATGGTGAAGTGCAACACAAATAGGTAGCTGGTTTATCATTTTTATGGCATTACATATTGAACCAGCCTCACTTCTTTCCACTTTTCTTGAGACCGAAGCCTCCCAATGTATCCTTCTGGGATGCCTTGCCCTTCAGCTCCTTCAGTGCCTGTTTGCAAGAAAATCACGTAGTTTATGTCAACAGATTCAGAAATTAGCTATGACAAAAAGAAACCGATACAGATACCACTTAGACTTCTGTCAATGACCTCACCTTTTCCTCATATTTCTTCTTCTGCAAATATATAGGCAAGATCGCTCTGCAAATAACGAAGAAATCAGAACTATGACAAGTACGTATAGAGTATAGACCAATATAGAGTATAGACCAACTGTATTCAAGTTGCTTCTAGCATCATACTTTAGAAGATTGCAAGGTATCAACAACTCATAAGTACTATAACACCGGCCCAAATCACTTTGTGAAACCAAACATATACTAGCCACATGACCTCAACTTGGACAAACAGCATACGGAATGCCTGTCAGATTCTGCCTTGCTTGCCATCGCCAACAATTGAGTGGCACTATCTTTCCCTTGTCATCACCGAAGGCTTGGCATCAAACCAAACTATATTGTGTTAAAACCAAGTTACCACTATTGGTGTCATGTTTTTTTTTAAAAAAATCTAGCTATCAGATTATTCATCGAATGAGGCTATTAGTATTTGTTTTCCATAATATTTTATCATTTTATTATATGCAGTCAATAACTTGTTTCTGGTTTACTCATTATATTAACTGCTTTAGTTTACTCAAATTATTACACTTTGTTTTTAGTTGGAAGAGATAATCCAAATCAAGAAAGAAATGAGTCTGCTTCTTTGTTTTTCTCTACCATCAATTAAATATAACATGGCATGATAAGTTTCCAACAATTGAGTGGCATTATCTTTCCCTTGTCATTCATAAACGGTTATATTCTATTTACATACCTTTTGAAATTTTCAAACGATTTCGGATGCATGAGTTTGGTGAAGGAAGTTTACTATTGGTGAAGGAAGTTTACTATTGCTTGATCTGATATTGCTTGAGTTGCGGAGGTACACTGATTTACTATTGCTTGAGTTGTTGACGTAACGCTAGATGTTTGAGGGCTTACAGTATAAGGATTTGGGCGCAATTTTAATGTAAACTGTCCCAATCGGTCATTAATATACGATGTTTGAGGGAGTATATGCTTTGGATACAATTAGCCAATGATGTTAAACATTGCATTTTTTCTTCGCTAAGTACTCAAGCCATGTTTCTATTAGTAGTTATTTGATTTTGAGATTTGGTTTACTTTTCCCCTAGCTTTGGAGTAAGAAGAAAATACATTGCACAGACGATTACATCCAAGTGACCGAGTTTGAAGTTGATAGGAGTAAAATTACAAATCTTCGTTGTGGTTGTAGACTTGGATTTGTAGATTATATTGGCACACCTAAGCAGGCGTTCTGGTGCTGAAGCTGTTGCTTGAGATGGGAATAAACAGTTTAACACCATTGGCTGGTTGTTTGTTATAATGATTGCTATCTATTATGCAATGTAGATCATTTTCCCTGCTACAGATTATAGAAGGCAAACCAAGGAATAAACAATAAGAGGTCTAAAACATATCCGTTATTGCTGTCAATTTCTACAATTAAATTTATTTGGAACTTTAGCTCCTAAGCTTACTCGTCTTTCACATACAAATTGGGGCACCTCACTGCCTAGTTATATAACATTTGGAGGACAAGCTAAAAAATTGATAAAGCAGCAGATCAAAATATCAAATGCTCCTTGATACCCATTTATCCATGCCATTATAAGACAATTTCGGTATCAAACCAAATACAATATTCTATTTTAGTAGTGCAACAATATATTCGAACTTCAGGCACTACAAGAAATGGATAGTTTGCCGAGTGTCCGAAGCTTTATCAAGTGCAATATCTCGAGCACTCGGCAAACAAGTTACTAACGGACGTCGCGACGGCGTTCTTGCGCAGAAATTTTTTTGAGGGTTTGCCGAGTGTTTTTAAAAAACACTCGGCAAAGAGAGTATGTTTGCCGAGTGTTTTTTAAAAAACACTCGACAAACCAATTTTTTATTTTTTTTCTGAACCATTGTTTCGAGTCTACGTGATATTTTCAATTTGATTTTTACTTGAAATTTTTTCTACAATGAAAACACAATATATATTATCTCATGTAAAAATTACATATTTTTTGGTTCATTTTGTTATTTTTAAATTATTAAGTATGTTTCTAGGATTTATATTGAAATAGGTGAAATTTAAACTACAGGTGCCTAAAATAATAAACCAAAAAATATGAAAAAAAATCATATTCATGTTTTAAAGTCTATTTAGGGTTCTTATAAACTGAATTAAAAGAGAAATTAGGGTGTAACACTCATTCAACAACGTGAAGCTTAATAGTTTTTTAATTATAAAAAATCAACTGAAGTCTAAAAAACATGAGACTTGTCATGGTGTTATTATATAATACATAGATATTGTGATAAAAATTTAAAAATATTTCGAGAAAATTATCACGTAGAGTGTTTAGAAATCGGAGATTATGAGAGAAGTGATTAGGGTTTAGAGAAGAAATGAGATAGGTTTGAAAGAAGTTTGACGGGTAAATTATTTTTTTACTTGAATTTTTTTCTACAATGAAAACACAACATATATTATCTTATGTAAAAATTACACATTTTTTCGGTTCAGTTTGTTATTTTTAAATTATTAAGTATGTTTCTAGGATTTAAATTGAAATAGGTGAAATTTGAACCACAAGTGCCTAAAATAATAAACCAAAAAATATGGAAAAAATCATATTCATGTTTTAAAGTCTATTTAGGGTTCTTATAAACTAAATTAAAAGAAATTTTGAACAATTTAGGGTATGACGCTCGTTCAACAACGTGAAGCTTAATAGTTTTTTTTAATTATAAAAAAATCAACTGAAATCTAAAAAACATGAGACTTGTCATGGTGTTATTATATGATACATAGATGTTGTAATAAAAATTTAAAAATATTTCGAGAAAATTATCACGTAGAGTGTTTAGAAATCGAAGATTATGAGAGAAGTGATTATGGTTTAGAGAAGAAATGAGATAGGTTTGAAAGAAGTTTGACGGGTAAATTATTTTTTGTACATGAAATTTTTTCTATAATGAAAACACAACATATATTATCTCATGTAAAAATTACACATTTTTTGGTTCAGTTTGTTATTTTTAAATTATTATGTTTCTAGGATTTAAACTGAAATAGGTGAAATTTGAACTACAAATGTATGAAATAATAAAAATATATTATTAAAAAACTTATTTATGTTGTTGAGTTTATTTTTAGTCCTTATGCAATATAGTTTTATAATTTCTATTAAGGAAAAGATTGTAAAACAAATTAAACAAAAATAAAATAAAAATAAAAAAACCTCTTTGCCGAGTGCCAAATTTGAGGCACTCGTCAAATATTTTGGGTTTGCCGAGTGCAACACTTGGCAAACCCATAAAACTCTTTCCCGCAGAATTTTTCAGCCAAATTTCAAAATTGGCGCACTTTTTTTCAAAATTTTCACAGTTTTTCTTTAAAAAACCCACGCCTTTCCTCCTCCCTCCATTCTCTCCTCTCTTTCCCTCCCACCGTCGGTCGTCAGCCTCGTCACCACCGGTCGCCGCCCTGCTAGGCCTCGTCGCCCGTCCAGCTCCACTCCATCGCCATCGGTCACCGCTGGTCGCCGCCCACCCCACGCACCCCACGCCCCGCGCCATGCACGCACTGTGCCCTGCGCCATGACGCGTCGCGCCCGCTCGGTGTTCGACAAAATGTGCGTTCGGGACGGACGTCCCGTTCTACACATTTTTTTATTTCTTGTTTTCTTGTTTGCATAGTGCCAAATTTTGGGTACTCGGCAAACCTTCCGTCAAGGCTCCGTTATAATATATTGTTTGCCGAGAGTTAAATTTGGCACTCGGTGAAGTATTCGCCGAGTACCCGATAAAAAACACTAGGCAAACAGTTAATCACCGATGGATCTTTTACCGTGTGCTGTTCGCCGAGTGCAATACTCGGCGAAGCCTTTTCTGAGTGCAAACAAGGCTTCGCCGAGTGCTTTTGGCACTCGACAATCAGCTATTCTCCCGAAGCGAGGGATGCAAATGTTTTTGTGACGCCCCGATTTAACAAATCAAAACATTATTGAATTTACAAAGAAAAACAATAATACAAGAGGTTCATCACGCGACACGTACATACGAGCAATCATTCATGGTACGCAGACCACATTATTATAAAAGAGTAAAATTAAAAATAAGTAAATAAAAGCATGACGAACGCCCTCTTCAGGATCTTCTTCTTGACTAGGTCGCTACTCCAGACCATCTTCGTAGTAGGCATCCTCCGAATGGTGTGTCCAACGGGTATGAGTACAAAAAGTACTCAACAAGCCACCACAAATGCAATAGTAATGCAAGGTAATAACAAAGGAAGGATAATGGCTAATTTTGCGGGAAAGCACACTTGTAAAGCAGTTAATGTGATCCAGTTATTAATACAGAAACGTAAACATGTATATGCATCATCTTCTAACTCGAGGGGTACAGTCAGCCCACCCTCGCTCAACAGTCCTTACATGTCAAATCATCATGCACGTTCATTTAAAAGTAAACTAAATGTGGGATGTCACGCAACTCGCCCTTGACCGTGGGCTCAGCTTTTCGAAAAGATTTATGACTCTGATCAGAGGTGTACTACTGTACCCACAAGGCACGCACTCATCCCAAACACCAAAGTGTAACGAGATGACCCATACCACGGGAACTCGTGCCAAAACCTCAACATGAAATGCTTCAAGCGATAACCACCCGCTCAAGGTTTCGCCGGCGCGCCGGGCCGCATCCCGGCTAACGTCGCACCCCCTTTTGCGCCACATCGGTACAAGCCACCCGCAGGTGCAGCTTGACCCATCTCCAAATGGTGGCCTCGGTTTGGAACACTCCATACCTTAGTTAGGACTTACCCATTAGACTTATGGTTAGTACGGAAGTGTATTGTAACGGATCCCTCAGACCGGTCCTTATAGTGCCTCGGGTGCTACTGACCAATGCCCTAGCTTGCACCCAGAACCTACCATGCATACACTCACAACCAAAACTCTATCACCAACAGAATTCCAAAGATAAGGATAATGGGGATCATATAGTAGAACCAAGTTGCTACGACTCATTTTTAACCCTATAGCAATCGTGTCAATACATTGGACACTAGCTAATAATACTAATCATATGGTGACAAGGAGTTTAGGCTAGATAGCATGGCTTGGGTTGCACATCAAGGTCGGGGGATCCTAATAATATATTGTAAGAGTTTCATTTGTCTAATGCATGTATATCCTATGTGTTTTAGCGATAGTTTAGTAAAACATGGGTTCAATATGCTCAAAAGATTGGTTTGATGACTTGCCTCGTTCCGCGAAAGGAGAGGGAGGAACTTTGGGAAAGTATTTCGGCTCCTCGGTGGCGTCGTAGTCTTTTCGACAAAGGTAATAAACATAACATTCAATAAACATTCCAAAATCACACAATAAGCATATGGGTTTTGATTAGGTTTACATTAAGAAAAATAAGTTATTAAGTTTCTGGAAATCATTTTATGAATTTTTAATATGGGCTCTTGATTGAGTTAGAGATCTCAAAGAAAGAAAATAAAAAATGTTAACTAATGTATTTTAAACTTCCAATTGATTTAAAATAAAAAGGTTCAGAATAAACTTAGTGGTTTTATTATATTAAAATGAAAAGGATAAAAGATAACTTTTTCTGAAATTGAAATGAATCAATTTGTAATTTACCCTAAAGTGCATTTGAACATATTATTAAGCAAAAATGAAATACTCAATATAAAGCTATTGTTTTTATTGCATTAACATGTATAGAGTAAAATTATAAATTTTCTGGAATAGAAATGATAATTTTTTGAGTTAAAATGCGCCAGATATGAATTTTATAAGTTTAAAACTATTTCTGGAAATTAATTTAAATCCAAATACAGGCGTCGGTACAAGGTGAACCGGGTTCACCGCGAACCCGCGCACTGTGCGCGTGCGCCAGATCCAGATCCTCCGCTGGATCGCGATCGAGCGGCCACGGGCGAGGCGGAGGCACTAAGTCATTGCGGACGGCCAGGATTAAAATGCCGAACCGGTACGCGATGGACGGCTCAGATTCATCGAGGGTTTTAAAAACTAATGGACACACGAGATCACACCGTACCGATTCGCTCAGATCTGACGGCGTGGATTAAACCGAAGGATTGATTTAATCTCAGCCGTCGGATCACGATCGCGCGGTCGGGGACGAATCCGACACGACACGGGTATTTTACCCGCACCGGTCGTCTTCTCTGGCGACGGCGAGCGGGCCAGGAGCTATGGCGAGCGGTGGCGGCCAGATCTAGGGGCTAAAATGGACGGAGGGGACTACGGGGATCACGAGGGTACCTTAGGCGAGGCGAGAGGTCGTCGGAGCGTGGCCGTCGACAAGGGTAGATGACGGAGGGGTTCGGGTTCCTCGTCGGTGATGGCGTTTCGGCGGGGTTCATCGGCGACGGAGAGGTGGCTGAGGTTGGGGAGATGTCGGCGGTCACGGAGGTGCGGTCGTCGAGGACGGAGGGGGACTCCGGCGATGGTGAGCGGCGGCTGGAGCGAAGGTGGCGGAGTGGCGTTTAAGGGAGCGCCTCGGGCGTTCTGTTCAGTCTAAGCACGAATGAACGTGCGGGCTGGACGCGGCGGAGGTGTGGGGTTTAAATAGAGGCACTAGCGGGGCAGTGGGGGCGCAATCGGGGGGAGGCCAAGAGTAACGCCGGTGAGCTCTTACCATGCATGCGAGCGATAGGGGTGATTGCACGTGGGTTAATGGGAGGAAACGGCCGGCGCATCGCGGGGGTGTTAATGGCATCGGCAAATTAACGCGAGGCGGGGCCGGTGGGGGCGGATCCGAGGTGGGATCGAGGGCTGGCAAAGTTAGGGGGGTTGGCACGAGGTGGATGACGGGTCCGACAGGTGGGCCAAGACGGCTAGCGGGCGCGGGATGAGGGCGAGGCAACGGGACGCGACCGACAGGTGGGGCCAAGGCGTCGGGAGCGCGCGCGATAGGAGAGGGGGTTGCTGACGGGTGGGGTCCGCCTGTCAGAACGGGCACGGGGAGGGGAGTGGGCTGGGCCGGCCGGTGAAGGGAGGATGGGGGAAAAGGGCCCGTTACTGTTTGAATTCTTTTGTGAATAAAAATAAATGCAGCAATTAGTTTAAAATATTTGGGCTACTTCCAAGGGTGATAAAAATTTGTAAAAATTCTCAAAAATATATCTTGGCCTAGGGATCATATACAAAATTTTCTAGCCTCTAGTTTGGTCATTTCACCTAGGTTCTAGTTCAAACAAGCTAAGAAGGGCATTAAAGGTATTTCCAATTTAATTAATTCCAGAAAAATATATTAAATGGTATTTTTATTTAGAGAAAATTTGGGGTGTTACAAACCTATCCCCCTTACAAAGAATCTCGTCCTCGAGATTGGAACGTTACTCGAATAACTCGGGGTATTGGGCTTTCAACTCGTCTTCTTTTTCCCATGTGGCTTCTTCAACGAGGTGGTTGTCCCACTGACCTTGCATAAGCGAACCACACGGCTCCTGGTTACTCTTTCCTTAATCTCCAGGATTTTGACAGGTTTCTCGAGGTAGGTCAAATCCTCTTGGACATTGAGTTGTTGGAGGTCGGCCTGTTCGGCGGGCACACGAAGACACTTCTTCAGCTGAGAGACGTGGAACACATCATGGACTCCAGCCAAGGATGGAGGCAGTTCTAGTTGATATTCCACTTCTCCCTACCATCGGAGAATCTGAAAAGGTCTGACATAACGGGGTCCTAGCTTGCCTCTCATGTTGAACCTTTGAGTGCCACGGAGGGGAGTGACTCGGAGATAGACATAATCGCCTTCCTCAAAGGTCAGGTCTCTTCGTCGGTTATCGGCATAGCTCTTTTGTCGGGACTGGGCTATTTTCAATCTGCCCCTGATGATCTTAACCTTCTCTTCAGCTTCTCTCAATATATCTGTCCCAAACAGTTGTGACTCTCTGGTCTGATCCCAGAGCAACGACGTTCTGCACTTACGCCCATAAAGCGCTTCAAATGGGGACATCTACAGGTTAACTTGATAGCTGTTGTTGTAGGAGAACTCCGTATAAGGAAAGTTCTTGTCCCACATTCCGCCAAAGTCTAAAGCTCAAGCTCTAAGCATATCCTCCAATACCTGGTTGACCCTTTCGGTTTGACCATCGGTCTGTGGATGATAGGCGGTGCTAAAGTTTAGCCGGGTGCCGAGTTCCTCTTGAAGGTTCTTCCAAAACTTAGAGGTAAACTGACTCCCACGGTCAGATACAATCCGGGTCATATACAACTCAGCCAACTTTGCGACGGTGTAAGTTGTCTTGACGGGGATAAAGTGAGCTACTTTGGTGAGTCGGTCGACGATCACCTAGATAGAATCATGACCGGCTTGGGTCCTAGGCAGTCCCGTGATGAAGTCCATCCCTATCTCTTCCCACTTCCATTCGGGGACTTTGAGGGGTTGTAACAGTCCAGCAGGTCTCTGGTGCTCTGCCTTGACTCACCGGCACGTGTCACACTTGGCCACATACTCAGCTATTGCCTTCTTCATGCTGACCCACCAATATTTCTCCTTTAGGTCTTGATACATCTTTGTACTCCCGGGATGTATGGAGTATAGAGTATCGTGGGCTTCTTGAAGGATAAGAGTCTTCAACCCAGGCTTGTCGGGTACACATATCTGGTTTCCGAACCAGATGGTACCATGCTCGTCCTCGGAGAATCCGGGGGCTTTACCCTTCCGCATGTTCTGCTGGATCTCCAAGATGTCTAGGTCTTCCTTATGTGTTTCCCGGATCTGGTCTATCAAGACAGGTCTAGACTCCAAAGCAGCGAGATACACTCGGTTGGCGATCCCTAGATTCAGTCTTTCCATTTCCTTATATAGCAAGGGGGCCTGGTCCCGTATCATGATGGCATTGTAGTACCCTTTTCGACTGAGGGTGTTTGCCACCACATTGGCCTTGCCTGGATGATAATAGATGCCCAAGTCATAATCCTTGATCAATTCCAACCATCTCCTCTGCCTGAGGTTCAGGTCTGGTTGGGTGAATATATAATTGAGGCTCTTGTGGTCGGTGAAGACCTCGCACCAATTCCCCACAAGGTAATGTCTCCATATATTCAAGGCATGAACAACGGCTGCCAATTCCAGGTCGTGGGTCGGGTAGTTCAGGTCATGTGGTCTCATCTGTCGAGAGGCGTAAGATATCACCTTCCCATCTTGCATTAAGACACATCCCAATCCTTGACGAGAGGCATCACAGTAGACGTGGAAGTCATTCCGGATGTCTGGCAGGGTCATAATTGGGGCTGACACGAGCTTCTTCTTAAGGGTTTGGAAGCATTCTTGACAATTCGGGGTCCATTCAAACTTTACTTCCTTCTGCAACAGCCTGGTCATAGGCTTGGCTATCTTTGAAAAGTTCTCGATGAACCGGTGGTAGTATCCGGCCAATCCAAGAAAACTTCGGATCTCGGTCACGTTCGTGGGTTGTAGCCAGTTGGTCACTGCTTCCACGGTGGTTGGGTCCACAGCTATTCCTCTGGCAGATATGACATGACCGAGGAACTTCACCTCAGATGACCAAAACTCAAACTTGCTGTATTTGGCGTACAATTGTTGTTCCCTTAGCTTTCCGAGGGTCAGACAGAGGTGGGTTTCATGTTCTTCCTTGGTCTTGGAGTAGACAAGGATGTCGTCGATGCATACCATGATGAACTTATCCAAGAACTCCATGAATACATTGTTCATCATGTTCATGAAAAAGGCTGGGGCATTCGTGAGTCCGAACGACATCACAGTATACTCGTAGAGTCCATAGCGAGAGCTGAAGGCAGTCTTGGGGATGTCTTCTTCTCTAATCCTCAATTGGTGATAACCCGATCTGAGGTCAATCTTAGAAAACACCAAGGATCCTTTCAGCTGATCGAACATGTCGTCGATCCGAGGCAATGGGTACTTGTTCTTGATGGTTACGTCATTCATGGCCCTATAATCCACACACATCCTTTTAGTTTTGTCCTTCTTCATGGCGAAGATGACTGGTGCACCCTAGGGTGAGGTACTTGGTCGGATGTACCCTTTCTGTTCCAGGTCTTTGATGTTGCTCTTGACTTTGGCTAATTCATTGGCGGCCATACGGTATGGGCGCTTGGAGATTGGAGTGGTCCCGGGGACAAGCTCGATTCTGAATTCGATGTCCCACTTGGGAGGCATTCCTGGCAGGTCCTCTGGGAAAACGTCCATGTACTCCTTGACTACAGGCACTTCCTCTAGGGCTAGTGAGTGGAGCGACACCTCACGAGGTTTGCGGTTGGTCATTCGAAAAGTGACGGCTTCACCTTCGGGGTTGGTCACAGTTACGGACTTGCTGGCACAATCGATCACCCCCTTGTGTTTCATCAACCAATCCATCCCTAGTATGAGGTCGAGTCCGGTACACTTAATGAGTACTAGCTTGACCCAGAATAATATTCCTTGAATCTCTATCTTTACCTTAGGGCTGAACAAGTGGGCTAAGGTTTTATTGCCTGGGGTGGCAATCATCATGGGGGCTGGTAGAGGGAGCACTTCCAAGTTGTTGGTTTTCACAAAATCCTCCGATATTAAAGAGTGTGTTGCCCCAGAGTCAAATAGTATTATAGCTGGTATGGAGTTGGCGGTAAACGTACCGAGTACAACTTCAAGAGCTTCCTGAGCTTCCTCTCCACTGATGTGGTTGACACGGGCATGAACCGCCTGGTTGGGTGCCACGCCTTGAGGCTGCTTGGGGTGAGGACATTGATGTGTGTAGTGCCCCTCCTTCTAGCAGTTGAAGCAGGCGACTGACTTCCCTAGGCGGTTCCTCATGATCGGGGCCTTGGCGGCGGGCGGCGGCTGAGCGGCCGAAGCTGGTGGAGCGGGGCGGGGATGCCCGGCGTTGGATCCACCGGCGGCGTGAGGTGGCCTATAGGCGGGCCGAGGATGGTAGGCAGGCGCTGGTGGTGGAGGGACGAAGCGGGGCCTCTGAGTGTTCACCTGATGATGCTTGAACGCAATCATCTTCCTCTTCTTGAGGTCCAACTTATTCTGCTCAGTCTCTTGGATGAGCACTTTGTTCACCAACCGTTGAAAGTCGGCGTAGTCGGTGGCGACGAGCTGGATGGACAGCTCATCCTTAAGTCCCCAGAGGAACTTAGCCTAGCGGAGGGCATCGGTTCGCACCTCTTTTGGCGCGTAGCATGCCAGACGGTTGAACTCATGGAGATACTCCATGACAGTCCGACTGCCCTGTTGCAGGTCGCGGAACTCCTGCTGTTTTACCGCGATGACTCCGGCGGGGATGTGGGCAGCGCGAAAGGCGATGGTGAACTCCGCCCAAGTCACCACGTGGTCCTCCGGTTGGGACTCACGGTAGTTGTCCCACCATTCTGTGGCGGGACCCTGGAGTTGATGAGTGGCGAACGCCACTCTCTCCCGGTCGGTGCAGGGGAGGAGATCTAGCTTCTTCCCGATGGTGCGGAGCCAATCTCCAACCTCCATAGGGTTCGTGGTGCTGGAGAAAATCGGGGGACGCACGCGCAAGAACTCCGAGAGTTGAGGCGCGGGTGTGGGGGCTGGTGCACGAGGGGAGGGCTCCACATTGTACAGCCGATCCAACTGTGCCTGTTGGTGCCGCATCTGGGTGAGGAGGGCGGTAATCAGCTGGTTCTTGTTCACCATCATCTCCGCCAAGGTGGGGTGGTTGGCGGATGGCGACCTAGTCTGACGTTGGCCCATTGCGCCCTAGTTGGGCACAACACTTCCAGGAAAACCGTTGCTCGCCCCTTCTCCGTTGTTGGACCCGGTGTTCTGATTATCAGCCATCTTCTGAACATACAAGATTTTTAGTCATAAGATAAAGGCTTTAAGACAAATTTTTAACCAAGAGTATCCAAGAGGGGCTCATACATATATATAGGTGGTAAAAAGTGTTCATTACATCAATGCTCTTATTTTAATCCACCAACAACACAAGTCATTGCAGGTGGTACCACAATCACTAAAATTATTAAAATCAAACAACGCTAACTACCGCCTACTCATCATCTGGGGCAGTCTCCATGCTCTCGGAACCACGATGGTCCTGAGGGACGGCGGGCTCGAGAAAATTCTCGATAATGGGGTCGGAGATGATGGCGGGGCGCGGGGCAAGGGCGCTGGAGCTAGATGATCCAGCGGTCGTGGGGTCTGGCGGGATCCTCTTGGGGCGAGGGGCAGGCTCGTGGATGGGCTTCTTCCTCCTCAGGACGAGGGGACCATCTCCGATATGTCCTTCTGCAGCTGTATTATCTTGCGCTGCAGCTCGCCATTTTGTTGGATCAAGTTCTTCGTCTCTTGATGAAGGAACTCGACCGCCTCGTGGTGCTCCTCGGCGTCCAGCACGGCCTCGGTATGGAGATAGTCCATGGCCTGAAGAAGGCGCGTCTGCCAGGCCATGACCGGATCGCGATCGGAGTGAACTCCGATGTAGATGCTACGGTGGGCACCGAGAGTGCGCTTCGGCACGAGTTGAAAGGACGTGTTCTGAAGACGATCATCATAGATCATCCTAAGCTCCATGAGGGCTTGAAGGGCGACACGTTGGCATGCGACGTCGAAGGTTGGGCCTCCAAGTGCTGCCGTGAAGAACGACAGGTGCTCGCCGGATCCGTGGATGGTAAGGGAGACATCGCAGGGTCCTGCGAACTCTTCCATGTACACCACATGGAACTCGGGCTCAAAGAGGAACCCAAGGAAGGTGACCGTCATGCGGAGCTCCCTGACGAAGCCCTTGAAGTGGCGGCAGAAGCTGTGCACTTGGTAGACCAGCATCTACAAAAACAACAGTTGAAGGAAAGTGAGGAGAGGAACAAAGTTATAAAGTAGGTTTTTGAGAAATAGTTTTCTGCAGCTAATGGCTAGGCTGGTCCATTTGGCTTCCTACAGTCAAGTCGGCTCTAATACCATCTTGTGATGCCCTGATTTAACAAATCAGAACATTATTGAATTTCCAAAGAAAAACAATAATATAAGAGGTTCATCATGTGACACGTACATACGAGAAATCATTCGTGGTACGCAGACCACATTATTACAAAAGAGTAAAATTAAAAATAAGTAAATAAAAGCATGACGAACGCCCTCTTCAGGATCTTCTTCTTGACTAGGTCGCTACTCTAAACCATCCTCGTAGTAGGCATCCTCTGAATGGTGTGTCCAATATGTATGAGTACAAAAAGTACTCAACAAGCCACCACAAATGCAATAGTAATGCAAGGTAATAACAAAGGAAGAATAATGGCTAATTTTGCGGGAAACCACATTTGTAAAGCAGTTAATGTGATCCAGTTATTAATACAGAAACATAAACATGTATATGCATCATCTTCTAACTCGAGGGGTACAGTCAGCCCACCCTCGCTCAACAGTCCTTACATGTCAAATCATCATGCACGTTCATTTAAAAGTAAACTAATTGTGGGATGTCACGCAACCCGCCCTTGACCGTGGGCTCGGCTTTTCGAAAAGATTTATGACTCTGATCAGAGGTGTACTATTGTACCCACAAGGCACACACTCATCCCAAACACCAAAGTGTAACAAGATGACCCATACCACGGGAACTCGTGCCAAAACCTCAGCATGAAATGCTCCAAGCGATAACCACCCGCTCTAGGTTTCCCCGGTGCGGCGGGCCGCATCCCGGCTAACATCGCACCCCCTTTCGCGCCACGTCGGTACAAGCCACCCGCAGATGGTGGCCTCGATTTAGAACACTCCATACCTTAGTTAGGACTTACCCATTAGACTTGTGGTTAGTACGGAAGTGTATTGCAACGGATCCCTCAGACCGGTCCTTATAGTGCCCCGGGTGCTACCGACCAATGCCCTAGCTTGCACCCGGAACCCACCATGCATACACTCACAATCAAAACTCTATCACCAACAGAATTCCAAAGATAAGGATAACGAGGATCATATAGTAGAACCAAGTTACTACGACTCATTTTTAACCCTATAGCAATCGTGTCAATACATTGGACACTAGCTAATAATACTAATCATATGGTGACAAGGAGTTTAGGCTAGATAGCATGGCTTGGGTTGCACATCAAGGTCAGGGGATCCTAATAAATATATTGTAAGGGTTTCATTTGACTAATGCATGTATATCCTATGTGTTTTAGTGATAGTTTAGTAAAACATGGGATCAATATGCTCAAAAGATTGGTTTGGTGACTTGCCTCGTTCAGCGAAAGGAGGGAGGAACTTCGGGGAAGTATTCCGGCTCCTCGGCGGCGTCGTAGTCTTTTCGACAAAAGTAATAAACATAACATTCAATAAACATTCCAAAATCACACAATAAGCATATGGGTTTTGATTAGGTTTACATTAAGAAAAATAAGTTATTAAGTTTCTGGAAATCATTATATGAATTTTTAATATGGGCTCTTGATGGAGTTAGAGATCTCAAAGAAAGAAAATAAAAAATGTTAACTAATGTATTTTAAACTTCCAATTGATTTAAAATAAAAAGGTTTAGAATAAACCTAGTGGTTTTATTATATTAACATGAAAAGAATAAAAGATATTTTTTTCTGAAATTGAAATGAATCAATTTGTAATTTACCCTAAAGTGCATTTGAACATATTATTAAGCAAAAATGAAATACTCAATATAAAGCTACTGTTTGTATTGCATTAACATGTAGAGAATAAAATTATAAATTTTCTGGAATTGAAATGATAATTTTTGGAGTTAAAATGCGCCAGATATGAATTTTATAAGTTTAAAACTATTTCTGGAAATTAATTTAAATCCAAATACAGGCGTCGGTCCAGGGTGAACTGGGTTCACCGTGAACCCACGCACTGTGCGTGTGCGCCGGATCCAGATCTACCGTTGGATCGCGATCGGGCGGCCATGGGCGAGGCTGGGGCGCTAAGTCATCACGGACGGCTAGGATTAAAACGCCGAACCGGTACGCGATGGACGACCCAGATTCATCAAAGGTTTTAAAAATTAACAGACGCACGAGATCGCACCGTACCGATTCGCTCAGATCTGACGGCGTGGATTAAACCGAAGGATCAATTTAATCTCGGCCGTCGGATCACGATCACGCGGTCGGGGACGAATCCGACATGACACGGGTATTTTGCCCGCGCCGGTCGTCTTCTCCGGTGACGGCGAGCGGGCCAGGAGCCACGGCGAGCGGTGGCGGCTGGATCTAGGGGCTAAAATGGACGAAGGGGACTACGGGGATCACGAGGGTACCTTAGGCGAGGCGAGAGGTCGTCGGAGCGTGGCCGGCGACGAGGGTAGACGGTGGAGGGGTTCGAGTTCCTCACCGGCGATGGCGTTACGGCAGGGTTCGTCAGCGACAGAGAGGTGGCCGAGGTTGGGGAGATGTCGGCGGTCATGGAGGTGCGGTCGTCGAGGACGGAGGGGGACTCTGGCGACGACGAGCGGCGGTTGGAGAGAAGGTGGCGGAGTGGAGTTTAAGGGAGCGCCTCAGGCGTTCTGTTCAATCTAAACTCAAATGAACGTGCGAGCTGGACGCGGTGGAGGTGTGGGGTTTAAATAGAGGCACTGGCGGGGCAGAGGGGGCACAATCGGGGGGGGGGGCGAGAGTAACGCCAGCGAGATCTTACCATGCATGCGAGCGACTTTGGTGATTGCACGTCGGTTAACTGGGGGAAACGGCCGGCGCGTCGCGAGGGTGTTAATGGTGTCGGCGAATTAACGCGAGGGGGCCGGTGGGGGTGGATCCGAGGTGGGATTGGGGCCGGCAAAGTTAGGAGGGTTGGCATGAGGTGGACGACGGGTCCGACAGGTGGGCCAAGACGGTCAGCGGGCACGGCACAAGGGCGAGGCAACGGGATGCGACCGACAGGTCGGGCCGAGGCGTCAGGCGCGCGCGGTAGGATAGGGGGTCGTTGATGGGTGGGGTCCGCCTGTCAGAACGGGCGTGGGGAGGGGAGTGGGCTGGTCCGGCCGGTGAAGGGAGGATGGGGGAAAAGGGCCCGTTACTGTTTCAATTCTTTTCTGAATAAAAATAAATGCAGAAATTAGTTTAAAATATTTGGGCTACTTCCAAGGGTGATAAAAATTTGTAAAAATTCTCAAAAATATATCTTGGCCTAGGGATCATATACAAAATTTTCTTGCCTCTGGTTTGGTCATTTCACCTAGGTTCTTGTTTAAACAAGCTAAGAAGGGCATTAAAGGTATTTCCAATTTAATTAATTCCAGAAAAATATATTAAATGATATTTTTATTTCTATGAAAATTTGGGGTGTTACAGTTTCGTGGTGACCAAATTAACCAGACGGATCCAACCCTTTCCGAATGATCATCACCGAATGATTTTGTGATTTTGTAGGATTAGGTGAAATTCTTATTCTAAACAATGGCCGGAATACTTGTTTATGGTTCAGGATTCCGTTTTGAGGTTCTGGTGGGTAGCTTGAGAAAAAGAAAGAAGGTTAGGGACCTACGCACCGTTTGGTTACATGGATTAGATTTTAGGGTGTGTTTGGTTGAGTTGTGGCTGTGGGAAAAAGCTGCTGTGAGCTGTGGGCTGTGGAAAAGCTGCTGTGGGAAGTCAGCTGTGAGAAAGCTGAAAGTCGTTTGGCTGAAACAGCTGTGAACAAGCTGCTTTGAGTTGTGAGTTGTGTAAAAAATTCAATTTATGAAATTTTGTATGGTTGTATGAAATTTGAAATGTCAATTTATGAAATTTTATATGGTTATATGAGATTTTATATGGTTATATGAAATTTTAAATGCTAATTTATGAAATTTTGTATGGTATGAAATTTGAAATGTCAATTTATGAAATTTTGTATGATTGTATGAAATTTGAAATGTCAATTTATGAAAGTTTGTACGGTTGTATGAAATTTGAAATGTCAATTTATGAAATTTTGTATAGTTGTATAAAACTTGAAATGTCAATTTATAGAATTTTGTATGGTTGTATGAAATTTGAAATGTCAATTTATGAAATTTTGTATGGTTGCGAAGCCAAAAGCCAAAAGTTGCAGAAAGCAGGTCTGAAGGAGCTTTCACATTTTCACTGCACCAAAAGCTGCTTTTACTAAAAGCTATTGGCCTGAAATATGCTATTTGGTTTGGCTTTTGGCTTCCAGGAAGCAAAAGCTGCTCCCGAAAGCCAAACCAAAGGGACCCTTAGTATCTGTCACGTCGAATGTTTGATATTTAGATACTATTTTAAAGTATTAAATATAGACTATTTACAAAACTTATTCATAATCGGTGGATTATTTGCGGGACGAATTTAATAAGTCTAATTATGCTACGATTTGACAATATGATGCTACAGTAAACATTTTCTAATCATGGATTAATTAGACTTAATAGATTTGTCTGACGAATAATTTTTTGATTCTATAATTATTTTTATAATTAATTCACGTCTAATTCTTCAAATTAACGTCAAAAAATCTGATACTAAATAAACTTTAACCAAAAAACCCCTTTTATTGTGGTATCGACGGAATACAGATGCGAGCCGAAGGTTCACTTGTTTCTTACGTCCTGCCATCGTCAATGCAAACGGCATCATGTTGCTCTTACGTTGATGCATGCTGCAGGTTTTACTACACAGCCGAATGATTGGTTGTGATTTTTTAGCACGAAGAAGTGCTTGAAAAACTAAACGATGTTTGTGATCTGTTATTGATTTACATCACGTTATATTTTGCAACAAAAATTTAAAAGCCAAGATCATCTATATTTGTTATAGATGAAGTACTCGAGCAACCGAACTTTCCCTCTGCATTAATCAATCACACCTCAACACTATAATTTATTATTCCATTTCACGGCGTTTAGAAGACAGATGAAAGTAATATTATTATATGTTGATCTAGAGCAACAAAGCTAAGCAAAACAGATTAATATATCTATTATTATCATTGTCACCGTCGTCGCCCGCCACACCCATGCATGAAATGTACATAATCATTTGGACTTGAGGAGGCGACGGACATCCGGAGGAATCTGACGCGGTCCATGGCAGCAACAGTTCGGGTAATATTGTCCCGGCGTACAGTACGTTTTCAGCGGGCTCTTGAAACCCAACTTCTGGCAGTACTCCGGGCACGTGATGCCATCGCATGGCACGATCGCATGGCAATAGTCTGCGTGAAGAAATATCCAATCAAAATAAAACTATAAATTGTATTTTTGACCATTTCTCCCTCTACATCCGTTTATGAATTAAGGGAGTAATATCAATCGGTGTTTTCTAAACACAGTATAAAAAAGAGTGAATTATTTTGTACCCTTGTTTTTTTACCAAAGTTTGAACTTGATCTACTTGAACCTATTTTCTTCCCTTCAGACTCTTTCTGTTATCGGATAGCAAATTAAGGATGTTAATGCAAATATTGAATCATAAATAGTATGGCCAAATATGGCAGTGTTTGATTGCTTAGATATCCTTAGGTGTGATGAGATCATCCTATATAGTTATTTTTTAGTTGGAAGGCAATGATGGTAGATATGATGATCATATAGAGAAATATTCTTTCAATATATTTGATAAAGGAATGTAGAAAATTTTTATGAGATGAGTCCATCCAAGTTTAGATAGATTAGATGACATGCATCTTCATATTAGTTGGGGTAGGTTTATTTTTTCATTTACAAATATTTAATTGATCACCTCTCAAACCATTTACCCAATTTGTGACCAGATTACACCTTTATCTCCATTATAATTTAATCTATAAAACAAGATTTCATATTATTATATTTTAGTTAAAAAATATGGTAATTAGATCTCACTAAATTTAGACTTATTATATTCAAGTTATATCCATCCAACCAAACAAAAAATTAACTCATCTATTCTATCCAACAAAACAAATAGCATGTATTGTTTCATCCCTAAATCTATGCATTAACATATCACATCCATTTTTGTTCCCAAACCAAGCCCTGCCAAAGTAAAACCAAAAGATAAAATAGGGTCTAAAGTGAAAGTAATATAAGTTAAAGGGTACATGATAAAACTTTGGTAAAAAGAAGGGATCGAATGTTAAATTCACTTTAAAAACTCTTTGTAAATTACCTTGTGCCCCACATGAATATACCATAGCCATGGCTAAAAGAGCCACCAAGAACAAAACCCTGTGACTGCCCTTGACGTTGAACGCCATGGATGATCGACACACAGCTAGGGATATTGGAAGCTAAAAAGGGTAGCTAGCTATATCAATTTCTCTTGTGTTTAGCTTCTCTTGCTCTTCTGTTGTAATAGATCTGCTGTTACATTGCTCAGCAGTACAGCTTATATAGGGGGGAAATCCATCAACAATCAGGCCAAATTAAATCTATCATAATCTTGTTTTTATTAACATCTTAAACAATACTAGTATTATTTGAATGCCATTTATTTGCTGCTAATCAAGAAAGATTTTGGTGTCTTGGGCCAACGCATACACACCTAGGCTTACTAGCTTGTAAAGGCCTAAACAAAGGGGCCCTGGCCAATAGATGTGGACATATATAACATGGACTACTCATTCGTACATGTGGCCAAAATTTGAGAAATTTGAGAATATTTAGGAGTAAGGCGGTTCATGTGGTGTCGGGCCTTAAACTTGATTTTTTTTCAAATAATATGTTTTTTATTTAAAATTTCAAAATTGTTACGCGGATTTCAAAACCTACAATTTTGAACTTATGTCGGTGGACTAAGTACCGCTCTAGACCGATTGGCCCTAAATTCTCACATGACAAATACGTGGAATAGTTTTGTTTTGTTTGGTTCATTCGCCTATTGACAAATACGTGGAATAGTACTAACATGCTAAACATATATTTATGTTTGTGATATTGTTTGTTGCTTAATTTATTTCTGTTGGTGTAAACTTAATGTTTTCATGCATGCTAGATAGAACATCTTTTAGGGTTTACTATGGAGATGGACAAGTACTTATTAGTCATGATAATGCTGACTTTAGTAGTTTTCAATGCACCGAAAATAGTTTAAGTCAGGTGATGGAGCATAGCATTGAGAGTGTTAAGCGGTGACTGTATCATATTTTTCGATTTCATAAAGAGTAGTTGGAGTTGTACCTGTATGGCCTATGTAGCTATGCATCCGAAGGGTATTTTTGGGAGATGGTTCCTATTATATCGACCACCATGTGGAGAGGGTATGTAAGAAAGGCGCTAGAGCAAAGTTGGGAACAAATTTTACTTGTTTATGTTACTCCTCATGCCTTTCCTACTCCAGACCCGACACCTAACCAAGTTGTTGAGTCTGGAGTACAATTTCAGGTCGGTCAAAGTAGCCAAGTCCAACAGGTGATCCCTAAGATGGATGTAGTGCCATATTTCGGGGATGCTCCTCCATCTATGATAGCCGCTAGATTTACTGAAGGGAAGCTGATGAAGAGGAGGAAAGAGAGGCGATACCTAACTTGCTAGAGAGAGAGGACCAAGACTTCGAGAAAGTAGTCGAGTAGGGTGACAATGACAACTCAGGTGAAGAAGACGAAGCAAGAGATGACACAAGTGACAAGCATAAGATTTTGACGCTCTTGTTATTAATGAGGGTTGTGATGTTCGTTTAGAGTATGGACATAACAAGGTTTAGAAGGATGTGGTGTATAATACCAAAGAAGAAGTAACACTGCAAGGAAAGAGGATTACAAGTGTCGTGTCCAGTCTGAGCAAAGTGATTAGATATCAATCTGATTGGAGGGCCATTGTGGCTTCAATGCCCCAACTATCACTGTTGACATTGCTGCTAGGTAATGACTGCAATGTCATGATGAGCTGCTAGCAGAAGATACTTCATATGTCCTACCATTGATGATGACTTCAAGGTGAACATGAGAATATTAAATTAGTTTGTTCATCTATTGATTACAAAATTTGGTACCAGTAATTGCAGTTATTTAGTCTTGCAGAACAATGTAAGAAAGTGTGGTTTCACCAAAATGGATCGACGATTCAAGGCAACAATTCACCAAAGGACCTATAAGACAAGTCGATACTACATAGGAGTACACGCGAAGTAAGGAATGAAAGTTGCCTAGAGGGGGGGGGGGGTGAATAGGCAATTTAAAATTTTCTTGCGGAAAAATAATGTTCTGAGAAAAAGCCTGATTGGAAGTTCTGAAATGTTGTCGGAAGTTCCGATATGTCGGATCTCCTAAAGCTTCCGATGGATCAGAAGATACGATATGTATCAGAAGTTACGATCAACAGATTGAAATCGACGAAATCAAAAACTTGTTTTTCTGAAAAAGTGTTTGAATAGAAGTGCACACAAGTGTACTAGGAGAAACTTTAACACAATGAGTTTCTGTGAAAATAGAGTTTGACTTAGTATGAACCCTAAAAGAAATAAGAACACAATAGCACACAAGACAAAGATATGTTTCTCGGAGTTCAGATTCACCGATCCTAGGTCTCCGTTGAGGGACCTCAAAAGGTCAAGTCTCTTTCAACCCTTTCCTCACTAAGTCTTAGCCTACGCTAAACTTGGGTTTTCTCTTCGTTTCCTTGTCCAAGACAAGGTAAGCTTTACAAACTTCTCTAGGCAACTACAAACTCCTTGGTTGCTCGCGGAGTGACTCCTAGACGTCTAGGAGAACAAATCCTCCAAGAGTAACAAATGCATTTGAAGATTTTGCCAAATCAAACTTTTGTGCTCGAATATTTTCATCAAAATCCAGAAAAATCAACAAAATCAACCCACGAAAATCTTCTCAAAAGATGCAACAACAAGAGCTCAAGAAGACTTCCAATGCGCTCTCAAGGCGAATCGCAAAGACTCGCACTAGATCTAGCCAAGAAAGCTTGAGGATGAGAGTTAGAGTTTAAAAGTGAGTGAGTTTTTTTTGGGGGGGGGCCAAGAGTGTTGGACAAGTGAGTGGGGGTTTTTTATACCACACCTAAAAATTGTAAACGTTACAACACTTTTGGCCTTCCACCTCGGAAGTTCCGATTGCACATCAGAAGTTTTGATTAAAAACTAATTCCAAACTGAGAGTTCAAATCGGAAGTTCTGATCCAAACCGGAAGTTCTGATGCAAAAATAAATTCAAGGCCGAGAGCTCAAATCGGAAGTTCCGATCCAAATTGGAAGTTTTGATGCAAAAAAAATTAAAGGCCGAGAGCTCAAATCGGAAGTTCTGATGCATTTTAATTTTTAAACCGAGAGCTTAAACCAGAAGTTCCGATCAGTATAAAAATTCTAGAACTCAGTTTGAACTTGACCAAAAATCTTTCAGAAATGTTTTTCTTTGAGCACAAAGTTTTGGAACAAAATCCAAATGCATCCCTCTTAATAGTACGGCGATCATAGACTCAATGTAAAGAATATTTTAATGATTTTAACCTTTTGAGCCTATTTGGACCAAATGGAGCTCTTTCTCCAAATTTGTTTCAACAGAACTTTCTTTTCTCATGAAATCTCTACAATCATCTTAGCAAATTGATTAGTAGTATTTGATCAATATTGTCATTAATACACTAAAACAAAATAGGGGCCTAGATGCACCTTGATGCACTTTCAATCTCCCCTTTTTGGTGATTGATGACAACATGATCAAAGAAGTGATAAACTTGATACAAGAGATGCAACTTTAGCAATTTAGCTCCCCCTAAATGTATGCATAAGTTCACAAGCAACACATGTAGCATTTAGGGCATCTCTAACTAATCATATTTGAGAATCACAATTAGCTCATATTTACCACAAATCACAAGTTCATAACGAATAACATTAAACTTAAAGCAAATTAAACATCCATGAGAGTTCATCCATGTCATACACAAGCATAGAGTAAATAGTGGTTCAACATTATTATAACCCAAGTGTTCATGATACGGAAAGAGAAACAAACTAACAAAACTAACTAGACTTCTTTGACTTTTGTCCCCCTTTGGCATCAAAAACACAAAAAGAGAAAAAAAGACGAGGATCACACGTAGTCGCTCTCGACATCTTCTTCACCACTACTAGAAGCATCCCCAGAAGAAGAGGACTGACGAGGCTGAGACTGAGGTGGAGGTGGAGGTGGCCGCTAATGGACGACGTCCGCAGCACCAAAGAAGTAGGCATAAGGATCATCACCAACTTCTGCTCCCACGATGACATCAAACTCATCATAGCGAACAAGCCAAGGTGCCATACGAGGCGCACCAGCTCGCTGCTGAGCTTCATTCATGGTCTGGTAGAGCTCCCTAGATACCTCTCTTTGAGCATCCATGGCAACTGAGATGCCACGACACATGGTGAATATCTTTGAGAGCATCCTTTTGATAGGAGAAGAGGAAGGCGAGGACCTGGATCTAGAAGCTTGACCACTGAATGGAGCAGGAGGGCGAGAAGACACTATACCATCTCGATCTGAAGAAGAAGCTGAAGCTGGAGCTGGAGCCTTGGGTGCTCTGGGAGTGATGTCACAGTGCTCCACTTCAGTAACCATCTTCAGGCGAGTGACAATGTTGATGATCTTTTGAATGTAGGGAGCATAGATAAGACTCCTCTTGGGCGACATTGAACAGTTCCAGATCTCGCTCCAAAGAAAGTGAGCCACACTGAATGGAGGCTGATCCTCCCTCATGGCGTTCAGCAGATTTCTGGCATTGGACAGTAGATGGGTATCATACCCTTGCTTGGGCAGCAAGGTTTTCCTGAACATGTTGTTCAATATCTCAAAGAAAGGGAGGAGACCCTTGGTTGTTCCGGCAAGATATAAATCTAGCTGGTAGAGGTACCTCACATGATCTGCCTCCAAAGTCTGCTCTTGGTCTAATCTATGACAACTGAGGTCATTTCGATCAAGCCCAAGAATGATGGCAAAGTCGGAGATAGAAACCTCATAATCAATGCCCTCAATACGCTAGTTATAAGTGGGCTCATCATCCTCAAAGGTCTAGAAGAGGGTAGTGTAGAACTGACAGATGACCTCTTCACACCAGTCTTGCTTTAGGCCCATCAAGTCAAACAGATGCTTGTCCTTGCAAGCCTTTATCACTTGATTTAGCACTAGATGATTTTTCTTCCTCAGATTTGACCAGTTGATCCACTTCATGCTTGGAATGGGATTCTTCTAAGGATCAATCACATAGTTATAATAATTATCATGAAAGGTGTTGTAGAATTTGTAGTCATGAGCATCCCTTTCATAGTCTCTTGGATCTCCATTCTGGTCTCTAGCTACACGGTTGGAGAATCTGGAGTAGTCACACTTCCTCCTAACTTGATTGGATAGGAAGGACACATACTTTCTCTTTAGAACCTGTAACCCTCCAAAAGAAGATCCACCAGCTGGAGCCCTTTCTTTACCCTTGGATTGGGCTTGGGGAACATCAGTTGGGCGAGGGGCTCGAGCACTTTGGCGAGCAGAGGACTGAGGAACTGTAGCTGGGGGATCGGTCTTATATGAGACTGTGCGCTTGGACCTAGCTCTGAAGAGGGAGACAGAACTAACTCATGGTCAAAGGAAGTGTATTCACTCCCCGACCCTAAGTCATCCCAGCGGGGCTGAGGATTAGGGTGAGCCTTCATGCGGTGCTCACGACCCATAGGGATAGTTGTAGCAAGGAATGGAAGAAATTAGAACTAAATTCAGAGTGCTGCCTTAGCATCAGATCTTCCGATTAGGGGATCGGAATTTCCGATGAATCGAAACTTCCGACCTAGGGTCGGAACTTCCGATCACCACAAAAATGCACAAAATCTTTCGATCTACACAATGTGTCTAGGATACACCTAAACTAGTTCACAGCAGCAATTTGATACAAAAGAAATGGAATTTAGATGGCTAAATCAAGGAGAAACCCCAAACTAGGGTTTGAGCAAAATACCTCAAAAACGATGAAAATCGATGGGGAAAAGAGCGGATCGACACTCCGAAGGACGTCCTTGACTCCCCCTGAAGAGATCCTTCAATTTCCATGGAGAAAAACGAAGATTTGAGGTGGATTAGAAGTGAACCCAAGAGAGGGAGAGAGAGAGAAAAGCCAAAGAGAAGAAGAGAGGAATGAGGGGCGCCTGGGCTATTTTATGCCAAGTCCCGATCGGAACTTTCGATCGGGCGTCGGAACTTCCGACGTGGCTAAAGATGATCGGAAAATTTCGATCGATCGAAACTTCTGATATGAAATCAAAACTTCAGACACAACCAAAAATGCACAAATAGCCCAAGAATCAGAACTTCTGATATATATATTCAGAACTTCCGATTGCCCTAAACCAAAAATTGAACTACGCTAAAAGAAAGTGAAGTGCCATGAACTTTTGGGCATAGCAATAATATTTCACCACAAACATTTCAAAACATGTATATGACCACAAAAGCATCATGGCTTGACATATAATCAATCATTCAACATAAGTTTCCTCAAATGACTAAAATCATCACAAAGTGGCATTTTTAGCATATCACAAGCATGACATTGTCAATGGCATGGAATATACATCGAATAGCATTTAACACTTTAACATACTCATGGCATATACAAGAGATGATTTTGGTTGTTATTATAAAAAATGTGGCCCAATACGTGAGAAGGAGAGCAATTAATTTACTCTCCCAATTTTCAACATGGGCAATATCAATATGCAATAATTTCAAACTATGTTGCGAGAATCAAGGATATTTAGCTCATTTCTTAACTCGCAAAACCTTTGCTCATCTAGAGGCTTGGTAAATATATCGGCGAGTTGTTTTTCTGTTCTCACATGGCTTATGCTAATATCTCCCTTGATCTCGTGGTCTCTTAAGAAATGATGGCGAATATCAATGTGTTTGGTTCTTGAGTGTTGGATGGGATTGTTGGCTATTTTGATGACACTTTCGTTGTCACACATAAGTGGGATTTTGGTCATGTTGAGCCCAAAGTTTTTTAAGGTTTGTTTCATCCAAAGGAGTTGGGCACAACAATTACCGGCTGCTACATATTCAGCTTCGGCTATGGATAAAGCTACAAAATTTTGTTTATTCGAAGACCATGAAACAAGTGATCTTCCATGAATAGCCAATTAGTTCAAAGGTTGAGCCTTTCGGATACCAAAGTCCTATGTTTGGAGTGTGAGCCAAATATCTCAAAATTCCTTTAACAGCTACCAAATGAATTTCTTTTGGTGCACCTTGAAATCTCGTGCACATACAAACACTAAGCATTATATCCAGCCTAGATGCACATAAGTATAAAAGGGAACCGATCATGGAACGATATACCTTTTGATCGACGATGGTTCCTTCTTGATTTAGATCTAGGTGGCTGTTGGTTTGCATGGGGGTCTTGATGGGTTTCGCACTCTCCATGCCAAACTTCTTCAACATGTCCTTGATGTACTTTATTTGGCAAATAAAGGTGCCTTCCTTGAGTTGCTTTATTTAGAATCCCAAGAAATACTTCAACTCATCCATCATGGACATCTCAAACCTTTTAGTCATCATCTGACTAAACTCTTCAGAAAATTTATTGTTAGTAGAACCAAATATAATGCCATCTACATATATTTGGCAAAAAAACAAATCATCATTGAAATGCTTAAAGAAGAGAGTAGGATCGAGTTTGCCTATTTCAAAGCCTTTCCTTAGGAGAAAGTTCCTAAGGCATTCATACCGTGCTCTAGGGGCTTGCTTGAGCCCAGAGAGTGCTTTATGGAGCTTGTAGACGTTGTCAGGTTAGATTGGATCTTCAAATCCAGGTGGTTGCTTCACATACACCAATTCGGAGATTGGTCCATTTAGGAATGCGCTTTTCACGTCCATTTGATAAAGCTTGAAATCATGGTGAGTAGCAAAGGCTAATAATATTCGAATTGACTCAAGCCTAGCTATGGGTGCATAAGTCTCACCAAAATCCAAACCTTCGATTTGTGTGTAGCCTTGAGCAACCAACCTTGCTTTGTTCCTTGTGACCATGCCGTGCTCATCTTGCTTGTTGCGGAAGACCCATTTGGTGCCGATTACATTTTGCTTTGGCCTTTCCACCAACTCCCAAACTTCATTCTTCTTGAAATTGTTGAGCTCTTCTTGCCTGGCCATTACCCAATCTAGGTCTTCAAGAGCTTCTTGCACCTTGATAGGTTCCAAAGAAGACACAAAAGAGTAACATTCACAAAAATTTGCAATTCTAGAACGAGTAGTTACCCCCTTTTGAATGCCTCCTAAGATGTTATCCATGGGATGGTCTCGTTGAATGCTTTGGTGGACACTTGGGTGTTGAGTTGTTTCTTGAGTAACTTCATCTTGAGTTTCTTGTTCTTCTTCCAACACCGCTCGCTCTTGAGTGAGATTTTCCTCTTGTTGAGTCTCTTGTTGATCTTCTTGTTGTTCCATAGGCGTATCTTCTCTTGGCCTAATATCTCCAATAGGCATGTTTTTTATTGCCTCACATGGAGGTGCTTCATCACCTACATTACTTAGATCAACTCGCTCTACTTGAGAGCCATTAGTTTCATCAAATGTCACATCCCTAGTGACTTCAACAACACCGGTGGTTTTGTTGAAAACACGATAGGCATGTGCATTTGACTCATATCCGACCAAGAAGCCTTCATCTACTTTAGAGGCAAATTTTGAGCTTCTTGGTCGTTTAACGAGAATGTAACATTTGCTACCAAAAACTCTAAAGTATGAGACATTTGGTTTGTTATCGGTTAATAGCTCATAAGACGTTTTCTTGAGAATCTTGTGGAGACAAAGACGGTTGATGGCATGGCATGCAGTGTTGACGGCTTCGGACCAAAAGATGCCCGAAGTCTTGTACTCATTTAGCATGGTCCGCGTCGCCTCCACAAGAGTTCGGTTCTTCCGCTCTACTACTCCATTTTGAGGTGGATCATATGGAGCGGAGAACTCGTGCTTGATCCCTTCCTTGTCAAGAAAGTATTAAATATGAGTGTTCTTGAACTCACCTCCATTATCGCTCCTCACTTTCTTGATCTTCACTTCATACTCATTTTGTGGTCTTCTTACAAAATTCTTAAATATTTATTATGTTTCTCCTTTGTCATGCAAAAATAACACCCAAGTGAATCTAAAATAATCATCTACAATAACAAAACCATATTTGTTACCACCAATGCTTATGTAGGCCATAGGTCCGAAAAGATCCATGTGTGGGAGCTCAAGTGGCCTCTTTGTAGTCATGATATTCTTGACAGTGTGTGGCGCACCAACTTGCTTTTCGGCTTGACATGTGCTACACAACCTATCTTTCTCAAAGACAACATTTGTTAGTCCTAGAATGTGATCCCCTTTGAGAAGTTTTGTCAAGTTCCTCATCACAACATGAGCTAGTCTCCGATGCCATAGCCAACCCATGCTAGACTTGGCAACTAAGCAAGTTTCTGGTTCGACTTTATCTTGTACGAAGTCGACAAGGTATAGCTTTCCCTTCAACCTACCCGTGAATTCCATGGAATTGTCACTTCTTTTCAAAATGGTCACACCCTTATGAGAGAAGTTACAAATATATCCCATTTCACATAATTACGAAATAGAAAGTAAATTGTAACTCAATTACTCAACTAGAAGAACATTTGAAATTGAAAAATTACTTGTGATAGAAACTTTACCTACACCCAATACCTCACCTTCTTCGTTGTCACCAAACACAATGGTTTCATGTTGATGTTGATTTGGCTCAAATGTGATGAACATGTTCTTCTCTCCGGTCATGTGGTGGGTGCATCCACTATCCATCACCCAACTTGATCCACCGGAGGCATATTCCTATAAGATATTAGTTCTTGATTTTAGGTACCCAAATCTTTTTAGGTCCTTCAATGTTAGTAACAAGGACTTTAGGAATCCAAATTTTCTTAAAAGGTTTTTCATTTATATTTCCTACAAATTTGGCAACCACTTTTCCACGGTGGTTCCTCTTAACTAGGTATGAAGCATAAAAAGTAGCTTGTGAGGCATGGGGCTTGTTGTTGGCCTTTTGTGGAGCACCCTCTTCGCTCACAAACTTGATTACCTTTTTACCCTTATTCTTCACTCTATGGGTGGACTTGGTCTCATTAGGGTGATAACCAAACCCACGCCTCTCAATATAACCTTTGGCGTTGACCATCTTGTATAGAGCATCTTTTGACTTGTAGGTATTGATACACCCATAGCTCATAAGGTGCCAATACTTTCATTCTCTTTTCTTAGGATATATATTTCCTTCATGTTAGTTTCATATACATTTAAATCAAATGTATAACATTTAGCACAACCATTACTATGGAAGCAATAGAAGGAGATGGAATAGGTTTTGAATTAATAGACTCAAGTTTCTCATCTAGACACTTGTTAAATTCTTTTAGAATCACAAGTTCACTAGAGAGAGACTTGATAGTCTCTTTCAACTAAAGATTTGATTCATTGACTAACTTGTTATCATTAGTCAATGTCTCAACCTTTTCCTTCTCCTTAGCAATAAGCAACTTAAGATCTGCATTCTTTTCCTTTTCAAGAGGAAATAGCTCATCTCGATGTTCAAGAGTTTCCTCTTGTTTTTCAAGGGTTTCCTTTTGCTTCTCAATGGTTGCTTCTTGCGACTCTATTGTTTTTAAAATTTCTTTAAATTTTAATTTACATGATCTACTCATGGATTTAAGCAATAATTCATTTGTTTCATCATCACTAGAGCTACTATCACTACTAGACTCAAAAACATCATTTTTAGTTACCTTCTTGCTTCTTGCCATGAAGCACTTGGGGGAGATGATGTAGTCGACGTCGTCGCTTGACTCTCCAAAGAGTGAAGGCTTTGGAGTCTTGAGATGGGCAATGGCGATGGTGGTGACTCCCTTCTTGGATGAATCGGAGTCTGATTTCGACTCAGATTCGGAGTTGGAGTCCCACTCCTCCCCAATGTGTTTGTGACCTCTTGGCTTATTCTTGTGGTACTTGTTCTTTCCTTTGTAGTCTTCATCTTCTTCTTCTTGGGACAATCCGCTATGAAGTGGTCAATGTCACCACACTCATAGCAACCTCTTTTTGATTGCCGCTTCTTCTTCTTGTCATATTTCTTCTTATGCTTATCATATCCACCCTTCTTCATAAATTTCTTGAATTTATTGACTAGTTGGGCTAGTTCTTCATCTTCACTTTCATCACTTGAGTCTTCATCCTTTTTAGCCTTTAAGGCTATATCCTTGCTTCTATTTGTGTACTTGGCAAAGTCCTTCACCTCTTTTGCTTCTTCCTCAATTAGCTCATGTGCTACAATCCTTCCTAGCACATCACTTGGAGTCAATTTCTTGAAGTCTTTCCTTTCTCGAAGCAATGTCACCAAGGTTGGATTTTCTTGGTCCAATTGCTTGGAGAAGTCTTTTGACCACAACATGGTCAGTCATATCTTTGCTTCCAAGACCCTTGATCTTATTGACCAACACCATGAGTCGGTCATACATCTCTTGGGGAGTCTCATCATCTTTCATTACAAATCTTCCAAGCTTCCCTTCAAGAAGCTCGATCTTTGACTCCCGCACGGACGATGCACCTTCATGGGCCACTTGCAATGTGTCCCATATTTCCTTGGCATCTTCTATGCCGTCCACCTTGTTTTACTTCTCGGGGCTCAAGGCGAAAAGTATGGCACTTGTCGTTTGAAAGTTACGGTGAAGGGCTTGTTCTTCCCTTGGAGTCCAATCTTTTCCTTGAGCATCATAAACATCAAAATCTAAACAATCTTTCACAATTCTCCATATTTCGGGATGCATTGAAAACAAATGCATTTTCATTTTGTTTTTCCATGCCGCGTATTGTGTACCATCAAAGTAAGGTGCACGACCCACGGGAATGGAACTACTATGAGAACTAGGATTTAGTTTTGAATAATCAAAAGGATATGCAGCTCCCCTTTTGTTGTTGTCATTGCTCTTGGGAGAGACGGATCCATCTATTGTCTTGGTTGGAGATCTTCCCAAATTTGCTCTTCAAGCGGTTAAGCTTAATCGAAGAGACCTGCTCTAATACCAATTGAAAGTTGCCTAGAGGGGGGGGGTGAATAGGCAATTTAAAATTTTATTGCAGAAAAATAATGTTCTGAGAAAAAGCCTGATCAGATGTTCCTGTTGATAGCAAAAAATGGGATTAATGGCTAGATTATCAAAATATCAATTTTTGGTGATTTGGGCCAAAAGTACACATGTCCAGGGTCTGTCCGAAGCCCTACAGGGCTAAAGTTCATCGAGCTATGGGCTCCGAAATCCTCTAGCCAGCCCATGGGCTTTGGCCAGGAAACCTTCGGAGGCCCACACTACTGAAGCTTCGGAAGCCTTCGGAGGCCCACGCTGCCGAAGCTTCGGCAGCCTTCGGAGGCCCACGCTGCCGAAGCTTCGGAAGCCCACGCTGTCGAAGCTTCGGCCCGAGAGCAAGCCTCGACGGGCCTAGCCGAAGGCCATGCTGTTGAAGCTTCGGCCCAAGGAGCAAGCCTCGACGGGACTGGCCGAAACCCACACTGTCGAAGCCTCGGCCCAAGGAGCAAGCCTCAATGGGCCTGGCCGAAGCCCACACTGTCGAAGCTTTGGCCTGAGGAGCAGGCCTCAACGGGCCTAGACGAAGCCCACGCTACCGAAGCTTTGGCCTGAGGAGCAGGCCTCGACGGGCCTGACCGAAGCCCACCTCGGTAGAGATAGAGTTGTTTGCATCGCCAGCTCAATCTCTATCTCTATCCGGCCGGATTAATAGCAGATTAGATTGGGAGTTAACCCCCTATAAATAGAGAGGCATGGCTGACGTGGAGACCCCCCAACTCAAACCAAACCAAAGCCATGCTTTGATCGTACCTTTACTTTTACCTTTACTTTTCTGTACCTCTTCGTGGGTTTGCCTGGAAGCCCTCCGTTCGCCACTACGGAATAGTGGTAAGCCTTGGTACTTTGCCTGTGAAGTCCCCGTTAATCTACGTAACAGATTGCTATCGCCTTGTTACTTCGCCTGTGAAGTATCCGCTAATCTGCGTAATAGATTGCTACCTTCGCCATCCGTGCAACACCTCGCAAAATTTGGTCCTAAGGCCAAATTTGTACTTCGCATCATCTCTGTTGCAGGTTCGCACATTCGGAGCCCCTTTGCCGGAGGTGTCCAGAGCTGAGAGATTGGTTCCGGAGGTCCCCAGGACACCCTTCGACAGGACCGCAGGCTTCGACAACAGGCTCCGCGAGCATACTTCATCGTGACAGACATCGCCACGAACATACTCAGTACCAGACAAAGTTGCACCCGCGTGTGGCCTTCACGTCACTACTCTGTAATTCGCTGCATCGAAGATCGCACGCTGAACCCCGCTGTTTGGAGTTGATCACCGTGTTCAGATCCGTTCAGAGTCTACCTTCGGCCGGATCAGTTTGGACGCCGAAGCACCCTTCGGCGGAGCACTTCACACCAGACGCTGAAGGTACCCTTCAGTGCACCCTTCTCATCAGACTTCGAACCAGGAGGACTCTGACTGGTTTGCTGATTTTAACCTGTTTAACCTATTTCTTTCGGCTAATTGGATTATTTTGTGTAATCTGGTTGCCTGGCGACTCCACCCCCCTTATCACTATTAAGGGTAGTCGGAACGCGGCGTTGGTGCTACGTCATGCTTAGGCCTATCCCTAAGTATCCATGCACTTTTGGATCACCGGACTGACCCAAGTGTGGGGGCACGTTTCTGTGTCAACACACTTTTTGGCGACTCCGCTGGGGAGAGCTACGCCAACATGATGAGTACGTCTACATCGGCCACCGATACATCTACATCGACTACTACATCTACACCGCCGATGGACACAATAGGAGGCACGGATATCGACAACCGCAACATATTGTCACCCACACTTGAAGATATCCCCGCCGCAGACCGAGCAGAGATCGAGGCAAAGTTGAAGGCACTCCAAGACATGATGCTTGGGGGCTACATCAAGACACGCGCAGGCTTCGTCAAGCGCGACATCATCACCCCCGACCTCGCTCAGGTCCAGGTAACACCGGTATCACCTCATTTATCTTCTTTAGAAATTGAGCAAAAAATAGCCGCATCAGTAGATCAGGCCATTAGCAATTCGCTAGCCAACCGTTTAGATTCGGCAGTCAGCTCCCAAGTAGAGGCAACTCTTAGAAGGTTCGGCTTCACTGAGGCCGTACCCCCGGTTCCTATAGCTAGTGCACCTCCAACAAACATGTCTCCGGCCTCATCACTTATGGCCGAGACCAATCATTATACCTATGGTCAAACTAATACTGCATACCTCACAACACCTGCGTCAATACCCACACTACCCGCACCACACGCGCAGGCGCCCAGACACAAGCACGTTGTACAAATAGCGCGTTGGGAAGAAGCACATGGCCGACACGACGATATCCCACCGCGTGTCGCGCCCCCACATGAGAGGCGCATGCAAACAAACTACCAAGATGATATAGATGAGCGGGTCCGCGCACTGTTTAGGGAGTGTGCCGGCTTCCTGCCCAAGGGACGGGTTAGGGTTTATCGCAAACCATACCCCGATCATCTTGATATAGGATCCCTGAGTTCACTAAATTCGATGGCGAGGGTAGCAAGACCACACTAGAGCATGTTAGTCAATTTTTGGAGCAGTGTGGAGAGGTTAGCGGGATAGATGCCCTAAAGGTTAGACTATTTTCTCTCTCGCTATCCAGCACAGCTTTCACTTGGTTTTCGGTGCTCCCGCCGAACTCCATCCACACGTGGGACGATTTAGAGAGGAAATTCCATGATTATTTCTACACGGGTGAAACAGAACTTAGGCTTTCGCATTTGACATCAGTTAAGCAAAAATCTAGTGAGAGCTCCTCTGAGTATATCAAGTGTTTCAGGGATACCAGGAACCGATGTTTTAGTCTTAATATTTCAGAAAGGGACTTGGCGGAATTAGCTTTTAATGGGTTGCGTTCCGAACTTAAAGAAAAGTTAGATAACCAAAACTTTTAGAAGTTAGCTAAGTTCTACAGCAGGCTCTGGTCCAAGAAGGCCGAGTTAAAGATAAGAAATTTATTAAGACGTTTAGCAAGCCTAGGGCCGAAATCCACATCATGGAATGCTCTGATGAGGAGGAGTCAGAGGAGGAGGATTCGGCCGACATGTACATGGCCAAATGGGTTACAAAAACTAAAAACTAACCTGCCACTTGCTCCGAACTACGACCATTCCCCACAAAGAATAGACTTAATGAGGTCAAGTACTCGTTCGATGTGACTAAATGTGATAAAATATTTGATTTCCTCTTAAAAAGTCAGCTTCTCAGGTTACCTAAGGGTCAAGTTATCCCACATGCCAACGAGTTAAAGAAGCATCCATACTGTAAGTGGCATGATTCACATTCTCATAATACTAATGATTGCAATGTTTTTCGACGGCAGATACAATCGGCCATAGAAGAAGGACGATTGAAGATAGACCACGACCCAAAGATGAAGCTGGATAAAGATACCTTTCCAGTCAACACCGTGGACCTCGGCGAGAAGAAGGTGTTGATTCGGCCAGAACAGGCCGAGTCTGCTAAAGGGAAAGATGTGATTGTTGGAGAACCGCGTACTCGCACACTCGTGCCAAAGAACCCCGAGGTAGGAGTGTGGAAATAGAACATCAATACCCCTTTGGCTAAGGATCGCAAGAGGCCAAAGGTAACATATAACATGCTGCTGAATAAGCATCAGAGGAGGGCCAAAGAAGCAGGTCCACATGCCAAGTTAAAACAGCCAAAGGGTCCAAGACCTTCGAAGGGTGGCTTCGGACCGAGGGTTGCGAACCCTCCGCACGAAGGCTTCGGACTGAAGGTTGCGAACCCTCCGCACGAAGGCTTCGGGCCACGGTATCCTGGTGCTCCGCACAGTGGTTTTGGGCCACAATGGCTGACCCCCCGTGTAACGACTTCGAACCCCAATGGTCGGGTTCCCCGCACGACAACTTCAAACCCCAGTGGTCGGGTCCCCCATGCGACAACTTCGGCCCCCAATGGCCGAACCCCGCACCATGGTGGATGTTGGACCGGAAATGGCGACCAGAGGGGGGGTGAATGGGAGCTTTTAAAAATTCGGGCTAAAAACTAGCCTTCGGTTTTAGTTCTGTCTTCTGCGGAACAGGCTTCGAACACTACCTTCGGAGGTCTGGTTCGGAGGTCCTTTGACAACTCCGAACACAGGCTTCGCAGGTCCAAAAGTTCGAAGCCAAAAAGACTTCGCTCCACTTACAACCCTCGAAAATCTACTCTGCTAAGTCAGTGCAGGCTCCGCACACAGGGTGCTTCGAGCAGGCTTCGCACTTCACCCTTCGCAAGAGTGGACGACCCTCTGAGGACTTCGACCAAGTACTTGGCAGCAGCAACTGGTGCTGGGCTTCGTACAAGAAGGTCTAAACGCACAGTAATAGACTTCGCTAGGGGCTTCGACACAAGAAGCAAAACAGGCTTCGATCAGGGCTTCGCTAGTAAGCAGTGAGGTCTAGCCTCAAGTTACACAGAGCGAACGCGCACTGAAAAACACACTTCGCACAAAAACACCCTTCGCCTAGACAGGCTTCGACGCACTACAACTAGCAAGGTATGTAAAGCGAGCTCAAGCAAAAAGCACACAGAAGCAGGGCTTCGCCGCTTGAACAAGGAACACAGAAAATGAACTCTCTGGATGAATATAACGAAGTGTGTGGCTACAGGAGCTCAACAGTAAATGCTCAAAGTGTTAAATGTTACCTACCGAGCCCCCATATTTATAGCCCACAGTTCACCCAAAGGAATTGACCACTTTACCCCTAGGGTTTACATTGGTTTTGTCTCTACAGAACTGAGGGGTACAAAAGGTAGTCAACTTTATTGGAGGCTTCTCTGTCAGCCTTTGCAGAGGGGACAGCGCCAGCTTTTTGCAGAGCAGACACTGTCAGACTTGTAGCCTTTGACCTTTCCGAAGCCCCCCTTCGCACGCGAGGGGTGCGGTAGCTTCGGTGAGAAGCCTTGAGCCAGATGGCCTTCGCTTCACCGAAGTCAGCCTTCGATACAGTGACGGTTTTGAGCCGAAGCCGTCAAAGCCCTTGGGCCTTCGCACCAACACCTCCGGAGTGGACCACCACGGCTTCGCAGCTTCCGCCCAGCTCGAACTCCGTCAGTCCGTGTACCGAAGCCATGCAGGCCGAAGTACCACACGACAACCACACTTCGAACACCCACCTTCGGAGTACCACCCTTCGAAGTCCCTCCTTCGTCCAAGGCCTCCGCACGAAGCATTCTATGAGCCCTTCGTCGCAGTGTCTCTCCCCGAGCACACTCCTCGACGAGCCTCACCCGGACCATACCTTCGATGCGCCTCGACTTCTGAGACCTTCGTCGGGTACCTTCGAATGTCTCCCTCCGGAGCACACTTCGAACTCCTTGCCTCCGCAGAGGACTTGATCCATCCAACTCCGAAGTCACTCCATCCGGAGTACCTTCGAAGTGCCTCACCTCCGAGGACTTTGTCTCGGAGTACCTTCACCGGAGCCACGCTCCGCACTCTCTGCCTTCACCTGGCGCACCTCGACCTGAGGACCGACCCGGACCCCCTTCGCAGCCACCGTGACGGAGCTCCCCGCTCCCCTGGCATCAAGCCTCCCGCTTGACCCAGGCTCACCTGCTACGAACCTGTCCGTCGCCTCCGAGGTCCCTGCGCACCACAGACAAACAGACAAGTGTATCCAGTACTCCGGAGACCTCTCCGGGTTAGCAACCTCCGGCACACACTCCGGTGTACCGCCCAAAGTACCGAAGCCTTCGGTACACACCCAATCATCATGTACTGTCGGACCCCTCCGACACGCACACTCCGCTGCAACAGCTGCAGCAACCAACCACCGAACACCCTTCGGTGAAACCACCTCCGAACACCCTTCGGAGGAAACACCTCCGAACACCCTTCGGAGGAATCACCTCCGAACACCCTTCGGAGGTCCAACCTCCGAACCCCTTCTGGAGGTACCCCTTCGAACCTTGGGGTTAAAAAGCCTATCAATCACTCATCACACTCCGAAACCAACCCTTGGTTTCTCAATCTCCCCCTTGATGAGTGCATTGACAACCAACTTTAAGTCCAAGAAAATAAGAAAAATTTCAGCACACAAGTGACCATAAAAACTCAGAAAAGAGCCAAACCATGTCACTTGACAAAAGAATTTTCCTCCCCCTTTTCAAAAGAGTAAAAGCCCCTTCGGCAATAAAAACTCCCTCTGAGTTAAATTTTCCCTTTGGCAACAAAGAACCTTCTCCCCCTTTATGTCAAATTTTCTCCCCCTTTGGAAACTATACCCCCTTGCGGTAGAGAACGTAGAAAGTCTCTGCCCCTTTGGCAATGCAAGCATCAAGGAGCATGAAAAAGATGCATAGCTTGTAAATGAGCAGAATTGCAGAAACATATAAAGCAAAAATATGCCAATAATAACACCAATGATCATGGGCTCAGCTTCAATTAATATTCTCGAAAAACATGATGAGGCATGTGATTTGATCATTTTTGAAATAAAAGCATCACCGCTTAGTCAAGGAAACTAGACAAGTAAAAGCAGGGACTGCGCAAAGCTAGTCAAATTCTACTCTAGACAGACAAGTCCAGTTCAAATGGAGCATGAAAGCAAACTTGATGATCAAAGAATTTTGTTGTTCTTTTCTTAGTGCCAGGGGTTATTTGTTTGTCCACCTTATACTTTCCAATCAGGCCAAACCTAGGCATGAAAACCATAAGAAGCTTAAGACAATGATTTTGGCATACACTACACTATTCCAGTTCAGACCAGTGTGCAATGGAAAGCAGTCTAGAATAGAGTAGTGTGACAAACAAATCCACCTGGATCTTTTCACTTGTGCAAATCATGGAGATTTTGATTTTAATTAAGTGAACCAATTGTTTTGCTCTTTATGAATATCCATGAAAATGTAGAACAATTTTTCAAGTTGCAATTTTAGCATCCAATGAACAGTGTCTTGCTATCAAGCAGATAAAAGATAGCTAAAAACAGTCCTGCCTAAACATGCTATATTCAAGACTAAGCTGTGAGCACGATTTGATTTTGAAAAGAAAACATCATGCACATGAATGTTTCAGATAAATTAAAAATAGCTGAGCTGTCATGATGTCATGGATTATAATGAGGCATATAAATGCAAAAGATGTAAATGCAATTTCAACACAATTAGCAAATGCACATCCATCTAAATCTGCTCCCCCTCACAAAATGCCGTAAGGGTGACAAATGCCAAGTTCCCCACGCAAGTATGCAAATCGAGAGGCATCGAGGGGTTTTGGTTCTGGAGTGCTGAACCGGGTTGTTTGCAATACAAATAGCACTAGTGTTATCACAGAAAAGTGGAACACTCTTATATTCTAACCCGAAATCCCGCAAGGTGGAAACCATCCACAAAATCTGAGAGCAACAGCTAGCTGCAGCAACATATTCAGCCTCAGCCGTCGATTGTGCAACACTAGACTGTTTGCGGGAAGACCAGCAAACCAGAGAAGTACCAAGAAAATGACAAGTACCAGAGGTACTCTTCCTATCAATCCTACACTTAGCAAAGTCCGCATCGAAATAACCTCGAAGACATAAAGATGAAGATGCTGAATACCATATGCCAAATTCAAGGGTGTGTTTGAGATACCTTAAGATGCGCTTTACCGCTTGGCGGTGCGAAGCTCGTGGTGAAGCCTGAAAACGAGCGCACAGACACACTGCGAAGTGTATGTCTGGCCTCGTAGCAGTCAAGTAGAGGAGGGAGCCGATCATGCTTCGGAACTCCTTCTGATCTACGGCTTCTCCATCTTCGTCAGGGTCCAATGCTACAGATGTAGACATTGGAGTGGCGAGGGGCTTCGCATCAGACATGTCAAACTTCTTGAGCAGGTCCATGGAGTACTTTGTCTGGTGGACAAAAGTACCTTGTTTGCTTTGCTTGATTTGCAAACCAAGGAAAAAGGTGAGTTCACCCATCATCGACATTTCAAATTCCCTGCTCATGGTATCTGCAAACTCGGCAACCAAAGCATGAGAAGAGCCACCAAAGATGATATCATCCACATAAATCTGAACTAGGAGGAAATCTTTGCCATGCTTGAGAGTAAACAGTGTTTTATCAACAGAGCCCATCAAATACCCTCGCTCAAGCAGAAAAGACTTAAGTCTATCATACCATGCCCGAGGGGCCTGCTTGAGTCCATAAAGAGCCTTATGAAGTTTAAGGACTTTATGTGGGTACTTGGGGTTTTCAAAACCAGGGGGTTGTTTTACATAGACATCTTCACCTATGAAGCCATTAAGAAAAGCACTTTTGACATCCATTTGATAGAGTTTGAATCCCCGGGATGTCGCAAAGGCAAGCAAAATCCTAATAGCCTCAAGGCGAGCAACAGGTGCAAAAGTTTCAGTAAAATCAATCCCTTCTAGTTGAGAAAAGCCCTGAGCTACAAGTCTAGTCTTGTTTCTAACTATAGTCCCATCCTCCCCTTGTTTATTTTGAAAATCCATTTTGTTCCAATGAAATGAACATTTGGTGGAGGATCAACTAAAGACCAGACTTGGTTTCTCTCAAAATTTTCAAGCTCTTCATGCATGGCATTGATCCAACTAGAATCAGAAAGTGCATGACTAACATCTAAGGGCTCAAAAGAATCAACAAAAGCGGAATCAATGAAATGAGCATGAGAACGTGTTACCCTTTGATCAAGCTCACCAATGATCTGCTCGGGAGGGTGCATCCTTTGAACATGGTGTGGAGCCTCGCGGCGGGATGCAGTCTCCCCCTCAACTTGTGTGTTGGAGTGGTCCAAGATGACCGATGTTGAGGTAGTCGCTTCGGGACCTCGTGCCGAAGTGGTTGAAGCGGGGTCGGCTTCGGGGGTTGATGTCGAGGGTAGCAGGGGTTCATCCTCGAATTCTTCGGGATCTTCTTCTTCGAAGATGGTCTGTTCCATGTCGTGTTCATTTGCCTGTTCAAATGCAGAACTAATAGAGGGGGTTGATTCTTCAAAAGTCATGTCACATGACTCGATGACAGTGTTAGTCTCTAAATTATAAACACGATAAGAATGACCATGTGTTGTGTAACCCAAAAAGATCCCGTCAGAAGATCGCGACTCAAATTTATCCAAGTTACCACGTTTTAGGATAAAGCAGCGACAGCCAAAAACTCGAAGATGAGTAACCTTGGGCTGTCTCCCAAAACGCAGCTCATAAGATGTCAAGTTTAAAATTGAGCGCAAGAAGATTCGGTTTGAGATGTAACATGCTGTGTTCATGGCCTCAGCCCAGAATTTTCTAGGAGTCCTATGCTCATCAAGCATCGTCCTAGCCATCTCAACGAAAGTGCGGTTTTTCCTCTCAACAACACCGTCCTGTTGAGGAACCCGCGGAGCAGAGAATTGTTGTTCTATGCCATGCTCCATGCAAAAGTCAACAAAGAGACTATTTTTGAACTCAGTGCCATTATCACTTCGAATAAATTTCAATGCACCAGGGAGTTCAGTAAAAAGTCTCAAAGCCAAGCTCCGAAAGTGTGAAAACACTTCATCCTTGCTGGCAAGAAAGAAGACCCAAGAGTAGCGAGAGAAATCATTGACAATAACTAATACATACCACTTGCCGCCTAAAGAACTAACCCGAGAAGGACCTACAGTGTCCATATGGAGAAGTTCTCCAGGTTGTTCAGTCATCACTGTGGTGACTAGCGAATGCGAAGCGGCAATCATTTTTCCATGTCGACAAGGAGCGCAAACTAAATTCTTCTCAAACTTGAGCTTGGGCAATCCTCGGATCAGACCTAGGGCGCTCAGACGAGCAAGCAAATCAAAGCTCATATGCCCTAGTCTCCTATGCCACTTCCAAAGCTCAGAAGTCGAATGAGCAACAAGGCAGTGAGAAGATCCAGAAGATTCAGAAAAATCGGCTCCAAAAACTCTCCCAACTCTAAAGATCTTACAGACCACAACGCCATCAGAATTGAGTACTTGCGAAGTATCGCGATGGAATCGCACTTCGAAGCCCTCATCAAGCAACTGAGATACAGACAGCAAATTGTATCCCAGGTTTTCAACCAAAGCAACATCTTTGAGAGTGAAATTCGAGTTAATTCTTACCACACCTTTACCTTTCACTCTACTCCTTCGATTGTTTCCGAAGGTGATATGTTCCCTTTGCTTGGTTGTGGTGAGGCTGGAGAACCAAGCTGCATCTCCGGTCATGTGGCGCGAACAACCGGAGTCCATGATCCATGTGCCCTCCAAGCCTCGATCTGTCGCCTACACATGATAAGAATATCTCGATCGCTCAGTGCTGGGGTGAGTGAAATAATGACGAGGCATCCAACACTAAGTGACACGAGTAGTAGGCGCAGTAAAAGTAGACGGTCTACGCACATGATAATCTGAATGATGCAAAGTGCGAGGTCTACCTACATGCAGTGATCGAAAAGCATGACGAGGTCTCCTACTCTGACGAGGTACAAAGCTACTCGCTCGAGGTCTACCACCATATGGAACATGGTGAACACCTCGAGGAGCAAAACCTCTCCGAGAAGCACGAGGAGCCTCAAAAGCAAGACGATAGTAAAACTCAGACTCATGCATACCTAAAGATGGGTAATGCATGTCCTGGTAACTCATCGCCTGAGAGCGTCGCTCATCCTTGATGCGACGAAAACAGAACCCAACCAAATGACCCGCCCGCTGACAGTAAGAACAGTGAAACACTCTCCTGGGGGCACTCTCATGGGTCACAGGAGCAACTCTCACAGGCTCCTTGGGCTTCTTCTGAGTGGTTTTCTTGGGAGGATTTTTCTTGGCAGGAGGTGTGGCTTTCTTTGGTGGTCGGGTAGGTTTTTTGGCTGATGGGGTGTCTAACAGAGCTCTCTCTTTCTCTAAGGTAGTGGGAGAGGTAAAAACAGTTTTGGTCTTACTGTCTGAAGGAATCCTCTCAAAACCCAAACCTAGAGCTACTCCTGCTCTGTCAGCACACAACTTGGTCTTGGCCAAGAGCAAATCCATCCTACCCTTTCCCTCAGTGCATTTATTAACCACGGAAAGAAGGTATTCATTTTCTGACATGAGGTTTTCAGCTCGCTCTCTAACAGTGCCTAGCTGGTCCTTAAGGGTGATGCAAGTGTCACACACAGGCTGCACATCCTTAGAACTACCGGCCCTCTCCAGTCTAGCCTCTAAATCATGAACATGTTTATCACGTAAATTAATGCTCTCGCGCAATAAAGAACAGTTCATGCAATCAATAACATCATGAGGTCTAGAATCCACCTCCAAAAGCTGCTTCTGTGCAGTCTCAAGCTCAGAAAGAGTTTGAGCATGAACAAAACGCAACTGAGCAAGCTCACCCATGACAGTGGTACAAGAATCACATTCAGCATCATTAACTTTAGACTTAAGCATGGCATATTCAGTAGAAACAGATTCTAGCCTAAGTCTAAGGTCTTTTCTTTCTCTAGCGGCTTGCACAAGCAATCTATCCTGACCAAGAACTACTTCATTCAGCTCATCTAGTTTAATTAATAGCTGGTCAGATGATAGAGGTACCTCAGATGAGTCAAGCTCATCGCCGCTGTGATCGCTGTCGGCCATGAAGCAAAGGCCGGTGAAGTCTCGTCCCTTCTTGTCCTTCTTGTCCTCCTTCCTTGGGGACTCCTCCTCCTCAGAGCTCGACTCCTCAGTTGAGGAAGTGTCGATGTCGCTGAGAGCAGCAACAAATGCTCTGGAAGCAGCTTTGGCTACTTTCTTAGCCATCTTGCCGCGCTTGCCCTTCACAAAGGGTTTCCTCTCCTTCTTGTGGTATTTAGGGTGCTCACTCTCATCTCTCTTTTTGAGTTTTGGGCAATTAGCCTTGATGTGAGAAGTGTCACCGCATTCAAAGCAACCACTAAAATCACTTCTCCTCTGATCTCGTCTCTCATGATGAAAGCGGGTGAACCTCCGGGCAATGAGAGCAAGCTCATCATCATCTAGAGTGTCCACCTGCTCCTTTGTGACGGAGACCAGGGAGGACAAAGCAAAACCATCTGTAAGAACACAAGTGCCAGATGTGCTTGGTTCTGCAGTGGTGCCACAGCTAGTGCTAGAAACCAATGCCAATGGCTGTGGCAAAGAGCTTCTGTGCACTGCAAGAGATGCCTTGGCAATCTCTGTGGACTTCAGCTTGCTGAAGAGCTCATCACAGGTCAAAGTGTCATAACCTGCAGACTCCTCAATGCTGGATATCTTCACTTCCCATATGCTACGGTCAAGAGCACAGAGAAGCTTGATAGCCCTATCATGATCATTGTAAGCAAGCATCCCGTTGGACCGCAAGTTACTCACTATCGCATCAAAGCGAGAAAACATGGCATCTATAGATTCACCAGGTGCCTGCACAAACAGCTGATACTGTTGATTGTATGTGCTTTGGCACCTGGCCTTAATCTGTGTAGAGCCCTCATGAAAAATAGTGAGTGTTGTCCAAATCTCCCTAGCAGTCCTAAGGTGCTGCACCCTATCAAACTCACTCCGGCTCAAACCAATGAACAGTATATTCCTAGCCTTGGAGTTGGCATTATACTGATCTTTTTCTGTTTGAGTGGTGCGAGTATCAGGGATGGAGTATTGTGAGTCCACAATCTCCCAAATTGCATTTCCTTGGCTTAGCAAGTAAGCCTCCATGCGCACCTTCCAGTATGCAAAATCAGTCCCATCGAGCAGAGGAATTTTACTGCCTCTATCCATGTCGCCAACAGATCACAAAACCGGTTAAGGTCAACTGGTGATCTTAACCTGCTCTGATACCAATTGTTGGACCGGAAATGGCGACTAGAGGGGGGGTGAATGGGAGCTTTTAAAAATTCGGGCTAAAAACTAGCCTTCGGTTTTAGTTCTGTCTTCTGCGGAACAGGCTTCGAACACTACCTTCGGAGGTCTGGTTCGGAGGTCCTTTGACAACTCTGAACACAGGCTTCGCAGGTCCAAAAGTTCGAAGCCAAGAAGACTTCGCTCCACTTACAACCCTCGAAAATCTACTCTGCTAAGTCAGTGCAGGCTCCGCACACAGGGTGCTTCGAGCAGGCTTCGCACTTCACCCTTCGCAAGAGTGGACGACCCTCTGAGGACTTCGACCAAGTACTTGGCAGCAACAACTGGTGCTGGGCTTCGTACAAGGTCTAAATGCACACTAATAGACTTCGCTAGGGGCTTCGACACAAGAAGCAAAACGGGCTTCGATCAGGGCTTTGCTAGTAAGCAGTGAGGTCCAGCCTCAAGTTACACAGAGCGAACGCGCACTGAAAAACACACTTCACACAAAAACACCCTTCGCCTAGACAGGCTTCGGCGCACTACAACTAGCGAGGTATGTAAAGCGAGCTCAAGCAAAAAAAACACAGAAGCAGGGCTTCGCCGCTTGAACAAGGAACACAGAAAATGAACTCTCTGGATGAATATAACGAAGTGTGTGGCTACAGGAGCTCAACAGTAAATGCTCAAAGTGTTAAATGTTACCTACCGAGCCCCCATATTTATAACCCACAGTTCACCCAAAGGAATTGACCACTTTACCCCTAGGGTTTACATTGGTTTTGTCTCTACAGAACTGAGGGGTACAAAAGGTAGTCAACTTTATTGGAGGCTTCTCTGTCAGCCTTTGCAGAGGGGACAGCGCCAGCTTTTTGCAGAGCAGACACTGTCAGACTTGCAGCCTTTGACCTTTCCGAAGCCCCCCTTCGCACGCGAGGGGTGCGGTAGCTTCGGTGAGAAGCCTTGAGCCAGATGGCCTTCGCTTCACCGAAGTCAGCCTTCGATACAGTGACGGTTTTGAGCCGAAGCCGTCAAAGCCCTTGGGCCTTCGCACCAACACCTCCAGAGTGGACCACCACGGCTTCGCAGCTTCCGCCCAGCTCGAACTCTGTTAGTCCGTGTACCGAAGCCATGCAGGCCGAAGTACCACACGACAACCACACTCCGAACACCCACCTTCGGAGTACCACCCTTCGAAGTCCCTCCTTCGTCCAAGGCCTCCGCACGAAGCATTCCATGAGCCCTTCGTCGCAGTGTCTCTCCCGGAGCACACTCCTCGACGAGCCTCACCCGAACCATACCTTCGATGCGCCTCGACTTCTGAGACCTTCGTCGGGTACCTTCGAATGTCTCCCTCCGGAGCACACTTCGAACTCCTTGCCTCCGCAGAGGACTTGATCCATCCAACTCCGAAGTCACTCCATCCGGAGTACCTTCGAAGTGCCTCACCTCCAAGGACTTTGTGTCGGAGTACCTTCACCCGGAGCCACGCTCCGCACTCTCTGCCTTCACCTGGCGCACCTCGACCCGAGGACCGACCCGGACCCCCTTCGCAGCCACCGTGACGGAGCTCCCCACTCCCCTGGCATCAAGCCTCCCGCTTGACCCAGGCTCACCTGCTGCGAACCTGTCCGTCGCCTCCGAGGTCCCTGCGCACCACAGACAAACAAACAAGTGTATCCAGTACTCCGGAGACCACTCCGGGTTAGCAACCTCCGGCACACACTCCGGTGTACCGCCCAAAGTACCGAAGCCTTCGGTACACACCTAGTCATCGTGTACTGTCAGACCCCTCCGACACGTACACTCCGCTGCAACAGCTGCATCAACCAACCACCGAACACCCTTCGGTGAAACCACCTCCGAACACCCTTCGGAGGAAACACCTCCGAACACCCTTCGGAGGTCCAACCTCCGAACCCCTTCCGGAGGTACCCCTTCGAACCTTGGGGTTAAAAAGCCTGTCAATCACTCATCACACTCCGAAACCAACCCTTGGTTTCTCAGTGGACTTCTTCGATGGGAGGCTTCGGCCTACACTGGCCGAACATACCTCCGACCTAGCGGGATCCTTCGCTGGTGTGGTTAGAGACACCTTTGACTTGGCCGAACCCCCCTCCGGGTGACGGGTTCGGCTCGTAGTGGCCAAGGCCACTAGAGCCGCCGATGCCTCCGCCGTATGACTGGGCATGGACCTCGTGGGCCCCGTATGTATCCGGGTCAAGGTACCCTCCGCAGACTAACCCTATGCCTTGTTTTCCTTCAGAGTATTCAGGATGGCAGGGGCAAACAGACACAGCGGAGGAGGGCATCGTCCACAGACTGTCTATGGTACCTCCGAATCGGACCCTGTAGATCGAAGCCGAAGGGTGCGAGCACGCGGAGGCCGAAGTCAGGGAGTCCGAAGCCATAACTATCAAGGTTGGGTCTCAGGAAGTCCCAATCCTGAAGACTTTGTCACCGAGGGCTGACGGAGGTAAGCCTCATGCTTCGGCCGGGCTCCGCACCAAAGCTTGTTTCGATCGGCCGAACGAGGCCGATCCGTTCGATGGGGTTCGCAGCGAAGCCCCCTTCGAACATAGGGTGCCCGAGGCCAAAGGGCACACTTCGGCCAGAATTAACAGGAGTCGAGCAGTAACTCCCGGCACCAAGCCGCAGCCATCTTGGGCTCCTCCGGGCATGTCCAAATCACAGAAGAGACGCCTACAAAGGCTGAAGGCACAGGAGATGCGCGAGAAGGTAGCTGAGGCCAAGCGCGATGCTATCTTCGAAGAGATCCACCCTCGGCCAGCTACCAAATAGGTATGGAGGGAGAAGCCGGTTGAGATAACCAACCCGGCTCCTTGTCCGAGCGACGACAATGATGACTTGCTCGACGACGATTACTCACCCGTCTCTGAGGAGACCGCACCTCAGGCGATGGACATCAACATCGTCACATTACCCGCTGAGTTCGCCCTACCATGGGACGAGGCTGAGGTCGCTCAATTGAACCTCGGTCCGCGCAACACCATCTTCGAGAAGCCCGAGGACTCGGCTCTCCATCTAAAACCCCTCTATGTCAGGGGTCACATCGATGGGAAGCCGATTTCCCGGATGCTCGTCGATGGCAGCGCCACTGTTAACCTAATGCCTTATTCATTGTTGAAGAAACTTGGCAGGGACGAAGACGACCTGAAGAAGACTAACTTGATGCTCAATGGCTTTAACGACGAGAGCTCCGAAGCCAAGGGAGTACTCTCTATGGAGTTGACGGTAGGCAACAAGACATTGCCAACAGCATTCTTCGTCGTCGTGGTGCAAGGTAACTATAGTGTGTTACTCGGACGTGACTGGATCCATGCAAACTGTTGCATCCCCTCTACCCTACACCAGTGCTTGGTACAGTGGGACGGCGATGAGGTGGAGGTCATCCCCGCGGATACTTCGGCCCAAGTAGCTTTGGCCGATGTGTCGGTTGACGCCGTCCATAACAAAGTAGAGTGTCTATCCGGTAGAGATCTTTCGGATTATGACTTTGTTAGTGTATCCGGAGGACGGTTTGTACCAGTGTTTGTAAAGCTGGCTGGAGTAGCACGACTATTTTTGTATTAGTAGTCATGTCTAGCAGGAATAATCTAGATTGGCTAAAGTGTCGCATAGAGCAGTATCGGTCTAATAAAGACGATATTGTCGAGGCCATTGAGGACTTTAGCGAAGTAGAAAAATTAGGGCAAGGTTTTGCGTCGGCCGATCCCTTGGAGGAAGTTGACATAGGTAATGGTAGCGTACCAACGCCGACTTTTGTAAACCAACATTTACAACCCGATGAAAAGGCTGAAGTAATAAAGTTACTTCGGTCGTATGTCGATTGCTTCGCATGGGAGTATAGCGAAATGCCAGGGCTAAGCCGCGAGCTCGTGGAGCATCGGTTGCCCATCAAGTCCGGATTTAGGCCTTATAAGCAGCCTCCCCGTCGCTTTAATTCGGCCGTCTATGACCGAGTTAAAGAAGAAGTGGAACGACTACTTAAGGCTGAATTTATTAGGCCATGCAGGTACGCGGAATGGGTTGCTAACATTGTACCTATAGAGAAGAAAGGGAGTGGCAAGATACGAGTATGCATTGATTTCAGGGATCTGAACAGAGCCACTCCAAAAGACGAGTTTCCAATGCCAATAGCCGATATGCTGATCAACGATGCTTCAGGACATAAGGTACTAAGTTTTCTTGATGGCAATGCCGGTTATAATCAAATATTTATGGCCAAAGAGGACGTCTATAATACTGCCTTTCGATGCCCAAGTTTTGTTGGTTTATTCGAATGGGTCGTCATGACTTTTGGGTTGAAAAATGCCGGCGCCACGTATCAGCGCTATGAACTTGATCTTTCACAACTTGTTAGGAGTCATGTTAGAGGTTTACATCGATGATGTCGTGGTCAAATCGGACGCTATGGGAAATCATTTAGTCGATTTGAAGGTTGCTTTCGATAGGATGCGACAATACGGTTTGAAAATGAACCCACTCAAGTGTGCTTTTGGTGTGTCGGTGGGTAAGTTCTTAGGTTTCATGATTCATGAAAAAAGTATAGAAATTGATCCTAAGAGTCTTGAAAAAATTAGAAACGTTGCAGCGCCGACATGTAAAAAGGATGTGCAAAAGTTGCTAGGCAAGTTGAACTATTTGCGTCATTTTATATCCAACTCGTCCAGCAAGATTGATGCCTTTGTCCCCATACTCCGGCTAAAAAATGAGGCCGAGTTCGCATGGGGGGCAAGCCAGCAAAGTGCTTTTGAGAAGATCAAGGAATGCTTGTCATCACCGCCCGTGGTGAGAGCACCCAAGGCCGGGATTCTGTTTCGGCTATACATCACCGCTGAAGATAGCGTGATTGGAGCCGTGCTAACCCAGGAGGTGGAGGGGAAGGAGTACATCATCACATTCTTGAGCCGCCGCCTGCTAGACGCCGAAACCAGGTACGCGTTTGTGGAGCGATTATGTTTATCACTTTTTACGCGTGCACCAAGTTACGCCATTATATTCTCCCTACCACATGTGTTGTCGTTTACCAAACCGATGTTATAAAGCACATGTTACAGAAGCCGATTCTAAGTGGAAGAATCGGAAAATGGGCTTACGGGTTGATTGAGTACGATTTGGCCTACGAGCCCCTAAGAGCGATGAAAGGCCAAGTCGTAGCCAACTTTTTAGTTGATCATCAGATAGATGCTAACTGGAGTGATGTTATTGATCTAGTTGAGGTAGTGCCATGGGAAATCTATTTTGATGGTTCGGCTTGCAAGAATGGCCAAGGTATTGGAGTGGTTCTCATATCACCTAATGGTATGCGCTTCGAAACCTCGACCCGACTAGAGTTTTCTTCCACTAATAACCAAGCCGAATACGAAGCTTTGTTGCTAGGTCTTGAACTACTAGAGTCTGTAGGCGCTAAACACGTCCACACGTATGGTGATTCATTATTAGTAGTACAACAAGTAGCCAAGAATGCTCAATGTTTTTATGGCTTGCTGAATAGCTACTTGGACAAGTGTCTAGACATAGTTGCTACTTTTGATGATTTCAAAATATCTCACGTGTCAAGAGAAGCCAATTCAATCGCCAATGATTTGGGTCAGCAAGCATCTGGCTACCATGTCAAGAGAGGGAAATTTTCCGTGTTGGAAAAGCTGATGTTTAGTCTCACTGTCGAAGCCAGTGATGCTGGACAGGCGCACCCTTTGGGTCGAAGCCCTCGGGTCGCCGAAGGCCACTGCATGTCGGAGCCCCTGGATCGAAGTACTCTGCCGATCAAAGGATCCGGCATGCCAGAGTCCATAGTCCGAAGCCTCTCGGACGAGGAAGGCTCCCCAAGGACCGAACCCTCCGAAGGGCTTCGACCCAACACACTTCGAACAATCACCTCGGCCAGGCTTCGGCCAGAGCTGGAACGGCTCGGGGGGCACCCCAAAGTCGGTGTTTTAGAAATATTTTCAGAAGGTGTACCAACGAAGCCCTCTGAAACCTGTGAGGGCGATTGGATAGTCCCAATCGTCCAGTATTTGAGAGACCCTAGCCGAAGGGTTGATCGAAAGGTTCGGCGACAAGCGTTCAAATTCGTGTTGGTAGACGACACATTGTATCACCGAACCATCGACGGAGTGCTACTGAAATGTTTAGACCATGAGCAGTCCCAAGTGGCTACAGGAGAAGTCCATGAGGGGCTTTGCGGCACTCACCAGTCAGCCCAAAAGATGAATTGGATGCTCAAAAGAGCGAGGTTTTATTGGTCGACTATGACTGAAGATTGCTTCAAGTACTACAGAGGGTGTGAGGCATGTCAGAAGTTTGGCAACATCTAGTTAGCTCCTGCCTCATTACTCAATCCTATTGTCAAGCCATGGCCATTTCGAGGTTGGGGTTTAGACTTCATCGGCCAGATCTACCCTCCTTCCTCAAAAGGGCATCGGTTTGTGTTAATGGCTACAGATTACTTCACCAAATGGACCGAGGTCGTACCTCTTAAGAACGTGACTCACAATGAGGTACATGATTTTATTTTAAAGCACATCATACATAGATTCGGCATCCCTCAAACTCTTACTACGGATCAAGGTAGTTCATTTGTCTCTAAAGAAGTAAGGGGCTTCGCTGAGTACTATGGCGTTAAGTTGATAAACTCTTCACCTTACTATGCTCAGGCCAATGGTCAGGCCGAGTCTAGTAATAAAACCGTGATTAAGCTTATTAAGAAGAAAATTGAGGAGTTTCCTAAAAGGTGGCATGAAGTGCTTTCCGAGGCATTATGGGCTTGTAGGATCGCAAAGAATGGTGCCACCAAGGTCAGTCCATATGAGTTGGTATATGGACAAGAGGCCGTTCTGCCTATAGAGGTAGATCTCGGCTCCTTAAGAGTGTTAAAGAAAGACGGCTTATCGGTCAATGAGTATGAGGCTCTTCTAAAAGATAATCTGGAGGAAGTGACCGATAAGAGACTAAGGGCTTTAGAAGCCATAGAAGTAGACAAAAAGAGAGTAGCTAAAGCCTACAATAAGAAGGTTAAATCAAAATCGTTTCAAATAGGAGATTTGGTATGGAAGACGATTTTTCCTCTAGGCACGAAGAGTCCCAAATTTGGCAAGTGGTCACCTAGTTGGGAAGGTCCTTTTAAGGAAGCCGAAATCGCCCCCGGCAACGCATACATGTTGGAATCCCTACAGGGAGAGCGGTTTCGGAGAGCTTTGAATGGAAGATACTTCAAAAGGTATTTCCCAAGTGTGTGGCAAACATCATAAAAATGTCGGAAAGCCGATATGTATGATATCGTCTTCAGCTCATTGTGCTTTTAGTTCACTAGTTCACTAAAAGGCAGGGGGCATGTGTTGATAGCAAAAAATGGCATTAATGGCTAGATTATCAAAATATCAATTTTTGGTGATTTGGGCCAAAAGTACACATGTCTAGGGTGTGTCTGAAGCCCTACAGGGCCGAAGACCATCGAGCTATGGGCTCCGAAAGCCTCTAGCCATCCCATGGGCTTCGGCCAGGAAACCTTCAGAGGCCCACGCTGCCGAAGCTTCGGAAGCCTTTGGAGGCCCACGCTACCAAAGCTTCGGAAGCCCACGCTGTCGAATCTTTGGCCCGAGAGCAAGCCTCGATGGGCCTAGCCGAAGCCCACGCTGTCGAAGCTTCGGCCCAAGGAGAAAGCCTCGATGGGCCTGGCTGAAGCCTACACTGTCGAAGCTTCGGCCCAAGGAGCAAGCCTCAATGGGCCTGGCCAAAGCCAACGTTGTCGAAGCTTCGGCCTGAGGAGCAAGCCTCAACGGGCCTGGCCGAAGCCCACGCTGCTGAAGCTTCGGCCCGAGGAGCAGGCCTCGACGGGCCTGGCCGAAGCCCACCTCGGTAGAGATAGAGCTGTTTGCATCGCCAGCTCAATCTCTATCTCTATCCGGCCAGATTAATAGTAGATTAGACTGGGAGTTAACCCCCTATAAATAGAGAGGCATGGCCGGCGTGGAGACCCCCCCAACTCAAACCAAACCAAAGACATGCTTTGATCGTACCTTTACTTTTACCTTTACTTTTCTGTATCTCTTCGTGGGTTTGCCTGGAAGCCCTCTGTACGCCACTACGGAACAGTGGTAAGCCTTGGTACTTCGCCTGTGAAGTCCCCGTTAATCTACGTAACATATTGCTATCGCCTTGTTACTTCGCCTGTGAAGTATCCGCTAATCTGCATAATAGATTGCTACCTTCGCCACCCATGCAACTCCTCGCAAAATTCGGTCCTAAGACCGAATTGGTACTTTGGATCGTCTCTGTTGCAGGTTCACACATTCGGAGCCCCTTCGCTGGAGGTGTCCGGAGCTGAGAGATCGGTTCTGGAGGTCCCCAGGACACCCTTCGAAAGGACCGCATGCTTCGACAATAGGCTCCGCCAGCATACTTCGTCGTGACAGACTTCGCCACAAACATACTCCGTACCAGACGAAGTTGCACCCGTGTGTGGCCTTCGCGTCACTACTTTGTAATTCGCTGCATCAAATATCGCACGCCGATCCCCACTGTTCCAAGGTGATCACCGTGTTCAGATCCGTTCAGAGTCTACCTTCGGCCGGATCAGTCGGGACGCCGAAGCACCCTTCAGCGGAGCACTTTGCACCAGACGCCAAAGGTACCCTTCGGCGCACCCTTCGCATCAGACTTCGAACCAGGAGGACTCCGACTGGTTTGCTGATTTTAACTTGTTTAACCTATTTCTTTTGGCTAATTGGATTATTTTGTGTAATCTGGTTGCCTGGCGACTCCACCCCCTTATCACTATTAAGGGTAGTTGGAACGCGGCGTCGGTGCTACGTCACGCTTAGGCTTGTCCCTAAGTATCAGTGCACTTTTGGATCGCCGGACTGACCCAAGTGCGAGGGCACATTTCCGTGTCAACAGTTCTGAAGTGCTGTCGGAAGTTCCAATATGTCGGATCTCCTGAAGCTTCTAATGGATCGGAAGTTCCGATCAACAGATTGAAATCGACGAAATCAAAAACTTGTTTTTCTGAAAAAGTGTTTGAATAGAAGTGTGCACAAGTGTACTAGGAGAAACTTTAACACATTGAGTTTCCTTGGATTTAAGTCAAATTACAGATCGGGTGAAAATAGAGTTTGACTTTGGATGAACTCTAAAAGAAATAAGAACACAATAGCACACAAGACAAAGATATGTTTCCTAGAGTTCGGATCCACCGATCCTACGTCTCCGTTGAGGGACCTCGAAAGGCCGGGTCTCTTTCAACCCTTTCCTCACCAAGTCTTAGCCTACGCTAAACTTGGGTTTTCTCTTCGTTACCTTTTCCAAGCCAAGTGAAGCATTTACAAACTTCTCCGAGCAACAACAAACTCCTTGGTTGCTTGCGGAGTGACTCCTAGCCATCTAGGAGAACGAATCCTCCAAGAGTAACAAATGCGTTTGAAGATTTTGCCAACTCAAACTTTTGTGCTCAAAGATTTTCAACAAAATCCAAAAAAATTCAAAAAATCAACCCACGAAAATATTCTCAAAAGATGCAATGACAAGAGCTCAAGAAGACTTCCAATGAGCTCTCAAGGTGAATCACAAAGACTCACACTAGATCTGGCATTGAATCACAAGAGAGCTTGAGGATGAGAGTTAGGGTTTACAAGTGAGTGAGTTTTTTAGGGGGCCAAGAGTGCTGTACAAGTGAGTGGGGTGGTTTTTATACCACCCCCAAAAATTGTAGCTGTTAGGGCACTTTTGGCCTTCCACCTCAGAAGTTCCGATGGCACATCAGAAGTTCCGATTAAATATAATTCCAAAATGAGAGTTCAAATCGGAAGTTCTGATCCAAACTAGAAGTTCCGATGCAAAAATAAATTCAAGGCCGAGAGCTCAAATCGGAAGTTCCGATCCAAATCATAAGTTCCGATGAATTTTAATTTTTAAACCGAGAGTTCAAATCAGAAGTTCCGATCCCGACCGGAAGTTTCAATCAGTATAAAAATTCTGGAACTCAATTTGAACTTGACCAAAAATCTTTCAGAAATGTTTTTCTTTGAGCACAAAGTTTTGGAACAAAATCCAAATGCATCCCTCTTAATAGTACAGCGATCCTAGACTCAATGTAAAGAATATTTTAATGATTTTAACCTTTTGAGCCTATTTGGACCAAATGGAGCTCTTTCTCTAAATTTGTTTCAACGGAACTTTCTTTTCTCATGAAATCTCTGCAATCATCTTAGCAAATTGATTAGTAGAATTTGATCAATATTGTCATTAATACACTAAAACAAAATAGGGGCCTAGATGCACCTTGATGCACTTTCAAGGAAGAGCATCGGCTAAAGGTGGAGCATGCTAGTTCAAGTTGGATGATAAATCTTCTATGAATAGTTGAGTAGGAGCAATGATCTACGTGCTTCTGTGGCAGTCGTTGCATTCTAAGAACATCACTAGGAGGGGACTCAAGGGAAATAGGATAATTCGGGTGCCCCAACCTATATGACCACATCGTGGTAAGGGATCTATTGACACGAAAACATGCTCCCGCACTTGGGTTAGTTCGACGATCCAAAAGTGTGCGGATACTTAGGGACTAGCCTAAGCGTAACACAACACCGACGTCGCGTTATGACTATCCTTAATAGTGGCAAGGGGGTGGAGTCGTCGGGTAATCAGATCACATAGAAATAATCCAATTAGCTGAAAAGAAATATATTAGATAAAATAAACTAGCAAGCTGAACGAAGCCTCACTGATTCGAAGTGTGCTGTGCGAAGGGGTTCACCGAAGGTAGTCTTTGGCGTTTGGACTGATCTGGCCGAAGACAGGCTCCGAGCGTGAAAACCTGCAACAGAACAGAGATAAAGTGCCAATTTGGCCTGGAGACCGAATCTGCTAAGTGTTGCAACAGGGAACGAAGGTAGCAATCTGTTACGTAGATTAACAGATACTTCACAAGCGAAGTAACAAGGCAATAGCAATTTGTTACATAGATTAATGGGTACTTCACGAGCAAAGTAACAAGGCTTACCATGGTTTTGGCGTGGCCGACGGAGGGCTTCCAAGCAAACCCACGAAGGTTTCAGAAAGGTAAATAAAAAGTAAAGGTACGGTTCAAAGCTAGGGCTTTGTGATTGATTTGTGTTGGGGGCTTCATGAACCGGCCTCACCCTTATATTTATAGGGGCTAGTCTTTTTATCTCTAATATTTAATCTGGTAGGATTCGGCCTAATCAAATTTAGGGATAAAATTAGACAGAATCAGACTCAAACTCTATCTCTGAAATCCAGCCCGAAGTGGGCTTTCGGCAAGGCCTACCGAAGCCTGCTCCTTGGGTCGAAGCTTCGGTGAGGCAGGCCTCCGAAGACCTTCGGGCCGAAGGTAGCAGGCCGCTGGAAGGCCTCTGAAGCCCAAGTCTTAATAGGCCTTTGGCCCTGTAGGGCTTCGCCCTGACCCAAGACATGTGTATTTTCGGCCCAAATTACCAAAATCGATATTTTGACAATCTTGACCATTAATGCCATTTTTTGCTATCAACACATGCCCCCCTGCCTTTTAGTGAACTAAGTGAACTAAAAGCATAACGGGCTAAGGACGATACCTCCCATATCGGCCTCTTTACACTATCAAGCGCTTAGCCACACACTTGGGAAGTATTTCTTCAAATACCTGCCATTCAAGGCCCTTCAAAATTGCTCTCCTTGTAGAGACTCTAATAAATATGCATTACCTGGAGCAATTTCGACTATTTTGAAGGGACCCTCCCAACTGGGTGACCATTTGCCAAATTTTGGGCTCTTAATGCCTAGAGGTAACATCGTCTTCCAAATCAAGTCACCAACTTGAAACGATTTTGGTTTAACTCTTTTGTTGTAGGCTCTAGCTACTCACCTTTTGTCTTTCTCTATAGCTTCTAAATCCCTTAACCTTTTATCGATCACTTCCTCTAAATTGCCTTTCAAAGGAGTTTCATATTCATCGACCGATAAGCCATCTTTCTTAAGAAATCTTAAAGAGCCGAGATCCACCTCTACGGGTAGAATGGCTTCTTGCCCATATACTAACTTATATGGACTAACTTTGGTAGCACCGTGCTTTGCAACTCTACAAGCCCATAATGCTTCTGAAAGCACTTCATGCCACCTTTTAGGGAATTCTTCAATTTTCTTCTTAATGAGCTTAATCACAGTTTTATTACTAGACTCGGCCTGACCATTGGCCTTAGCATAGTATGGTCAAGAATTTATTAACTTAATACCATAAAATTCGGCAAAGTCTCTCACTTCTTTAGCAATGAATGAAGTACCTTGGTCTGTAGTGAGAGTTTGGGGAATACCGAATCTATGTATAATGTGCTTCAAGATAAAATTAGTTACCTCATTGTGAGTCATATTCTTGAGAGGAACGACTTCAGTCCATTTAGTGAAGTAGTTTGTCGCCATCAACACGAACCGATGCCCTTTTGAAGAGGGAGGATAAATTTCGCCAATGAAGTCCAAGCCCCAACCTTGGAACAACCATTGTTGGCGTAAAAGATTACGCTAACAGGTTTCTGAAGGTTAGAAACTAACAAACGAAGTGTTTGCGAAGTAAACTATTTCAAGCCTCCGAAAGGATAATAGCTTAAAACAGTTCGAAAATGTATATTGAATAACTTGTATTCGGTCCCTATTACAGGGTAAAACGGAGGGTATTTATAGGCCCAAACATTAAGGAAAAGACCCTTTTACCCCTCTATTACAACCGACATAGTGGAAACTATTCGGTACCCCTAATAGGGCTAAAATGGTAAAAGACTAATCTAATGAGAAAGAAGATAAGTCTTCCATCCTAGCTGGCAAAGAAGCTCTCGGAAGAGTCCTAGTTCGAAGATATACTCCGAACTAGAGTTTTCCTCCATACTTCGAACTTGATCCACTGTATTCCCGGAGTTATATGCTGGAAACCTTTGATTTAATCATATGTCTTTGTCTTGTTACAACAATGGCTCTTTGGATGAAGTATTTTCCCCCAACAGTAGCCCCTCGAATACGCTTCTCCGCTAGACCTGTGATGTTAGGAGAGCAGTATGCACAAGAAAAATAATCATGCGCAGAGGCAACAATTTAATCAGCCTCCGAAATATGCGGAGATTCGAAACTTCGAATCAACTTATAGGAAAGTTATGTTCGAACTATTTTTTAGAATTAACTTAAAAAGTCCGAAAGCTTTTTCAGGCTTAGAAGAAATAGCCGTTGGCTTTTTTCTTCTAACGGAAGTTACGCGATGCGTTAACTCCGCAACGAGATAACGGATAAGAATGCGAAACGGCAGATGCAAATGGTAAAAAATCATGGTCTAGGCTATAAATAGAGGGCCCAGCCCCTTCTCGAGTACCTTTTCACCGCTTTCGTGCAACCAACCCAGCGAACAAACCCTAGCCTCCGTTTTTTCTCTCAAGCAACTCGTGTGATCCCATGGCGAAAACCAGCTTTAAGGTTCCTGGAACGGCTTCAGCCTTGGCTCGGCAGCAGGCTGCGGCTGCAGCGGTGGCGGCGACATCAGTGACGGCGACTCCGATGGCGACTCCGACGGCGACTCCAACGGCTACAGTAACAGCAATGGCAGCACCAGGGAGAAATCCCCAACTCGATGATCCTCATGATCTCCTCCCGGCGTCGACGAAGTTTGCAGATCAGTCCTATTAGTTGGGACCTTCATCCTGCAAGAGGGAATCGCTCGCAGCAGCGATAGAAGGGAAGATCAGTTCGGAGATTGTGATTTGCAAACCTGGGAAAGAGGTTATACCGTCACCAAGGCCCACAGAAGTGGTTGTCTTCGAAGCCTTCTTCGAAGCTGGATTAGGGCTTCTGGCTGTTGACTTCCTGGCCGAGGTACTGGATTTATTCCACGTTACTCTCCCCAGCTCTATTCGAACGCGATAGCACGCTTCTCTATCTTTGAGTGGGCGTTGCGAGCCGAAGGATGTGAAGGCAGAGTGAAAATCTTCGCAGCTTTACATCGAGCCTCGTGCCAGCCCAAGGCCTTCGTAGGCCCCGGAGGTGAGAAGATGGTGGTGGCCTTCAGGAGTATTAACTTTCTACTTCGAGACGAGTATGCTCTTCGGTTTCCAGCCAAGGCCATCAATGCCAGGTGGTACACTGATTGGATCCTCCGATGGTTTTATGCCGAAGTTGGGGCAGGGAGTCGCCTAGTTGGACCTCTTCGGGACATAAACTTCCGAAGGGAAGCTCTTGTTCATTCGGATCCAGGCCAGCTTGAAGCTCGCCTGAGCCTACTTCAGCAGATTAGCCATCGCCTGAGTATGAGGGATCTAGCAGAGGAGTTCATCGGACTCCAAATCCCCCCTCTGATGGCCAACTGGCCAATCACCTTCGAGGAAGATACGGAGGGCGGACTCCGCAAAATTTCTTCAAGCTCGAGCCCTGCAGGTAACTTCGAAAACAACATATGTCATGTATATTTATTCGAAGAAATAACCAATGTTAACTCATCTTTCAGCTTCTTCAGCTCCTATGACTTCAGAGCAGATTGTATGAGCTTCGGAGAAAATTCTGGGAGTCCCGACTCTAGCTGAGAAAGAATGGAGGACTAAATTGGTAGGTACTTGGGAGCGGTCCAACCGAGTATGGGGGCTACTCGAAGTTGTGCCGCCTCCTCTTTTGGATTGGGTGCCTTTGGAACAAGGGCCTAAGAAAAGGAAGGCCGAAGCTGGAGCCTCGACCTCTGCCAAGACTCCATCGAAGAAGGTAGCCCGAAAGCCAAAGACTGCGGCGCCTCCAAGCCCAATAGCTTCGGTCTCTGATTCCTCGGAGGACGAAGGTAGAATGCTTGTTGACTTGATTGACAAGGATGCAGCCCAAACAGATGCAAACATTGATGATACTACGAGCGTGCTGGAGTCTCAAGGCAACCTTGGGCAAGTGGGGACTTCGGTTGTTCAAGAGGACTTATAACGAGACGAAGCCCCTATGGACGAAGGTGGAGTCGAAGTTTCTATAGAATCAACATCGATTCCGGGTGAAGCAACGACGACTGCTCCCGAAGAGACTCCAACAGTCAAAGATTTAACTGCGAATTCTGACTTCGATGAAGACTTTGGAGTAGCCTTTGACCCGCCAAGTAGTCCGATGCTCACCCGTCGACAAGACTTCGGAGGTAAACTTCACATAATTCCTTTATTCTTTTTTCCTGTGAAATTATACAATGTATAATACCTTTGCTCTAACAGGATATGCTCCTACGGAAGAGGATCTTCCCGAAGATACCAATCCTGGGACTTCAGCCACTCCGAAGCCAATTCCAGAAGTCGCTCAAATGGGACCTGGAAAAGGTAAAGGCAAGATGAACCCCCTCCCTGCTCCGAGCTCAGGATCAACTCCGTCTGAATCGACAGACGGAAGCCAATCTACAGAGGGGGGTCAGTCTGCCAAAGTTCCAAAATGAGAAACCAAGGGTTGGTTTCGGAGTGTGATGAGTGATTGACAGGCTTTTTAACCCCAAGGTTCGAAGGGGTACCTCTGGAAGGGGTTCGGAGGTTGGACCTACGAAGGGTGTTCGGAGGTGTTTCCTCCGAAGGGTGTTCGGAGGTGGTTTCACTGAAGGGTGTTCGGTGGTTGGTTGCTGCAGCTGTTGCAGCAGAGTGTGCGTGTCAGAGGGGTCCGACAGTACACGATGACTGGGTGTGTACCGAAGGCTTCGGTACTTTGGGCGGTACACCGGAGTGTGTGCCGGAGGTTGCTAACCCGGAGAGGTCTCCGGAGTACTGGATACACTTGTCTGTTTGTCTGTGGTGCGCAGGGACTTTGGAGGCGACGGACAGGTTCGCAGCAGGTGAGCCTGGGTCAAGCGGGAGGCTTGATGCCAGGGGAGCGGGGTGCTCCATCACGGTGGCTGCGAAGGGGGTCCGGGTCGGTCCTCGGGTCGAGGTGCGCCAGATGAAGGTAGAGAGTGCGGAGCGTGGCTCCGGGTGAAGGTACTCCGAGACAAAGTCCTCGGAGGTGAGGCACTTCGAAGGTACTCCGGATGGAGTGACTTCGGAGTTGGATGGATCAAGTCCTCTGCGGAGGCAAGGAGTTCGAAGTGTGCTCCGGAGGGAGACATTCGAAGGTACCCGACGAAGGTCTCAGAAGTCGAGGCGCATCGAAGGTATGGTCCGGGTGAGGCTCGTCGAGGAGTGTGCTCGGGGAGAGACACTGCGACAAAGGGCTCATGGAATGCTTCGTGCGGAGGCCTTGGACGAAGGAGGGACTTCGAAGGGTGGTACTCCGAAGGTGGGTGTTCGGAGTGTGGTTGTCGTGTGGTACTTCGGCCTGCATGGCTTCGGTACACGGACTAACGGAGTTCGAGCTGGGCGGAAGCTGCGAAGCCGTGGTGTTCCACTCCGGAGGTGTTGGTGCGAAGGCCCAAGGGCTTTGACGGCTTCGGCTCAAAACCGTCACTGTATCGAAGGCTGACTTCGGTGAAGCGAAGGCCATCTGGCTCAAGGCTTCTCACCGAAGCTACCGCACCCCTCGCGTGCGAAGGGGGGCTTCGGAAAGGTCAAAGGCTGCAAGTCTGACAGTGTCTGCTCTGCAAAAAGCTGGCGCTGTCCCCTCTGCAAAGGCTGACAGAGAAGCCTCCAATAAAGTTGACTACCTTTTGTACCCCTCAGTTCTGTAGAGACAAAACCAATGTAAACCCTAGGGGTAATGTGGTCAATTCCTTTGGGTGAACTGTGGGCTATAAATATGGGGGCTCGGTAGGTAACATTTAACACTTTGAGAATTTACTGTTGAGCTCCTGTAGCCACACACTTCGTTGTATTCATCCAGAGTTCAATTTTATTGTGTTCCTTGTTCAAGCGGCGAAGCCCCGCTTCTGTGTGCTTTTTGCTTGAGCTCGCTTTACATACCTCGCTAGTTGTAGTGCGCCGAAGCCTGTCTAGGCGAAGGGTGTTTTTGTGCGAAGTGTGTTTTTTCAGTGCGCGTTCGCTCTGTGTAACTTGAGGCTAGACCTCACTGCTTACTAGCGAAGCCCTGATCGAAGCCCGTTTTGCTTCTTGTATCGAAGCCCCTAGCGAAGTCTATTAGTGTGCATTTAGACCTTCTTGTACGAAGCCCAGCACCAGTTGCTGCTGCCAAGTACTTGGTCGAAGTCCTCAGAGGGTCGTCCACTCTTGCGAAGGGTGAAGTGCGAAGCCTGCTCGAAGCACCCTGTGTGCGGAGCCTGCACTGACTTAGCAGAGTAGATTTTCGAGAGTTGTAAGTGGAGCGAAGTCTTCTTGGCTTCGAACTTTTGGACCTGCGAAGCCTGTGTTCGGAGTTGTCAAAGGACCTCCGAACCAGACCTCCGAAGGTAGTATTCGAAGCCTGTTCCACAGAAGACAGAACTGAAACCGAAGGCTAGTTTTTAGCCCGAATTTTTTAAAAGCTCCCATTCACCCCCCCTCTGGTCGCCGTTTCCGGTCCAACACAAAAGATACGGCCCAGCGCTCCGGCCCCTCACCGAACGAAGACGCCCAAAGGGCCTTGTCTATGCTCCCTCTTCTAGCTCCTTTCTTGGAGCGAAGAAGCGGACTTCAGACTTTGCTCGGGCCTTTGGATCGAGCTAGCCGCGAAGTTGGGGAGACAGACTTGGTAGCCATCTTGAGCGAGGCTGAGGGTTCGGAGCTCAATGCTGCTATGGAGCGTGCAGCGTACCAGGTACGAAGTATCTGCAAAACAGAATTAATCTTATATACAAATAATTTCTCACCTTGGTTTTTCCCTTTGCAGCAAATAGTCTTGGCCCGAGCTGCGAACATTTCAAACGAACGCGGAAGCCTTCGCCTTCGAGAGGAAATCACCACTCTTCAGAGAAATCTTAACATTTCCGAAGGTCGAGTTTCCCAATTAGACGACATGGTCTCAGCAGAGCGGAGGGCCAGGCAAAGCTTGGAAACTGCGAATAAGGAGCTCGAAGCAGAACAAATTGTGCTTCGGGCGGAAATAGAAAAGATGCGGGCGGAGCATGCTATGGCGGGGGCTGAACTTGTCAAGCTCCAAGAGGAAAAAACCAAAGCTGCAGAGGAGGCTACCAACCTTCTTACTCAGAAAAATTCTCTAGCTACGGAGGCAGCTAAGCTCTCCGTTGTGGTAGAGGAGCTGACTTCGGTGAAGGACGCTTTACTTGAAGACAAGCTGAAGTCGGAGAAGGTAGCTGCAGAGGTCATGAACCAACTCCTAGGTGTCCTAGAGTACTTCGGTACTACTAGGACACTTCCTTCAAATGACAATGTCTCCTTGCTTCGGTGGTTAAAAATGATCCAAGGAGCTATGAAGACGATGAAGACGGTAGGCATTCGATACGGAGAACTCTCCGGACAAGTGGCTGCTATCGGCATACTTCGCTACTACGAAGATCTGGGGATAACGATAACTCCGAACGCAGAGGCGGCTCTCATTACCTTCGACGAAAACCAGCTTCTCAATCCTTCCGAAGACGTAGCCGCTGCTTGGCAAGCCTTCCAAGCTTCATGGAGAGCCGAAGGTCGCACTGCGATCAAGGCTTGGATTGATGAAGGGCAACTCCAAAAGCAAGCTCGGTTGCAAGCTTCGAGCAGCGAACCTCCGCCAAACCTGCAGGTCTAGATTTACCTTAGGATCCAGACTATGTAAAGAATCATGCTTTTGTACATTTATGAATGAAAATTTGCTTATCGTGTTTTTAGGCTTCACCTCATATGGAAGATGTCGAAGTGTTAAACATTGACGAAGAACTCCGCCTACTATGGGCTACCTTCGATCTTTTAAAAGTTCACAAGCGCCCTCGATTTTTAGTTCCTCGAGATAGCTCCGGTGCAATTACGCCTGAAGTAAGCAAAGATATATTATCTTATATTAAAGAGGAAGAAAAAGAGGTTAACTTGGAAGCTTCATCTTCCGAAGACATTGCATGGTCCGAAGATGAAGATGAAACTCAAGGTAAAAAGCCTGAAGAACTTGGAAGCTGGGAAAGGAGCCCCGAACGACTCCGAACTTGGGCCGAGCTTCAACAAGAATAGAAAGACTTTAGAGCTTCGAAGGGAGGTAGGAGAGTTAAATGCAAAGTTGTTAGAACTCCCAGCTCTGGAACTAGTCGTTCGAACCTTAGCTCTAGAGATCGAAGGGGTCTTCGATTCCTTCTCGGTATAGATACCGATTTTTCATGATGTAATCATAATTTGTTCGAATAATAAATATCGATTTAAAATTGTCTCCCTATTTCCCAGCCCCTCTTTGGGCGTAAGAAACTTCGAATTATATTCAAAGATGGTTAGGCGCAAAGAAAAACTTAGGAGTACAATTTTGGTGGCTCGAAGCCCCTCAGCAATTTAAAGATTGATTAAAATCTTATAAAATGTCTTCGACTACTTAAAGTCTGAAGATTGGTAACTTAGTACCTTGTGTTTTAGAAGAAATCACTTTGGACAACTTTTTGGACACTTTAGTGTCCCAAATGATTGGTCACTTTGGACTTTTTTCACAGATATTCGAAGCTCATGAGCTCAAACTCTGTTTGTTTTGGCCTCCTTCGGCTCTTTTTGCGAATTCTATCAAACCGGTGGTTTGGAATTCGCAGTGGTCTCCTTGGACTCTTTTTACGGATGCCTTCAAGCCGGTGGCTTGGACTCCACATTATTTGGTCTCCTTGGACTCTTTTTACGGATGTCTTCCAGCCGGTGGCTTGGACTCCTTATTATTTGGTCTCTTTGGACTCTTTTTACGGATGTCTTCAAGCCGGTGGCTTGGACTCCGCATTCTTTGGTGGCTTTCCCACCTCGTAGGAAACTTCGAACCAGTGGTCCGAAGTCCAAAAAATATGATTCAAATTAATGACACTTCCCTCTCGGTCAACTCTGCTATTCCAGTGCGTCCACTTAGAAGTGGGAAGTTTATGAGGGGTAGGCATTATCTGAACCATATACTTTATTGATTTGAAAGGTATTTACAAATGACTACAAGGAGCCCCTATGCGAAATATCGCTTTAGGTGCTCTGCATGCCATGTATGCGCTAACTCTTCACGTTCCAAATTAGCTATCTTGAAAGAGCCAGGATGCCCTGAGCGAACAATTATGTATGGACCTTCCCACTTATTTCCTAATTTACTTGGCGCTATGATACTTCGCAAAACGAGATGACCTAGCCTAAGTTCATTAATCTTGACCTTCGGGTCGAACCAAGTCTTCGTCTGCTGCTGATACTTTGACAAATTTGCAACAGCTCGAAGTCTTGTCTCTTCTGTTAAATCAAGCGAAGTTTGTCTTTCTGCTTCTATTTCTAGTTCGGTGCTGCGAAGGGATCCTCCTTTAAGCTCCGTTGGTGTCATAGCTTCATCTCCGAATAATAGTCTGAAAGGAGTGAAGCCGGTAGACCTTGTCTGAGTTGTCCGAATGGACCATAGGATCTTTGGGAGCTCTTCGGTCCACAATCCTTTTGCCAATCCCACTATTCTTCGATTCAGCCCTGACAAGATATTACCATTGGCTCTTTCAACAGCTCCATTAGATTGAGGATGTCTTACTATAGCAAAACATAGTTGGATGCCTAGGTCTTCACAGAATTTCCTGAAGGGTTCTGCATCAAACTGTGTTCCATTATCCACTGTCAGCTGCCGAGGTACTCCGAACCGGCATATAATATTCTTCTAGAAATATTTTTGGACATTATTCGAAGTGATAGCTGTTAGGGGCTCTGCTTCGACCCACTTTGAAAAGTATTCGATTGCTACCACTACGAACTTCAAATTTCCTTTTGCTACTGGGAAGGGACCAATAAGATCCATGCCCCATCTGGCCATGGGCCATACTGGAGCAATGACTTGAAGAGTAGTTGGTGGGCGATGACTTCTTCGTCCCATCCACTGACATCCTTGGCAAGTGCGGACTAAGCTCTCTGCATCAGCTACTATTGTAGGCCAATAAAGCCCCTGGCGAAGTGTTTTTCCTGCCGAAGCTCGAGGGGCTAAATGGCTACCACAAAGGCCTTCATGAATTTCTCGAAGAATTTCTTGACCTGCAGCTTGAGATATACATCGGAGCAAAGGGGGACATACTCCGGCCTTGTACAAAATACCGTTTATTAAATGGTAATTCCGAATTCTGAGTTTTAACCTCGAAAGTTGTGGTCCTTCAGACATATTTGTTTCTCCTTGCAACAATTCCATAATTGAACTTCGCCAGTCTGTACTTGGAATGCAAAGGACTTCCGCAGCAGGGATTTGTCGCACCGAAGGTGTACTGAGTTCTTCATAAAAAGCTTCTTCTGGTATGTCCATAGCTCCGGCTGCAGCTTTTGCTAAGATGTCAGCCTGCGCATTTTCTGCTCTAGGTATACTTCGGATGGAAATCCCTTTAAATGCTGATTCAATCTTACGGATTTCTTCCAAGTATTTTGCAAGCTGTGGATGCCGAACTTGAAAGCTCTTGTCTACGTGCCCTGCTACGATTTGAGAATCTGTCTTAATAACAACTCTTGTAGATCCTAGAGCGCGTGCCTTTCGAAGTCCCAATAAAATTCCCTCATACTCCGCTGTATTATTCGTAGACTTAAAGTTGAGTCTTGCGGAGTACATTTCTTTTTGCCCTGAAGGCGAAATTATCACGGCTCCGACGCCTGCTCTAGATGATTGGAAAGCTCCATCAGAGTAAATAGTCCAAATCCCTTCACTTGGCTTCTCCGGAGCCCATGCTGCAGGGGGAGTCCATTCTGCGACGAATTCTGCCAACACTTGCGACTTAATTGCTGTTCTTGCCACAAAGGATATGCCGAAGGGTGCTAACTCAACAGCCCACTTCCCAATTCTTCCTGTAGAATCCTTACTTCGGAGCATATCTCCCAAAGCATATGAAGTTGGTACAATTACATTATGTGCCAAAAAATAATGCCCTAGCTTCCTCAAAGCCATTATCAGAGCATAAGTGAATTTCTCAAGCTCGGAATATCTTGTTTTTGCTCCAGATAATGCTTCGGACACAAAATAAACTGAATTATGTACCAACTTCCCGTTGAAATCAACCTCTCTGACAAGGACTGCACTGATAGTAGAGCCAGTAGCTGCAAGGTAGAGGAGTAGGGTTTCGTCCACAATAGGCACCGTGAGTGTAGCGAGGTTACTGAGATAATTCTTAATATCTTCGAAGCTCTTTTGACACTCCGGTGTCCATGCAAAATCTTCGGACCCTTTCAATGCTTTAAAGATGGGCAAACTTCTCTCCGCAGACCTTGCCAAAAACCTGCTAAGTGCTGCAAGACGACCAGTCAGCTTTTGCACTTGCTTTAAATTCTCCGGGGGAGCCATCCTTTGCAATGCAGTTATCTGAGTGGGGCTAGCTTCGATCCCTCTGCTTGAAACTAGATACCCTAACAATTTTCCAGCCTGCGCCCTGAAGATACATTTTTTGGGGTTAAGACGGATCCCACATGCCCGAAGGCTATTGAATGTTTCTGCTAAGTCTAGGCTATGTTGGTGCTTTAAAGCACTCTTTATTACAATATCATCCATATAGGCCTCTACATTGCGACCTAATTGATGACCTAGAGCCTTAGCAACTAACCTTGAAAAAGTAGCCCCGGCATTTATTAAGCCAAAGGGCATTCTTACATAACAGAAGACTCCTGAAGGAGTTACAAAGCTTGTCTTGATTTCATCTTCGCGCTTTAGCCAGATTTGATGATAGCCGGAGTACGCGTCGAGGAAGCTTAATAACTCCGAACCGGTAGTAGAGTCGACCAATTGATCAATTCGGGGCATGGGGTAGGGGTCGCGGGGGCATGCTTTATTCAGAGATGTAAAATCAATACACATGCGCCACTTCCCAGAAGATTTCTTCCTAACGAAGACTGGGTTGGTAACCACTCCGTATGAGCCACTTCTCTGATAATCCCAGCCTTCAGCAGCTTTTCCACTTCGTCTTTGGCAAGGATAGCTCTCTCTGTGGATAACTTCCGGAGTCCTTGTCGGACAGGCCGAGCCTTTGGATTCACAAGTAAACTGTGCTCAATAATATCCCTACTGACTCCGGTGATGTCTTCGTCAGACCAAGCAAAGACATCTAAATTCTCCTCAACTACTTTTTCTAATGATGTAGCGACTTCTGGAGGCATGTCTTTGCCAAATTGAAATGAATATTCCTTGCCATCTTTGACAATAACCTTCGTTGCAATTTCTCCTTCGGGGCTTGGCCTTGGGAAGGATTTCTTCGAAGATTCATCAGGAGCAGAGGAATTCTCCGGGTTATCTTGTACGCTGTTCACCTGTCTCAGGTCAAGAGGAGGGCCATGACCATACTCTGCTCTTCGCGCAGTGGCCTGATCTCCGAAAATGGTGAGCACTCCCGCCTGTGTGGGCATCTTCATACACAGGTAATTATGATGCGCCATAGCTCCGAATTGATTCAGCATGCCCCTTCCGAAGATGACATTGTATGCATATGGAGCATCCACAACATCGAAAATCACTTCTTCTGTCCTGGCCAGTGGCCCCTCTCCGAAAGTAACTTCCAGGCCAATTTGGCCGAGGGCATCAAGAGGGGGTCCTGCAAAGCCTTGTAAAGGACGGGCTGCTAGGAGAAGGTGCTTTCTGGAGATGCAGAGTTGATCAAAAGCTTGGACAAAAATAATATCCGCCGAACTCCCTCCATCAATTAGCACTCTCCGGACCTCACTCCCTGCTATGTCGGCAGTGATGACGAGTGGGTCTGCATGTGGAAACTTAATACCAGCTGCATCATCTGCAGAAAAAGATATTGGCACATGAGACCATTCGGGCATAGAAGCTGCAGACGAAGAGGTTCCAATATGGCCCACTTCTCTAACATATTCTCTTCTCTGCCTCTTCGACATACTTCCGAAGGTCCCTCCTCCGGAGATGGGGAGGACTACTCTTTTCCCTCGATCTTGCTCCTCTTCTTGCTTCGGAGGTGGCATAACATTGATCACCGGAGGCCGTCTTGCAGGGTCGAAGTTTTCTATTCGTGCCACAGCCTGGACAGGCTCCGGATGCACTATGGTCGGAACTCGGTCAGTCGTGCCTCGACCCGAAGTTCTTTCCAAATATTCTCCTCTTAGAGCAAGTATAGATTTGCACACATCAGTTGTGTGACTCCGATTTTCACCATGGATACAACAGAAAAAGGCCTAGGCTTTGCCAGCTGGTTTCCCTGGCGGCCTATAGCCGCTGGTCTTGCTTCCTGAAGGTTGCGGAGCCCTTTGGGCAAACTTCTGCGGGGGTGCGATGTCACAAACTTCCGAACGAGGATGCTTTTGCCCCCAACGCCTGTCGTGCTGAGCTTCGAAGCTAGGCCCTTGCGGCTGTGTTGAAGTTTTCACTTCCAACTTAACTTCTTGCATTATCGACGGAGTTGCAACAGTTCTACGAAGCCATCCTTCTTTTGACCTTGCATACTCTTCGAAATAAGACATCAACTGAGAAACAGAAGATATCTTTTTCCTGTGAAGTTTATCAAGGAGGCCTGCATGAATAACACCCTCTCAAGCTGCGTCAACCACAGAAGACGTAGTTAACCCTCGAATTTGCGACTTCGTATGAGCGAAGCGCTTGAAATACTGTCTTAAAGTCTCTCCGGGGAGCTGCTTCACCTGGAAAAGGCTTCCTGTTGACATTGCGGGTACGAAGGTACCCTGAAAGTTGCTCACGAACTTCTTCCTCAACTTCCCCCATGAACTGATTGATCCTGGCTTCAGAGACCAGAACCACCGCAATGCCACTCCTTGGAGAGCTATGGGAAAACATTTGGCCATAGTGTCTCGCACTCCTCCGCTGGCTTCAATTACTAATGCATAAGAACGGGCGAACTCTCCAGGATCTTCATCTCTGGAATACTTGCAAAGCTTCGAAGTTTTGAACTTAGGGTCGAAGCGCACTTTCTGCAACTCAGGATGCAGCGGAGACTCGGTGTCGAAGGAAGCGTTCTCTGGGGCTTCGGGATAAGGAAGTTCGTCGTCTTCGGGCACTTCGGGGATGACTGGGGTGGCCTGAGAACGAAGCCTGTCTGCGGCTTCTTGTCGCCACCTTGCTACTTCAGCTTGGATACTGGCTGTTGGGGGAAATTACTCCATTTTTAGGACTTAAAGATTAATACCTCAAAGGCTAAGAAGAGCTCCGAAGCTGGTGAGCAGTCGTTCAGAGGTAGAGGCGTCAAGCCGAAGGGTGCAGCGATGCGAAGCCTGGATGAACCCTCCGAATGGAAGATAAAGGCCCCGAAGCTGAAGGACAAGATTGATGAGATGTTTGGCTTATCCATCTACCTTGTAGTGTTTTACCTTTTATAACCTTGTTCCTGGCACCGAATAGGTTCCACTATGTCGGTTGTAATCTAGGGGTAATTAGGTCTTTTCCTTATGCCTTTTTACCTATAAATACCCCCCTCCATACCCTGTAAAAGGGATTCCCGGGAACAAACAAGTTACTCAATACACACGTTCGGACTACTCGAGCTATTATCCAACTCGGAGGTTCGAGGCAGTCCTAAAGCACAAACTCTTTGTTTGTTCGTTCTTGATCTCAGAGAACCTGTTGGTGTAACTTTTGCACCAACAGTTGGCGCCGTCTGTGGGGAACCAGTTCTAGAAGCTTGTTCTCTGCTGCTGACTGCACTTCGAAGACCGCTTACGGAGGGAGCCTCGGAGTCTCAGGATTCCACGCACCCTTCAGTTAAGGGCTTCTTAGTGCAGCCCGAAGGCCTTCACTTGACTTCCTGAGTCGTTCGAAGTCCTCCGTCTCTAAGACCTCTTCGTGGCTAGCTATGCCTCCGAAGCGGAGTCAAACTTCGGGTCCTCTCCGAAGGTCCCCTCGAACCGCAGGAGCCGGACCCTCAATTGCTCTGGTGATTCCCACCGAGGCCACTGGGCGTCGAGTACCCAGGGGTCCTCGAGCTCCTCCTACGGTGCTTCAGACTGATTACATCAGCTCCCAAGACCCGGAGCTACCTTCAGAAGAAGACGAAGGCCTTCCTGGAACCGAGGCTACTCAATTAGCCAGGCTTCAGGAGGAAGTAGCTAGGTGGAGGCAGGAGGCTGCCGATCGCCTCCGCACTCAAGCCTCCACCGAGACTCCCGAAGGGCCTCAAGACGGTGGTGCTCACAACCCCCCAGAAGTTGTCCAAGTCCCGGAGGAAGCCGAAAACGCATATTTCGATGAGGAGTCCCCATTGCACCCGGACTTGCAAAGAGTCCCCTTTGATCCCAGGTTCAAGGCTTCGAAGTTACACAAGTACTCCGGGGGGTCGGACCCCGGAGTCGGACCCCGGAGAGTTCGCCCGCTCATATGCCCTGGCAATAGAAGCAAGCGGGGGGGGGTGCGAAGCACTATGGCAAAATGCTTCCCCCTCGCTCTTGAAGGCGTGGCGCTCCGATGGTTCTGGTCTCTGAAGCCAGGATTGATCAGCTCTTGGGAGCAGCTGAAGAAGAAATTTGTGAGCAACTTCCAAGGCACCTTCGTGGCCCCAATGTCCACAGGAAGTTTGTTCCAGGTGAAACAGCGGGCGGGAGAAACACTCCAGGAGTACTTCACGCGCTTCGCCCACACCAAGTCGCAGATTAAGGGCCTGTCTACCTCTTCGGTAGTCGACGCCGCCCGCGAAGGGGTGCTGAACCCCGACCTCCTCAGCAAACTCCATCGGAAGCCGGTGACGTCTGTGGCACAGCTGATGGCATACTTTGAACAGTATGCCAAGGCGAAGGAAGGTTGTCTTCGACGTGCTAAAGCACCATCGCCCACCCTCTGGGAAGTCAAGATGGAGCCCGAATCCTCTGCTCCCCTACAGCCTCCTCAAGACAACCGCTTCAACGAGCACAAGCGGGGAAAGAAGCATTTTCGTTCGGAGGTACTAAACATTGCACCTTCTGCTCCGAGGGCACCTGCCAATTTCCAGCAGGCGAAGAATTTCAAGGCCGGGCCGCCGAAGCCTCAAGAAAGGGTGCCTGGCAGGCGTCAGAGTTTTTTCTGTTGCGTGCATGGTGACAATAGGAGCCATGACACGAAGGATTGCAAGGCAGTGTTGGCCCTTCGGGGCGACTACCTTGAGCGAAGTACCGAGCGGGGTGCTTCGGACCAAGCCCCATCATCGACACGGTCGGGGCCTATGCAAACTGTGGCCCGAGCCGGTGCCCTTGAAGCCCCCATGCGGCTATCGGTGGCCAATATTATGCCACCACCAAAGCAGGAAGACCCGCAAGACCGCGGCAAGCGAGTGGTCCTGCCCATCTCCGGAGGGGGGACCCTCAGGAGCATGTCCAAGAGGCAGCGGCGCGAGTACGTCCGCGAGGTCGGGCACATTGGGACCTCGAGTTCTGCCGAAGCAATGCCAGAGTGGTCCCACGTGCCCATCTCGTTTACTGCCAGCGATGCCGCGGGGGTGAAGTTCCCCCATGCTGACCCCTTGGTCATTTCTGCTGATATAGCAAGAGTGGAGGTCCGAAGGATCCTAGTAGATGGCGGGAGCTCCGCAGACATACTCTTCGTCCAGGCCTTCGATCAGATGTGCATACCTCGGAAGCATCTACTTCCAGCAGCCCGGCCACTTCAAGGGTTCTCAGGACCACCTCTCGATGCCCTCGGCCAGATAGGCCTCGAGGTTGCCTTCGGAGAGGGGCCTTTGGCCAGGGTAGAAGAGGTGATCTTCGACGTGGTCGACGCCCCATATGCTTACAACGCAATCTTCGGCCGAGGGATGCTGAACCAGTTCGGGGCTATAGCGCATCATAATTACCTTTGTCTCAAAATGCCCACGCAAGGTGGAGTGCTTACCATTTCAGGAGACCAAGCTGTAGCCTGGAGGACAAAGTATGGCCATGGGCAGCCGTTGGATCCCCGGCAAGTGCACAACGTGGCAAAAAGCATTAAAGAAGTGCCGGAGGCCTCGAACCCTTCGAAGGCGCCCTCTCTCAAGCCAAGCCCGGAGGGTGATGTTGAGACAAGAATAATTTCGAAAGATGGCAAAGAGTACCCAGTACAGTTCGGCAAAGGGCTATCCCCGGAGATAGCTGCCTCGTTAGAAGAAGTCGTCAAGAAAAATCTGGACGTCTTTGCTTGGACTGACAAAGACATCACCGGGGTCGATTGAAGCATCATCGAGCATAGTCTGCTCGTCAACCCGAAGGCCAGGCCAGTGCGTCAGGGGCTCCGCAAGCTT